>CM056382.1:63874286-64311786 GCA_029718625.1 Synaphobranchus kaupii | reverse complement strand
ACCAATGCTCTCTCATACCACGCTGCTCTTACCAAGGCAGAGCACACATCCATACACACACATGCACACGTGTTTGCACACGTAAATACAATTATACACAAAGAGGATTCTGTGGTGTGCCACAGAACTATGGCCTTGTCATTTTTTTGGTGTAAATATATTGTGTTTCTGTTATAAAATCATCTCTGAGCATGATGCTAGATAATTCCTTTTCCCACTAACTCCATTGTCAAAGCCCATGTCCTGTACCTCCTCAGATATGGTAGGCAGACATGCTTTATCACATAATATCAAGTTATTTCCTTTATAGGTGCTCTATGGCATGGATAAAAAAAAAAAAAAAAATTTACACCTTCACAATTCATGATAATTGCATACTGCTTCATTTTCAACTGGCTCAAAAGCATACCAACAATCTCTCTCATGGCTCAACCCCACAGCTTACTGGTTAGGCTTCCTACCCACCTCACAGTCAAATGGATAATATGAGGATCAGATCACAGGCAAGGCCTGTGATAGAAATAATGATTGCAGCCTGCTTCACCTAGGGTCCAGTATCCTCCGAACCGTGTGTCTTTTGTATAGAGCATCACCACATCCTCGAAGGTGCCATTAGCTGTGTGACTGCGCCGAAATCCAGCAGCTGTCTGAGAGATTCCAGGAGGCCGATGGTAAATCTCTCAGTAAACAGAGCTCAGTACCTGAAAAGCAGCTTGGCGGTGGTGCTTCTCAGAGGAGTGCAGGATCGACAGGTGGAAGACAAACCTCCTGCTCCGAACGGTATCTAATTAATAGAGGACAAATATGTGAAGAGTGAGGTGGTGTGTCACATCATGTGATGGGACCCCCTTCAACATTAGCTGGACTCAAGACCCATGGAAACAAAACTCGCGAAACTTGTTTTCGCAAGTACTGTAAGACGCTTCTTCATCGAGAATTCCAGGTGCAAGTTATTTACCTTATCAGCGTGAGTTCTTCAATTGTATAAAGCTGACAACTAGTTTGAAGCATGAGCACTTGAATCCAAGCAATTGACCTTTACACCCCAAGCAGAATCGTACGCAGTCTCATAAAAGACGTGTATGTAGCTAGGCTAAGCACATTTCAAATGTGAAGGAAATAAAAAAATGTGTTTGCAGATGATGCATACTTTGTTCTGGTGATGGAAACAGCAAGCATTTTAAAAATATGCACATTGTTTTTTGGTACACTTTCTAACAATAGAAGGCTATCGAAGCTAGAGATCATATCTACCCACAATACAAAGCAACAGTTGTATGCAGCTGTTGTACAATAATTACTCACAATAGTGTACAGTACTCAATAGTGTACTGGATAATATCACAGGCTCATTTAACACAATGGCTACTCTGACACATTATAAAGCCTGTTCTTGGAAGATTTCTTACAGTTCTTTAAAACAAACAACTAAAATGTTCTTTCTGGGTCTTAGGAATGTTTTGTTATAAGAAGAATTATCTGGCAACCAAAACATGATTTATGTAGAAATTATACTATACTGTACTGCATTCAATTAACGTATAAAAAAATCTAGAAAAATGTTCTTATTCCTTTTGGAGAAGTATGAACTCTTCGGAGCGTGCAAAACTCGTTAGTGTAGTTTCATGCTAATCCCGATTGCAGCATACTTTAAACGCCCCCTAGAGGATACTAAATTGGGTACTACGTACATAAACCTGCTGTTGACCAGTTACAAGAGACTAAAGGCTATTCATCCAGATAAATATTCAAAGCTCACAATAGCCTACTTCATCCATGCATCTGTGACTGGTTAGTACTTTTAGACTAAGTATTCACATAAAAATACAACAGATATTGAAACAGACTTTTTATGGTCTTATTGTCTATGTCTCCAGACTTTCTGTCCTTGGTTAAATTCAGAACTGTTCTTCCCTGAAATTGTTATTTTTAAAACTATAGGCCTACTACTTGATGCTCAAACAATAAATATTTCATCTAGGTTTCCCATTATTAATTTAAATAGCTGGCTGTGTTTTGCACACATTTGCGTTACACTATCTCAAAATTTACTCACATCATTACATTTTTTAAGGACAACATTGTCATTTAAGAAACTGAAACGATGAAATTACCGATAGACCTAACTTAATTTACCATTGCTCAACAGCTTTTAAGCATAGTCTGTTGATTGACGAAGAATGACTTCCCAGCTAACAAAATTAGGTCCCCCAGGACGTCCCCTGAACGTCTCGAAATGTCATTAGGATGTCACCTTAGGGTTTTCTACACGTTACATGGACGTCACAGAGAACGTTCCCGGGACGTTCTAGTAACGTCCCCCAGACATTCACTACATGATTTTATATTGTAACCAGTAACAGACGTTGCAGGAACGTCCCTGAATGTCCCGTGAATGTTATGAGCACAACGTCATATCATAACCGGATAGGGACGTTGCTTGAACGTCCCCGAAAAATTCTAATTAAATATCATATTGTAACCTAACAGTGACCTTCCTAGGACTTTAAAGGTTGTATCAGCGATTTTGGGTGGAAACATAAATGATCACATTCATCTGATTTTTCCTCACGATCCACTAGCTGCCCGCCCCATAAGCAGGCCGTCAAAAAACCGCGTCTCTGTAGGCAGCCTATGCTCCGAGATCGTACACAAAAACAAATGGTACTACCAACCACTCAAAACCAAAATAAACAGTATTCCAACCAATCACAATGATCTGCACAAACGCTAATACTCTTATCTCGCTGAAATCTTGACGGATTTACAAACGGTTTGGTTTCTTACAAACGTTATTAACGTGGTTATAATTCTGGATGCTTGAACACTATTTTTTAAAACATAACATAATTATTCATAAGTATGTTTGTTTGAGATTTCGCTTCAGAAGTGACGTCACATTTGTGCAGATCATTGTGATTGGTTGGAATACTGTTTATTTTGGTTTTGAGTGGTTGGTAGTATCATTTGTTTTTGTGTACGATCTCGGAGCATAGGCTGCCTACAGAGACGCGGTTTTTTGACGGCCTGCTTATGGGGCGAGCAGCTAGCGGATCGTGAGGAAAAATCAGATGAATGTGATAATTTATGTTTCCACCCAAAATCGCTGATACAACCTTTAATAACATTCTACTAATGTTTTTAGGACATCCATAGGGAATGTCACATCATAACTTTGAGGGGACTAAAATGGGACATCCCTGGGACGTCCACTGTTTGCTGGGTTGCATCTGTTTCAGATTGCACATCATTTCCATAATCAGCATGTCATGATTGCAGCAGTGGCGTAATTTCAGCAAACAGTAGGGTAAGCTGGGGGGGGGGGGTGAAATTTTCGAGCGATTTTTAAAAAAACGCCTTTTAAATAGTGGATTTTGGTGACTTCTAAAGAAAGATTATTCTAAAAATTATCTGTCATTAGCCTCGTTGTAAACTAATCGCGATTAGCATTTAGCTATCTAATGAGGTAAAACATACGAAACAATGCATGAGTAGCTCGGTTGACATTCATTCATTCTTGAAATGAGCAAAAAACAAGTTCATTTCAGAGACATTAGTCTCTGCTCTATCTAGGCACTTGCTAGCTGGATAGCATATGTAGTCGTAGCTCATTTTTCCTATTCCCTTCTTGCAGCAATAAAAAACAATTCCCACATTAGACCAACGTTAATTAATTATGCACTTAATTTTTTTAAGCAAGATTTTCAGGACTCATCTGCCTAAAGTTTTGCTGTCTGCTAGCTAGCTGCTGGTCAACTAACGGTTAGCTAGCGTTAGCAGGATTGGTTAACATGCTGGCGAAAGTGATTCGCAGGAACCAAATGCCAATTCTGAGCAAATGAGCAAAATGTTTCAACAGTAGTAGCATAATAGGTAAGCCTGAAGCTATTGCTAGTGTTTTGTCTGACTTTTACAGGGATGGGGGATCGGGAAGGTGCGCTCTTCCTGTCCAGGCAGAGTAGCAGTACAGCAGAGAACCGGCGCCGGAATCGCCTTTGAAACCCGGAGGCTAGGGTATGACAAGAGCCATACTCTGCCATACCCAAATGATGCCACTGGATTGCAGTGCTCGATAAAGTCTCAGTGAGTTAATTTGTCACCATTAAACATGCATACAAGTCTTGTCAAGCCATGTAGGCTACTGACCGCGCATTGGGTCCAAGAGGTATTAACTGGGTACCTACAGCATACTGATAACAGAGTAATTGTATTCAGTCACAAGTAATCACTATTAACTATAGCAATTAATGTTTGGATAGAGGTGTCTTTTGACCAAATATAATTATCAAATTACAGAGTTGAACAATGCAAGGGTCAGAAAATAAATGCCATGTGTTTCTTCTATCCATGAACTCAGCCAGCTGATTTCATTAATTAAGCACCTCCCTGCTTAATAATTGCTAATTAGCAAATCCAGGTGTACAAATCCAGCAAATCCGGGGAGGACTTTCACTTTCTGAACCTGGCCCAGCAAACACGGACGGACCCGGATGAATCAGTGAGAGCCCGATAGGGGCCAGATCAAGTCATATCATGAACTGGCAAGGAAGTGTATATGTAATGTAGCTACTTAATTTAAAGTAGCTTGCTAGCTAACGCGTTAGACATCCGTGTTAGCAAGGCTAGTATCTAGCAAGCTAGCTGTGTTGTACTGAAATCGATCGGATGTCAACAACGTTGGCAAGAAAGCTGCCTTTAGCTCGTTGGCTACGTAGCTAGCGTTAGCCGGCTCATAGCACATCATGCTGCCCATGAGCTTGCTTGAGCTAAGTTACAGTGTTAACTTTCAGCTGGGTCCACTAAGAGTGAGGTGGAAGAATAGTGTGTACTTTTTTCTACCCAGCAAGCCAGATTACGTCATGATGGTGTTGTGATGAAGTCTTTCAATGACGTTCAGGACTAGGCCAGATCACAGCCGATATGGGGATGATTTAGATGCCATTTCCAGGATGTCATCACCTCGACATCATCTCAACGACTTTTTAATGACCCTAACCGGCCATAGAACCGTCACTGAAAGACTTCATCACAACGTCATCATGACGTAATTTGGCTTGCTAGGGGGGCTCGTTTCACGAAAATTGCGACGTGCAAGCTGCGTTCTCAGAGATACGATCGATTTCTCCTGCACTTTTTGGAGTGTTTCACGTAGAAATCGCAATTGCAAGCCATGAACGCATGTCACAAAGTGCATTCATGTAAATTTGCAATCGTTCTCATCCCCCTGCCTCGAACTGTAAATGATCCCAAAACGCAAACTAAAGGTGGCCTATGGATTACAGGCTACTTTACTTCTGTAATACTTTTAATAACCAAAATTATGTTCCAATTTATCATGTCTGACCTTAATCCAAGGTTATACACTGCCTGGCCAAAAAAAAAGTCGCACATTTTAATATTTCGTTGGACCGCCTTTACCTTTCATTACGGCGCGCATTCGTCGTGGCATTGTTTTGACGACCTTATGCAACTTCACAACATTTATTTCCATCCAATTCATGTGTGAAAATGAGTCCTCATGCTCCCTGAACCACTCTTTCACAATTTGAGCCTGATGAATCTTGGCATTGTCATCCTGGAATATGACCATTGATGGGATAACCTGGTCATTCAGTAGATTTAGGTACTCAGCTGACTTCATTTTATTGCTGCATAACGTTGCTGAGCCTAGACCTGACCAATTGAAGCAACCCCAGATCATAACACTGCCTCCAGAGGCTTGTACAGTAGGCATGACGGGTGCAACGGCAACTTTTTTTTTGGCCAGGCAGTGTAATATAAAAAATATCATATTAAAACTATGTTAATGGCCAAAACACAATTCACATTTGCCCTTCAGGAAAACGTTTTATTTGATAGCCTAATTAGGCTGTGAATAAACTGCATCATCTTCTGAATGCTGACCATTAAGGCTACATAGCAAGATTGTATCGCCCTTCCGTTCTGTGTGGGCTGGCCACGGGCGTAGCCAAGGTTGCAAGTGGTATCTGGGGGAAGGGGGAGGGGTGGGTTGAAAAATTCACCTTGCGGTCAGATTAAATTGGAATTATGCGTTGTGATATAAAAATGTAACTTGAACTATTTATTTTATTTGAACTATTAGGTCTCCCCAGTAGGCCTAATATAGCTTTTATACACTTTATAGGAATGCTATTCATATTGCTATTTGTTCTATTCAAATGAAACCTACCCATTGTCACCTAGAACCACCCTTCAGTAATGTCAGGAAGCGGTGATACAAATTGCTCACACAGTTGCTGCAAATGTAGCTGTCGTGTGTGCTCCCATTTAGTGCCAGGGCATCACATACAGCTTGTAGGCGGAGTTTAACGAGTGTTAGGCTACTTTTCTACACACAAAAGTGTGTTCGTTCTCAGTCGATGCCCTGGTGGGAATTTGCGATCCATCAATTGCACCGAGGAGTTTTGGGAGACCACGCAGCGCGTAACTTGACGGCTGAATTAAATCAGTAGGCTATTTACAATGCGTAGTGCTGTCGTCACTTTACGGACAAATTTGAATGTTTAGCTCCAGGATATATAAATACTGGGAATACTTTAAATACATAGGCCTATTTAGTTTTATAAAGTTGTCTACGCAAACTATAGTCTACTTTAAAATAAACTTGATGTAGCCTACTTAAATTTTATGTAGGCGACTACTTTTAAAAAAATCTTTCTAGCAACTAATCTCCGCAGTTATCTAAATGGTAGAAGCGATCACAAAGAAGATTCTTTCTGGAGCGTGCCTCCGTCTCCGCACAATCAAAGGAAATGCCATATTTGCTAGGAAAGAATATGTGCGAGTGGCCTATAGTGGTCGCAATTTTATTTGCGATTTGCAAGCGATGCATTTTCGTGAAACGCGTTTTGACCATACACTGTATAAAAATATGGACAAAGTCACTGTGACGTCACCCATTGCCTTCCCACGGCCTCGTAAAAAGAGTCTCCGGAAGTCTTTTTCGCCCCATGTGTCTGCTCCGTGGAGCCGAAGTGACGTTGTCGGGAGCAGGGTCAACCGGATACGGTCCTCATGGTCCAGGTACAGTCTGATTGACAGTTCGGGGTAGAGAAGCCCATGACCTGACCTTAACCAAACCCACCATTTTGCAAAACCAACTCGCGGTAAACTTCCTTAAGTTGCTAATGTGTTATAATACAGATCCTTTCCAAAAAATTCGAATATCATGGAAAAGTTGTTTTTTTTTCCATAATTCCATTCAAAAAGTGAAACTTTCATAGATTATAGATTCATTACACACAAAGTGAAATATTTCTAGCCTTTATTTGTTTCATTTTTCATAATTTTGGCTTACAGCTCCATAAAACCCCCAAAACAGTATTTCAAGAAATTAGAATAGTGTGTCGAAAATCAGCATTTACTTCAGTTATTTCAGAGAATGAATGTTTTAGACTGAGTGTCACACTCTGTACGTGGTGGTTTTTGAAGCACTGACTCCAGCCTCAGTCCACTCCCTCTGCATCTCCGCCAAATTTTGGAATCGTCTTTGCTTGACAATCCGCTGAAGCCTACAGTCATCTCTTTTGCTTGTGCACCTTCTCCTGCCATATTTTTCCCTTCCACTAAACTTTCTATTGATATGCTTGGACACTGCACTCTGTGAACAGCCAGCCTCATTAGCGATGACCTTTTGTGGCTTACCCATCTTCTGGAGGGTGTCAATGATGGTCTTCTGGCCAATTGTCAAGTCTGCAGTCTTCCCCATACTGAACCAAACTGAGATACCTGTCCAATTTAACGACACACCTGTAGAAAAACTTTGTAGGTGTTTTGAGTAAATTAGATGATTAGAGTGTGACACTCAGTCTAAAACATTAATTCTCTGAAATAACTGAAGTAAATGCTGATTTTCGACACACTATTATTGAAATACTGTTTTGGGGGTTTTCTGGAGCTGTAAGCCAAAATTATGAAAAATGAAACAAATAAAGGCTAGAAATATTTCACTTTGTGTGTAATGAATCTATAATCTATGAAAGTTTCACATTTTGAATGGAATTATGGAAAACAAAAAAAACTTTTCCATGATATTCTAATTTTTTGGAAAGGATCTGTATAACATTTAATTTTCATCGTTGATTTTACTGTGTCATTTATTCGCATTGAATGAGTGGTATTCGTCACATAATTAACATTCATTCAGTTATCTTCAATTTATATTCAGCTAACATCAGCTAATTTGATTAGCTAGATAGCATACCAGCTGAGCTTGGTAGCCAAGCTTGACGCACTGCATCACCACACACGGACAAACACAAGGTAACGCTATTGCCATGAACTATATTGATGGTCAATCAATCACATATGTTATTTTGAAAAGACTACTTTAATTATAAATGTCCCTAGCGCCGCTAGAAAGTTAGCAAGCTGTCCCCATAGTCTTAAATGAGCAAACCACCACCGTCTTTTTGGCTAACTGCTAACTCGACAGTGACAGAGCAGTCTGTCACAGTTTCCCGCAGCTTCCGATGAAACCCCGTTCTGAAAACTGTTCCAGATTAAGTCGGCATTCTACGTTAGTGGGTTCACACGCTAGCTAAAGCATAGTAGCCTACATTACATCGTAGCTGGCATTAACTTTCATCTGCATCCTGTAACCTAATCACAAACATTGCAAACATTTACAAACGCAGACTCCGTATTCTTTTCCAATAAATTATTTGTTTTATTTTAAACATCCCCGTATTGAGTCAGTACAAACATACTGCTGACACTTTGACTCTATTCCCCGCATATTTTCTTAATTTTTGGGACTGAAAAAATTATCCAGGCGTAGAAATGTCCAGTTAGGGTTCTAGTTGGAGCAGCTAGCTGGCTAATGTTAGTAACGGTAGCTAGGCAATCACGATAGCTAGCCAACTTATATGGCCAGCCAGCAAGGATGACTTTAAGGAAGTCGAATAAGAGTTAAATTAAAAGGGCTTGCCATAAGCTATCGTTAGCTTGCTAGGTAAATGTTAAAACGACTTGCCGTGAGCTATCAGGAAATGTTGTAAAAGTTTGTGTTAGTTTTTTTGAAAGCGGTGTGTTGTGATCATTATAATCAAAGATGTTTCAGAAAATTAGCTGCAAGTCAAATATTAGAACTTTTCCATTCTCCACTTTTGCTGTGCCTACACCTTCAAATCTCTCTGAACTCCACTCAGGAGCGTGCGCACAATGCTGGGGGAAACATAAACACTGAACTTTGGGACTAGCAGGAGACTAGCAGAGCTGGGGAGCTGCGCGCTGCAATCTAGGCCTTCCAAAACTTAATACACAGCTCATCCCATGTTAGTATGGTACTTTGGAAACCTGTCTTAAAGAGACACTGCAGAGCCTTTTCTAAGGCCTTTTTTACCGCTTCAATTTGAACTGGAACTCGTGAATAGGTGTGGTCATATGACGATGATGCCACCTAGTCATATTATGAATATTCATACGGTCAAGGAGTGAAAGGGTGTGTCTTGGTGAACTGACTCAGCCCCACTGAACTCTATACGCTCATTCACGCTAAAGTAACGTTATTATTAAATACATTCAAATACACAGCAAAACCCAGTCACACAGTAACGTTAGTATACTGAACATGGCTGGTTGTAGTGCCCTCATCCACTTGGTCCGAAGAGAATTGTTATCATTTATTGGCAAACATTATTCATAAATGATAGCTAAGATAACTAGCTAGCTAGCTAAGTTACCAGTTCTCTGGACCAAACAGGGCTAAACTCACACACAATAGACTGCCTTGCATTACCTAACTTATCGATACATTCCGTCTCTCGGCAGATTATGAAAGCTAACAGAGCCGAGGAACGATACATCTGACTCCTTGGCATAATGCAGGCAAGTTAGCTAAAGATACCAAAGTAAGACGTTGTAGATGAATAACTCTCTATGGCTACGTTCACACTGCAGGTAAAAAGTGGCCCAGATCCGATTTTTTCCCCAAATGTGACACAGATCAGATTTTTTATGGAAGTGTGAACAGCGAAAATCACATTGAATCTGACATTTCCAATTCTCATTTGGGCCACTTTTGAATGCGGTATTAGATTCCGATACATAACCGATTGTGTCAAAGCGAACGCAGTCTGAACAGTCAGATCGTAATTAATGTGACCTTTTACGTCATTTTTATGTAGCTAGCAGGGCATTAGAACGTAGCGCACGGGCTAGTTGGGTTATCAACAGATTCACATTATATTATCATGTGTTGTCATTTTAGATAATTTTAGGTAAATGTGCAAAGCAGTTGATTTTTTTGGGCACAAACGATACACCATAATAAGTCGTAGGCTACGTTTTTATATCATTCGCGGACAGCTGCATTAACCGTTTTGTGATTTAAAACTGTCCATATTATTGTCTTGGTTTGTTGCACGGTATTCATTATTCACGGTTTTCTCATGTAGCTGTTTACCGAACATTAATGGTTGTCGGTCCAATAATGTGTCAATAGTTTAATCTAAGGTTGCACAGTGATGTTGGGCCTATAGCCTAGGTAACGTTACACATGAAGTTGAACAGATGTGTCGTGTGATAGCTTTTTTATATTGTGTATTTTAACACGGCTGGAATGCTGTATTGGCCAATCTGCATCTCGGAACTATCCATTTTATAAATGTTATATCGACTGGTCTCACTAGCCAAACGGCCGAGCGCTCCATTTTCTTAACTCGCCTGTCCTCAGAATCACAAATTTCATGCCTTGCTTGAATTTCACTGAAACCGCCCATGTCACAGTCCCCCCATTCCTTACTCCGATCTCGCATTCACGAGTCCCTCTACACAGAAGTAGCAGCCATGGCAGCACAAAAAGCTAGGCTTTTTTCCCCATCTCCTCACCCTTATCATTAGCTCCACTGCACATCAACTTTAAAATTAACGCAGAAGCTGTGACTTTGATGACTTCCTTTTTGTTGTTGTTTATTTCTGCAGGCTGTGTAACAGGCGCTATGTCTTTTGTTAATTTGCACGGGTCATTTGAGCAGAGCAATCGGTTCACACTGGAATCAAATATGGGCCACATTAAAAAATTAATGTGAACAGCCAAACAAAAAAAATCTGATCTGAGCAATAAATCGGAATTGAGCACTAAGGCCTGCAGTGTGAACGTAGCCTTCGTAGCTCGATATAAGTCGTAATATTAACGTTAGCAGTAATACAAAGCAATTCGCATTTGAACTTGAACTAGCTAGTTAGCAGTACAAGGGTGTCAGTCTCAAAGAGGAAAACAAAAAAATTGGTCTCTGCTTTTATACCACGTGCCCAGCCGAGACCACCCCTAGGACCACCTCAACTCCACCCATTTTTATGTTAAGGATCTCGTGACGTCACGAATCCCCGGAAACCAGCGTATTGGTAAGCCTACACAAAAGCTCAGATAAAACTATTTTGACTAAACATCAGATTTTCGGACATAAACAGTTGTGTATGATCATAATCTAACCCAAAACATCGGTTTTCAACGGGAAAAGTCGGGTTTTTGATTGCAGTATCACTTTAAGACACAGCTGCATACTAAAAACGGAAGGCTTACACACATTTTTGTGTGATATTGCTATTGTTAAATTATACTGAAAAATACTTTGCCATTTAAAAAAAAAAAAGATTATTTTGCCTGGGAATATGGTAAATACTTGTATATACCATACAGAAACAAACAAAATTCTTTCAAAATGTAGCTATTCTTCAACAACTTCAATTGCCTTTAATGGGACTCAATAGGTGTTTATTTACTGTGTCATTTTATAATTTCATACTGTATGCTTTCAGATTTAAATATTGGAAATATCCCTGTTCTTGATCCCTGTTCTTGAAGTTGGTTTCATTAATTCACTGAGGACATTTAATTAAATAATTATTTGAGCCATACTACTGAATTTATCTGTCCATAAGGTGATGGACATGAATATTTAAATACAATAAATGATTTAATGTAATAAAAATATCAGAGGTTATATTTTTTAAAAATTCAGACGGACTCATATTCAGGCTTTACTATAAACTTAACTGTTTGGAAAATTCCATCACCATCGTTACAGTTGTTATGGCTATTTCATACAATTCATTTATTTATTCACTATCTTATACAGCTTGTGGTGGGGCGCACAGAGATCAGGAAGGGACAAACACCTGCTGTGGGAGGAGGCTCGGTACACAATTTGAGAGTTTCTGGCAGTGTTTTTGTGACTACGCTTACTCCGTGACACCTGTGAAGATATGACAAAAATAAAGACAAAGTGCAGATGGAGGAAAGAGATGAAAGAGAAAAGGATGCTGAAAATGTGGTGGTTTTTAGTCATGGCCCACTCTCCTGACTGGGGATTGGGGTGATTGTATCTCTGTGTCGGGCACTGTTGGGCTGGTGAGGGCAAAGATAACTGGGAAACGACGCCAAATTCTCTGGCACGTATGAAGGTGGCAGCTGTTCCACAATGTCTGAGATTAGGGTCTGCTCTTTTTATACAGATAAAAGAAAACATATCTGTCTTCGTTTGCATGAGTTCCTGCTAATCTCCATTTGCTGTGTGTGTTTCTCAGCTACTGTTCAGACCTGGGCAAGGACAGAAACAACGTATGGTAATTTTTTCTTTTTGAATTTTTTGTCATTTTTTCCAATGACAATTGTAATGCATAATACAGTAAGTCTTACAAAAATATACATATCTCAGTCTAACCACAATTATGGGAATAAATGGAATTATGCTAATCACAAAATAACGTGAACGTGCCCCGTCATTTATGTGTATGAACATACGTACGTGAATACAAGAAAACCTGCCTTTCCCACACAGTTTCATGAATCCGGTGTAAATTTTTCGTATCAACTCGTTTCGTACATAAATGTACGTGCATATTGAACGCTTCATGAATGAGGCCCATTATCTCGTTTGTACGACCCATTCAATTGACTTACTACGTAAATGAGGTTAAGCTCCAAAGAAAAAATTTTCAGCTTGCGTTTCAGGGCTTCCGCACCTTATAGCACCTTTAATTTATAGGTGTGGTACAATGCTATTAAATTGTAGGCTATTAATTGCAGGAGCATTACCATAGAAATATTTATGTTATAAATTTATGCTATATTTAATATTCATATCTGTTTTTCATTCAACTAATGGATTTGTGCATATTGTATTTTCCCTTGGGGTCACTGAGGGTTCAGAGTTGTATAAATGCTGTTGATTTGTTACATGCCTGATTTTCTCCAAAAATTAAAGAACGCTTTACAATATGTGACCCTTGTACTTTTCTCAGCTCATTCCATCACTAAGACCTTAACTCTCATATTATCTTTGGGGTCAATTTGATCTCTTAACCTGTTTGCTCAGGTCCCCTAGTGGCATAGACCGCAGGATCTACATCACAAACATCCTACTGTACCATGTCAGAAAGCAGGGTATCATGGAAAACTGTGTATCATCTTCATCAGTGCTAGTTGGGCTATTATCAGGCTAAATATTATGGTGTAGCCTGTAGCTATGTCAAATTGCTACATCAATTTGATCAGCTAAGTTATTATGTGCCACCGTATATCATAAAAGTATCTCGACCACTCTACAGTGTGATCTACATGAGAGTGAATCGGGTTGAAGATACTGGACATTTAAATATATTTAGGAGTTTGTCTAAGTTCTTACACAACCAAAAAAGTGTATACTATCACAGGAACAATAAAAAACACACAAGCTCCTGAATACAGGTCAATGCAGTTATTTTGCCTGCTCACTTATTGGAGTGAATTTCTGTCGTCATCACATAATTTCCTTCTGCTATGAAAAACTCTCTCTTTATGGAATAAAGGTGTAAAATCCAGGGGTCAGAAAGTCCTGCCATGTGTTTCTTCCACCCATGAACTCAGCCAGCTGATTTCACTAATTAGTTTAACCTCCTGGCTGAAGTATTGTGCTAATAAGAAAATCCAGGTTACTGGAATAAAATACTGGGGAGGATTTTTACATTCTGAACATGGATTTTACAAGTCTGATTAAGTCAACCTTACCTACATTATATTAAGGCCAGACATGTCCCTTCTCCAGTTATTTTCTGTCTTTCCTGTCTATATTTAGTGCAGTGGACCAAATTTCAACATGGACCATCTCAAAAATAGGTCTACGTAACAGTACACAATTCAAATGGGCAGTAGTAATATCTTGAAACTAATTGTAATTGATTGACAGCCTTATTAGACAGCTTTCCATTTTCTTGCTAAGCCTTCCAATGATACAGACCATTTGTGATTGACAGCTGGGAGCCAGATGCTATCTCTGCTACAAGGCTATAAGTGTTGTGTTGTCGTGTGTGTGTGTGTGTGTGTGTGTGTGTGTTTATGGTGTTGTATTGATCATAGTCTAGCTAACCACATAAGCTAGCTAGCCTTATCCAGGTTTATCTTATAGCTTATATCAGCAGTTCTCAAACTCGGTCCTGGCAAACTGTTAATTTTTGTAAATTTTGGTGCTTTTATGTTTAGGGGTATTATTTACCCTCTAAAGCCACTTTATGTCAGAAATAGCTATGCATGCCATGAAGAATAAAAGTCCCATGTTCACATTGTGCTATATTGCAAACAATTACATAAAAAAAGGTCAAAAAAATAATTTTACTGATCAAATTAAAGTGAATCAATTGAAGTGAATCAATAGGCTCCTAATTTGGTGCACACAAAGGGCCTCATTCATGAAACTTGAGCAGAACAAATTGTACGTAAATAATTCATATTAGCAAATTTGGCCGTATTTTGGCATTCATCAACGTTTTCGTATCTGAGATTTGTTGCCACATACTAACAAGTTTTACACCTGCTCGGGACCACGTGTACCGCGTTTGTAAATTCAGAATGCTGCTAAATGTAGCTCTGAGTGGTAATTATTTATTTTTTATTTTCTGTTAAATTCACAAGACTAAATGTAGCATTTGAAATACACATTGCAAACGTAATAAATTATGATTGTAAAAAGCAAACACTTTAGATTATGCCTATTAATCAATTGTAGGCTATTAACCTGTTTAATTAGACCCATAACATAGGCGAATGAATGCTATTAGTAGCCTACTATTTTTTCTAAATTACTAAAAATTGAAATTCTACATGACCTTACATAGACTATGCTAATTAAAACACACAGTTAACCAATGAACACAATTTGCTTTAAAGTGGCTTACATGTCTGTAACCAGGGTTGCAATTGTGGTCAACAGCTTAATCCAACTAATGCCAGTGTACATCCAGTTCCCCTACAACAGTGGTCCCCAACCCTGTTCCTGGAGATCTAACGTCCTGTAGGTTTTCACTCCAACCCTAACAAAGCACACCTCATTCAACAGCTAGAGATCTCGTTGAGCTGCTAATTAGTGGAATCAGGTGTGCCAAAATAGGGTTGAAATTAAAACCTACAGGACGGTAGATCTCCAGGAACAGGGTTGGGGATCACTGCCCTACAAGATGCAAAGGTGGAGGTAAAGCAGGGTTTTTATGAAATTGCCAACCTGTCCAATGTTATCGGTGCCATAGACTGCACACCCCAGTGAACTTTTTTTTTTTTTTGAGTCGGTGAAACGCCGTCATGCATTCAGGTAAAAACCAGATAAACTTGATTTAAAAGTACGTTTTTTAAGTGGTTAGAATGTAGCCAGGCTATATCCCTGTAAAACCTGAGCTCGATTCTGGCTTTTGCTCATCAATATGACCACAATTAGAACGCGCCAGAGAGATTCTAAAATGAGGTAGCCTATGTGATTTCCCGTTTTCAAACCACAACTCACATGCACAGAACGCCTACAAAATTACAAAATTAATAACGTTTATTTTATTTCCAGGCTGCGATAAAGCTCGCTCGTTCGATGCAGACGTAGATGCGCAGCTATGTGTTTCTTTGCCTCCAATTTAATGTCAATGCATTTATTCTTTTTATTTTACTACTTTAACAGTTTGTGTGAGGGGTGCTGTGCATTGATGGTACATGTTATCTCCTACTAGGCCTTTACTTTCCCAGTTCATGACACCGGTACTGACAATACTAAACTATTTATTTTTTCCTTGATTCTGCTAATTAAACTTCGATTTCAGTGTCGGAATAATTATTTCCTTTGCTTTTTCTGGGCCATTTTGACTAGGTATGGACCTTTAAATGGAAGTGACAGCCTCCATATAAGGCAATTCATGGGTGTGGGTTTATGCTAATCACAAAATAACGTGGACGCGCTTTGTACGTGAATACGGAAACATCTGCCTTTTTCACGGTTATGATGAATCCAGCATAAAGTTTTCGTACACTCTTTCAAATTGCCTCCTGGGACTTGGGAAGTAATACATATCAGTTTCATATTGTGTACACATGTTGACAGGAGTTTTGTGAAACAGAAAATGTAAAGTTTTACCTGCTTTACATCACCCTCAGGGGCTCACTGTAAACTAGTTTTTCACGGGGGGTTGTGTATTCACTGGCAATGATTTATAGAATTATGAAAATAAAATAAAAAAATTTTTTAGGTCCCCACTCCTCGCTCCTCCGAGGAGCATTTAGCGGTTTGGAATGTCCTTAAAGATGGCGAACCTCTATCAATTTCCGGGTCAGGCAAGAGCCGAGGAGATGAGGACGGATAAAATAAGCGATTGGAATGAACCAAAAGTGTAAAAAAAATTTCATTACAATAGTTTTTGTCAGTTTAAACTTTTTGGGTCAATTTGATATCAAACATAAGCGCATCATAAAATGTTAATATAACATGAGGGTTAATTGTCAGTTCATCTTTTAGTCTTACCATGAAAGTTTCATCAACAAAAAAAAGAATTGCTTTTAAACTGTTGGTATCATATAGAGTTATAAATCACTCTTTAAAAAAAAAAACAATGAGTTTTCCCCCCTTTTTACTCAAGCTCATCATTAAAGGAGAAGTTCGGTATTTAGCATGTTAAGCCCTGTTATAAGGTTATTTATGATCATATACAACGGTCCATATCAATATTTTGACAAACTGCATTCTTGAGCTATATTGCTCATTGCTCATGTCACAGCTAGCTTACACAATGCATCTGGATGGGCATATAGAAAATCCTTCAAAAAACACCATAAACTCTTGTTTTCAAAGATGGGAAACTCACCGAGTGGTCACTGTTTCTTCTTGTAATTTACGTTTACATTTAAAACATGTTTTAAATAACCATTTAAAGATTTATATAACTATTTTCAGTCGCCGTACAGCCATACATTTGTAAACTTCCGCTTGAAATTTTGGGAGGTCTTGGCTGAGTTTGAAGGCTACCGTAGAAGAAGAATAGCCGCTTCAGGGTCACCAGGTCGGGGTTTGTTTTGCAGCTAGTACGAACTCTTCAAAAGGATCCATTTTGCTAAATTAGTGTACGTTTATGCGACTGATTCCTTCACTGGAAGCGCACAAGACCGCTAGTGAGCAACAAAAAACTACAAACTTTCCAAAACAATTCAGAAGTATTTCCGGTTTCCGGCTGCGGATGTATCTATCTAAACCTCCTTTGGTGTCTATACAAGTCAATGGATTTAATAAAATGATAAATAAAACCCAATACGAAGCATACTTTGCGACGATTTTTGTATCAGATCATCAATGGACACCAGTGACCACTCGGTGAGTTTCCCGTCTTTGAAAACGAGAGTTTATGGTGTTTTTTGAAGGATTTTCTATATGCCTATCCAGATCCATTGTGTAAGTTAGCTGTGACATGAGCAATGAGCAATACATCTCAAGACTGCACAGTTCATCAAAATGCTGATATGGACCATTGTATATGATCATAAATAACCTTATAATAGGGCTTAACATTCTAAATACCGAACTTCTCCTTTAAAAGAACATTTTCATCCTTACCTCATGCAAATTAAATTCACTTGTCGTAGTTAGGTGTTGAAGCTGCTGTACTGTGGCCAGACAACTAGCGACGTGTGTGTGTGTGTGTGCGTGTGCGTGTGCGTGTGCGTGTGTGTGTGTGTGTGTGTGTGTGTGTGTGTGTGAGAGAGAGAGAGAGGTGCTGGTGTTTCTGTTCCAATGCTGTCCCCATGCTGTGGGAATATAAACAGCAGCAGAGCAGCCCATTCATGTTGATAGCACATGCGCACACACGCGCCCACACACACACACACACACACACACACACACACGCGCACACACCAGAAACTATGAATAGAGTGACATAAAACCTGATCAGAGCTCCACAGAAACCTTTTGAACCTGGAGGCATTGAATCAGGCAGCCATTCTGACAGAGTGCCTGGTCTGAGCACTGCTTTCATTCTGAACAGAGCTGGCTGTGCTGTAACAAATGTTCTGCTGAAGTGAAATAAAATTGCGTGGTATGAGCACAAGTCAGTCAGGGCTGTGATAGAGGCAGGATTTCAAAGAGATCTCTCAGTTGCACAAGGAAGCAACACAGCAAAGTGAGAAACTTCTTCCCAGCAACTATACATACAGAAGCTACAGAATGTTGTGTCATAGAGCTTAAAGAATTGAAACTATAACCGATAGGTTAAGGTTCAAATATCTTGTAGTTTACTGGTCTTTACTCTCCAGAAAGCTTTTTCAGCTCACTTCACAAAATATACATCTGCATAATTGAATAATATGCAAATATGTCAGTAGTGATCATGTCACAGTGGTTAGGGTTAGGGTGAAGCAAATAAACAAGATATTACAGCATTTCTAAATTGTTTACACATCTGAATTGAAATTACGGTCACTGGCTAGAAGCAGAAGCTCCTCTAATTAACCTCTCAATAATTGTGCTATAAATACATTGCATTTCAAACCGCACTTTTTGCAGAACAATGAATAAAAACTATATGTTCAGTAGATATTTCCTGAGAAAGTTTCTTGATTTTACAGTATGTTTTCAGTTGGAAGCAATCCCATCCTATGGCATTCATTCAGTTTGCTTGAAATTGTAATTGTAAATAGAAATTGTATCTTTTTTAGTATTTATCTTGGTTTTTGTAAAAAAAAATATTTTGTTCTTTTTTTTTGTTTTAATGAACAAAAGGCTGTTTTGACTAACAAGAAATCGGTTTTGATTAGAATAGAATTTTGGGTCTCATTCATCAATGGATCATGCAATTTTATAGAAAATTTGATGACAAAGTGTGTATGCAAACTGTCAAAGAACGGATGCAATGTGAGTATGTGATTCATCATGAACATGAATATTCCCGTGAGATCAAACAATTATGACAGCTCGAGATCGGTCTTTTGCATGTTTTCTTGTGATAAAAAACAGCACTGTACAACCTTCAGCATTTTAAGAGTCTGAGTTGAGTAGTAGCTAAATATTGTATTTATATTGTATGTACATGTACATAAATATGTATTTAAAAATATCTTCCCCCTGCTAAGAATGAGCATTTTACCAAATATGAAACTAGCCATGGTATTGCCTATAGTTGGGTGAAAAGTTAGAAGTCACTGGGATAGTACTAGACATTGTTACTGCATTGTTACATGCAGGGTGAATTCCTTTTCTTAATGTTCCATAATACTGTATGTGCCAATCCTTTTGTAAACAATAAGCAACAGGCCAGTTTTAGTCATTTCTCTCAGCATTCAGCAGAGTTACTGTTGTTGACAGCATCAATGATTTGTTTCCAAGCTGGTGTTTTGTCATTGTATAGCACCCAGCTTTCAACTCATAAAAAATATATTTGTATTTTTGTGACCATATCACAATCTGTAACTGTATGTAGGCTGCATCACATCATGCTTTCGAAAGTTAATTCAGGCTATGGTTTGTGATAGGCAGAAATAGTCTGCAATAATGTCTGAATTAAAATAGCAAGATGCTTCACCTGCCCGTTATACATGTAAGTTGTGGCCTATTTCAGTTACATTACTCAATTTAACGTTATTGCTTTTCTGAAATAAACATTATGTGATGTCATTTCTTCACATGAAAGGTAAATGTGGGGGAAATTTTAAATGAATTATTTTTTGTGCATATGCTCCTAATAATCCCTCCTGAAGTGGGATTTATCAACACATACTCAAATATAAGACCCATCCTTGCTTTATGCAAATTTCATGAATCAGAGGACAAAAAATATACAAAGAAATCAATGATTATTTATTTTGTGTATAAACCACTGAAAAAAAACAAAAACAATAATGTGACGTGTACATTTGATATATTGCCATACCCAAGCAGAACTACCAGCAAATCAGAGGCTGTTCATTGCTTGATAAGTCAAACGTTACCCATGTCCTGAAACTCTCTGAGGTGTTTCTATCAGTCTGCCTAATGATATACAAAATCACCCAAACTGTATATTTTAGGCCTGCATAGGTGCAACAGTTACGTACATACCCCTGCCTGAAGTCTTTGTATGACTTCTGAGCTGCAGCACAAATTGAGTACACTGCTCTGTAGTACATACTGGGAACAAATCCAGACTGCCAGGAATGGAACATGAAGATAATTCCAGAACATTTATCTTCCCATACAAAGAAAAAAGCATTGGTCAAAACCACACACAATATGTACTGGAAATGTTATACTCATCACACATGTTCGATCTGTATATATGTATATATATATATATATACAGTTGAAGTCGGATGTTTACATACATTTAGGTTGAAGTCATTAAAACTCATTTTTAACCACTCCACAGATTTCATGTTAGCAAACGATAGTGTTGGCAAGTCAGTTAGGGCATCTAATTTGTTCATGACACAAGTAATTTTTCCAACAATTGTTTACAGACAGATTATTTCACTTTTAATTCACTATATCACAATTCCAGTGGGTCAGAAGTTTACATACACTAAGTTGACTGTGCCTTTAAATTTTTAATATTTGGTCGCATATCCTTTGGCTTTGCATGCCATGACTTCCTGATGTCTTTGACCCAACAACATCAAAAGACTCTCGATATCTTATTTTCTGGTACTCTTACACGCGATACTATAACGTCTCTGCATTTGAATGGATCTCTGTGGGAATTGGGGGGTGGGACTAGATTTAGCTGTAAATTATGCTGAAACTGTGGAATACATGATTGGTAAAATGGCTGTAAGTCATCAAGGGTCTGAGGTATCAAGCAAGCCTCAAACCATCACTCTGCTGCCAGATATGCAGTAGATCTGATTGGATCACTTTAAGGGTTGTTTCTCCTGACAAATTTTCCTATTGAACTCTATGGAAAAATAAGTCAGGAGAAGAAACCCTTCAAGTTATCCATCCATATCTACTGTATTTCTGGCAGCAGAGTGATGATTTAAGCCTTGTTTGATACGCCAGACCCTTGATGACTTGATAACATTGCTGAGCCTAGACCTGACCAATTGAAGCTACCCCAGGTCATAACACTGCCTCCAGAGGCTTGTACAGTGGGCACTATGCATGACGGGTGCAACGGAAACTTTTTTCTTTGGCTAGGCAGTGTATATATATATATATATATATATATATATATATATATATATATACACATACACACTGAAGAATTTCAGATTTTTTTTATTGGCCCTTAAAAAAATACCTAACTTGATCTGCTTAAGTAAAATGTAAATTGTTGAAATGTATCTGGAATGCATCTGTCAAGAAAGTAAGTAATGCACAGTAATGTGAAGCAAGTTCAACCCACAGCCGTAAGGTCTGGACCAGACCATACGGCTATCACTGTGCCTTCACTGCTCCCACTCACTGCACAATGGAATTACATGTTGTTCAGATGGGGATGCATTCAAGCTCCATTTATTTGGAATTGCTTTTAGTCTAATTCAATAAAATTTTATTTTTTCATTTATTTCCATGGTGAAATTTCTGCTGGGGGGAATCAGAGCAGCAGTGGCATCATTACCAGTAATAATAACCATAATAACGACAACAGCATTCGTCAAGTGCAATGATTACGATGACGGTGATGATTATTGTTATTACCACCATTGATAGGTTAAGATTTTCCACCAAACATTAATGATATATACAGATTAATGCATCTAACCTTTATGTTTTCAAACACAGAGGACATTATTATACTTTTGAAAGGAGTTGGATCTCATATAAAACATGTGATCATGTGATTACCACTGTGCCACTGTTAATGTACTGATGGTGGTTTGGGAACTGGTTAGGGAACTCTGTTTAGCCGGATTGATTCCTATGTGAGAGAATCTTCTGTTAACTATGTCAAAAGTACTTAACTGGAAGTGCTTCAGTTAACATCCCGCTGAAAAGAAAATGCTAAATGTAAGTGACTCAGATTCTGGCTAGGCAAACACATATGTAAGTGTCCCCGCTCCGCAGAATGCACTGTGTAGTGTTAGATGTCACATAAAAGGCACTTTTTCACGGCACATTGCATCACCATCATTGTCCGCAGCAATACCTGAGTTGCACTTTACTGGTATCGCAATAGTGTGGAAACTGGATGGAAGCGGGTCGATGAAGACCTAATGATTAAAACCACGTAAGACTGCATTCAGTTTTGACCACGATACTACATATCATGTGTATTTTCCTTCACGTTATACTTTCTTAGATTTTTATGAAAGTCAATTATGGCTCTTGTCTTCATAACAACCATTACAATCCCTCTGCACCGCAGGTTCTGTCTCTAATGAGCTGCTCTGCATAACCTCAGAGTTTATCGTAGCCCAAGCCCTGACATTTATATCAAAGTAAAAATTTCAAAGGAGTGTAACATTTCATAGTTAATATCTTTATTATCATCCACATATTTTCTGTGGCAACAAAAAGTAGGAACATACATGCAGCTCTCCACAGTGTCTCGAGCAAGACCATCTCTCTCACAGAGTTCAGACTGCTGATACACACGTGGCAGGCCCCTGGGGGGGGGGGGGGGGGGTTGGGATCAGGCGGGTGTGAAAGGGGGTGCAGCAGGCAGCTGCGGAGCAGAACCCACAAACCCACCCACAGATCCTCTATCCGTTGCTGGGAGCCAACTGGCCGTCAGGACGGACTCACCAAAGTGCAGCTTGGAGGAACTTGGGACTTTGCAGCAGTGCGGTCTCCTCTATGCCCCACAAAAATAAATATTTGAATATTCTCTGGTGCTTCTCGGCTAGCTTAAACTGGATCATTCCATCACCCCAGCTCTTGCCAAAATGCCAAGAGTGAGACCGAGAGAGAGAGAGAGACAGAGAGAGAGAGAGAAGGGCTGCCCTCCCTGGTACCCCCACCTCCCACCTCCATCTCCAGTCCTGACCACCCCCTCTGTGCTATCTGCTGACACAGAGTCTGCCCTAAGGGCCTCTATTCTCTTCTGTTACCCTCCTGCTGTGAACACTGGCACGCAATAATGACATAAAACCAAAGCTGGCACCTCTCGCCACAGAGACAGATCATGTGACCAGGTCATGTGATTCCAGTTACATCCTCAATTCCTCATTAACTGGAGGATTCAGTCACATCACACTTTTCTTTACTTTTGAAAATGACTAAAAATACATTTTGGCTATATGAATTACTTTGATTGAATTAATACAATGCTGAATCCAGAAAAAAAATGTTTTAATATCCTGCAAGGTTGTAAGTTCATATATACGTATTATTATTATTATTTATTTATTTATTTTTTAGATCTAGGAAGTAATTATTAAACATCATTCATAAACTTTTAAGAAAATAGCTCTATATTAATCATGTAAATACATTATATATACATTATATTAAAGAAATTCAGTTTAGAATGATCGTTACATCAGCAGCAACCAAACCTATTGAGAATTATGCAATTATATATAATAATTCATACTGATTATTGATCATTATTATTGTATAGCATTCTTTAAACCATTAAACACCATGTCCATGTTTGTAATTAAAACTCCAAAATGAAATACATAAAAATAAATAAAAATAATTTTTGTATAAATACATACAAATACATTTAGTAAATTGTTGTGAAAGTGTAAATTCAGGGTACAGAATCTACATATCTGTATATATAGGTACATTATATATAGCATTTCTTTGCAATTATTGTTGCATCTGTACTGTAATTAAACTTAAAAAAATAACTTGTTTACCACTTCAAATGCAAATGTAATATCCATCAGAAATGCAGGCAATTGCTTTATTTCTGTCATAACAATTACATTTACTTACATCATGCTTTGTGAGTTACAGCTGTCCATTTCCTTAATTGATTAGACAATGCACAATTCATTTTCAGTTCTACCATTCCCAAGCAAGTGTTTAAATAGCCTTTGTATTTAATTAATCTGGTCCTTTTGGAACTTTTATTAAAGTGTACTTCTCTCCTTCTACTCACTCTTCCTCTCATCAAACTTGTTTCATCAGCTGCCTCTAATTGCCTCATTTGGAGTTTCATAATTATAGTTGTTAAAACGCCTTCTCCTATATCATATTGTGTAACTCTTTGAGATTATCTATTTCCCTCAATTGGTGTAATTTCATCATATATAGATTTATTTGTCCAAAGTATATAGAGCAGGGTTCTTGAATTTCTTGTGTGATCTATTTAAATGTATCTGTGGTATATTGTTTTCACATGCCAAAATCCAACCTCTGCTGTCTGACTACATTGGTTTTTGACCATGTGTGATGATGTACTTAGCAGCTGACCTAATGGGCCCTATCTTGGCGATCTTGGCGCTTAGTCTAAGCGCATGGCGCTAAGTCCATTTAGGGCGTGTCCAAGTCCACTTTTGCTATTTTAACGGCGTGTTTTTTTGGCGCTAAGCACGGCGCATGGCGCAACTGGGCTGAACCTAGTCGCTTCATTAATTATAGGTGTGTCTTGGGCGTGACATTCAATAAACCAATCAAAATGTCATATCCCATTCCCTTTAAAAGCCTGCTTTTCCACCTTGGCGGATTGCTTATGATGGCGAAACAGACATGCTCGTGCGTGTTTAGTGTGATCAAGGAATAGGCTAAATGGAGTATGATCAATATTATTCGGACTAACCATTAGCCTATGAGTTCCCGGTAATTCCAGACAGGGCTGTTATTTTACAAAATATGTGCGGTTAAATTTTGTTAAAAGGACCTGCAACAGCTGAGAATAAGCTATCAATGGCTTCAGTCTCACCTTAGAAAACGCCAAATTAGCCTGCTTGTTCAGCGAATTTCGTTTGATTATGCAATGAAAGTGTCAAACATCAATTCCAAGAGGCTGTTCTCATGGAGTTCTCGAAGTTCAAGCTTCATCCAAAGTTCATTAGGCTACCTGCATAGTAGGCTAATATTGATTAATAACATACATACCGTTATTTTGCCTTAATGATGACACTAAATAGCCATACAATAAAGCTGTCAGGTTCGCAACCCATAAGTTCAGGCATATTTCCCCTTGTTTAATAATGTCCTGTTTATGGAAATGTGACCAACCTGTTTTACTCGTAGCGTAATCCTTTAAAACAATCCACTTTCCCAGGAAGACCGTTAAACGTGCAGAGAATGGCATTAAAATTAATTGTGTAACGTGCTGCAAATTTGTTTTAGTTTCTAATTAGACGCTTAGTTCTCTTTAAAATCGTTTTGTTCAGTTAAGGAATAACGGGTGAAATCAGCTGGGTTTTAAACGGTGAGAGTATGGAAACCTGGTCACTGTCATTTAAAAAAATATGAAGGACGAAGAATAGCTAAGGTTACAATTTAGTTAACATGGTGACATCTCCGTTTTTTAACCATAGTCTATCGAAAAAAACCTTATGCACAGCGAATTCGCTGTAGCCTAGGCTATTTGAAAAACAATAAATGCAATATTCACTGGACAAGGTTTTGAACTTTTTTCAGTCACAAACCATTCTATTTAGGCTACTTACAGGCTGTATTCATAGATAAACAGAGCTGTATTGTAATGACATCTGAAGCGCATTTTCAGAACTTAAATGTCCGTCTATTGCCGTGCGCGAGTTTTCCATTGAATGACAATTCACGCATTAGGTGCAAAGACAATTCGCGCATTAGGCTTGATAGCTATAGGTGTTATCAGCTCCTTTTTAATGGATAGCCATTGTCCCGTACCATCGCACATCGCCTGGATGTTGATGGAGTGGGCTGAGAGCAATGTAATGTGGCATTGTTTCCCTTCGCTGAGGGAAAGGTATGTGGACCTATGGAACCTTTTATTATTATGCATTTTTGATATAGCCTACACAATAATAATATTTCACATTGTGATCTAGATATTTTAGTCATGCCTGTGCACGCCCCTGTGTGTAACAGACAGGAGGATATGCGCGTTGTGCACACGCCTATGTAGACGCACTTATATGCGCCGTTAAAATAGCATGTAAACAACTGCGACATGACTTTAGACCAGGTTTGTGGTGGTTCTAGCGCAAGCGCTTTCTGCTGGCTCAAGATAGCAATACGCCAAAAAGAATCCTGGCCACTCCTCATCTTAAGACCAACACGCCCAGTTCACTAATGATGGCGCAAGAGTTACGCCGTCAAACATGCTAGTTTGACGGCGTAAGCGTTAGGCGTTATTATGGACCTAGCGCCGGGTGTAAGATAGCAAAGACACTTGCGTTTGCGTTAGCGCCGCTTTGCGCCGGGTGTAAGATAGGGCCCAATATGTCTAATAAGTAATATCTAATCATATTAGTGATCTAATATATTTGGACATAGGTATTTCCATAAAAACACATTATGGAGGTGGAAAGATCCTGGACAATAAAAAATGTCTGGAAAAACATTACATTTGGTTAATCCTGGTTCCATGAAGTGGAACTGATGTTTTACTTTTAGAGACCATCAGTCAAATTAAAAATATTGAATCTCCTCCTGCTGTAAATGTTAATCAAGTCAAATAAATTAGGCACAAGCAACTTTTGGGTTTTGGGGTTTACAGTTCTCATTATTGTAATTTCTCAAAGACGATCAGGTCTTACTGTGTATTTTGAAAACTGAACAGATCTGTGCTAACCACAGTGGCAATTCAGCCAGGGGTGCCACCAGGGATTTTGGGCCCCTTGAAAAGATCTCACATTGGGACTCATCACCAGTTATTTTAATAACTGATAAATAAAAAGTTATTAATCCTATGTTCTAATATTTCTCAGGGGCCTTGGAATTGTCTCCCCCCCACCCCCATATGGTGCTGCTGATGCCAGCAAAATCAATGCAAATATCCAGCCTCTTTACTAGATATATGCACACATGCACAATGTTCTCCATCCATCCATCCATCCAACCAACCATCCATTATATAACTCATGTATTCCTGGTCAGGGTTGTTGGGGGGGGGCGGGGCTGGAGCCTATCCCAGCATGCATTGGGCAAGAGGCAGGAATACAGCATGGACAAGTCACCGATCCATCACAGGGTATCATGCACAATGTTCTCATCCACATTAATGATGTAGTGCTTGCAAACAGTACACTGGGTTTTCTTTTTTTCAGAACAAACCACTCATCTTGTCATGTTCCTTTGGTTGGCCATGTCAGTTTATCACCTGTCTGTTCTCTGAACATCCAGGGCCTCTTTGACCACACAAAGTACAGAAGAGTCAGTTCCTTGTGTTCCTGCTTTTAACCACAGCAGCTGTTGCAAACCAACAAATCTTTTTAAGATGACCCAATCATGGGTTTCATTCTATTACTGGGCAAAAGTCATTTTTGATGAAACAAATTTCTAGTGTTTGGCCATGAAAGGAAAATGTACCTTATTTTCTGCTTGTTTCCATTGTGTTAAGGAATGATAGAAACACAATGTTAGTGTTTAAATTGCATCATAAAAGCCAAAAATAAAATCTAATAAAGTACTGTGTGCAAAGATTTCTAATATTCTGTAGGAGTCTATAGACCTAGTGAACAAAATTCACAAGTTAGCAACATTACGGAACAGGGAGAGCAACAGCATATTTGGCTGTACATATAATAAATAAAGCCATTACCGTGTACTTGTTTAACCACACAGTGATTTGAAGATGCAGATAGATAGTGGACACATTGCTATTAGCTTGCCCTGTACAGTCGATCAAGCTGCTCTTTTTATAGGCAATGGGCATGTGTTTCATCTTTTCGCAAGATGTATTCAAAAAGGAGTGCTTATGCATGGAGTAATGAGTAACAGTTAAACAATTCTACTAACTCCTTCCCATTCCTGTTCTTCATTGTCTTTTTTTTCATTTTCATTCATTTTTCATTTTTTCATTTTCATAAATACTCAGCACTTCAAAAGCTGGGTCATAGGCTCAATGTTCCACTTTTTGTTCCACAGTTGTAAATACAGGATGGAGTCATGATGTACGTATGTAGCTGCTGGACTATTTTTGTGGGAAACTTACTTGGCAAGTCAACACAACATTCTAGAGTATGGTGAGGTTGTGCCATGTCTGTTTTTATTAATGCAATATTTTACATATGCTTGTATATAGGATTTAATGATATATCTATATCTACGTCTTATCTTGCAAATCAATGAGCTGAAGGAACTATTCAAATTTATTTAACATTTATTAGACAATATATCCTTCAAATTAAGCTGATCATCAAAATTAGAGCAAGAGGTAATATACCATTAAATATTTCACACAAAATAGCGTGAGTGTGTGTGCGAATGCCTATTTGTTTACAAGAGACATGCATGTAACCTGAGCACTTCAACGCCCATTACATAATCATTATTGGTTAAAGAAGGTGAATGCTCAAGTGAACAGATACATATTTTAAATAGAATGTCAGATGGTTCAGCCGCACACATCATGTTCACAAACCTAGCCTTTTAATTTTCTTTTAAGAACTGGCCAGCTCCCTTGTAGCTGTGACGTCCTCAGGGCTGCTAACAACATCAGGTGCTAAATTCACTAATTGCATAATTTGACTATGCTCCACAATAGCCGCTTTGTCTCACTTGTTTTAAAAAGGGAAATATATATATATTTCAAGTGAAAAAAGAAAACAGCTTTGCTTTGTTTAAATACTTTGAAATTCCAAATTCCATTCATCAGCTGGCTTCATTGGTTTTGACCAGCTTGCATGCAATATTCCATCAATCCAAGGTCTGTGCACTCTTGTGTTGCTGCAATATTGTTGGTGCAATACCTAATGAGAAACACAATCCGTCAGTGTGAAATTCTCACGTACAAAGAATTTAGTCCAGGCACACATGTTTCGAAGGCACTCGTCACCATTGTTTTATCAATGAATCTTGAATTCATTGATAACATACAGTGAAGCACATTGATGTCTGCCTTCACTTTCCCACAAGGATGTAACACCGGTGGTCCTAGGGATGTCTCTGTGGCTTGCAGAAAAGGTGTTAGGCCTCATCAGAGGGAAACACATGGAATTGACCGTGCAATCACTCTGACCTCAGATCTCTAAAGGCCGTCCAAAGGATGCTTCCACCCAACCGCCTTTTCTTGCACTCACACAAAAGCGCAGAGCTCCCATTTCTCGCCTCCATTGTGGCATGGGTGTTCAGACCTTGCGGCTGGAGGCATGCGACAGTGTCTGAATGCACTGCTCGCACCAGCAGAGGAACGCCTCTATTGTCAGAGCTTGCTTAGTCCCTGGCATGACAGTGCCCACCACTTGCCCAGAAATCTGCATCCCAAATTCCCTGAGCTTTGTTTGGCCTCTGCAACCCCCCATCCCCCCAACTCAATCACTCCCCACCACCAGTACCCCCCCCCCCCCCCCCCTCACCACCACCCTCCACCCCCCAGTCAGCTCCCTCACTGCTGCTCTGTTTATCAAACCAGATTCACAGATTTTTCAGTTTCAACTTCTGACTAAATTTCTTAATTTAGATTGACCTTCGGATCCTTCTTTGCGCTCCAACAAAGATTACGAGGTGAGCAAAGCGGGCGGGAGGCTGCCAGACGCCTGACTGCGGAGGCTCCTCTCCTAGGCCACTCGTGCCTGAAGCGTCCCAGCGCCTTTCCCACTCTGGTCCGCGCCAGTTCAGTGTGACTTATAGAGTTTGGGCCTTTTACTGCCAATCCCACTTTGAGTGCATTTTTCTGATAAACAAAAGCACATTCAAGCTTTAGCTTCTCATTTCACACTGTGTGCTTTGGCTCTGGGCAGTGCTTTCCTGAAGCCCTTGGCCTGCAGTCCCAAGCATGGATCCAGTTGGCTTTCCTTAAAAAAAATCCACATGTGGAAGATTAGGCTCCATCCTTCATCCCAACAAACACCACACTCTCCACTCGTCCTCTTATAGCAAAGTGATCATCACTTTCCAGGCAGCACCATATGGGCACATGACTGACATCCCTCACACTCATACCTGACTGTGATCTATCACACTTATACCTGACTAACATCCTTCACACTCATACCTGACTGTGATCTCTCACACTTATACCTTACTGAGATCCCTCACACTCATACCTGACTAACATCTCCCACACTCATACCTTACTGTGATCTCCCACACTTATACCTTACTGAGATCCCTCACACTCATACCTTACTGAGATCCCTCACACTCATACCTTACTGAGATCCCTCACACTCATACCTGACTAACATCTCTCACACTCATACCTGACTAACATCTCTCACACTCATACCTTACTGAGATCTCTCACACTCATACCCGACTGTGATCTCTCACACTTATACCTGACTTACATTTCTCACACTCATACCTTACTGAGATCTCTCACAATCATCCCTGACTGAGATCTCTCACACTCATACCTGACTAACATCTGTCACATTTATACCTTACTGAGATCCCTCACACTCATACCCGACTGTGATCTCTCACACTCATACCTGACTGAGATTTCTCACACTCATACCTGACTAACATCTGTCACATTTATACCTTACTGAGATCCCTCACACTCATACCCGACTGTGATCTCTCACACTCATACCTGACTAACATCTGTCACATTTATACCTTACTGAGATCCCTCACACTCATACCCGACTGTGATCTCTCACACTCATACCTGACTGAGATTCCTCACACTCATACCTGACTAACATCTCTCACATTTATACCTTACTGAGATCTATCAGACTCATACCTGACTAACATCTCTCACATTTATACCTTACTGAGATCCCTCACACTCATACCTGACTGAGATCTCTCACAATCATCCCTGACTAACATCTCTCACACTCATACCTGACTGAGATCCCTCACATTCATACCTCACTAACATCTCTCACATTTATACCTTACTGAGATCTCTCACACTCATACCTGACTAACATCTCTCACACTCATACCTGACTGAGATCCCTCACACTCATACCTGACTAACATCTCTCACACTCATACCTGACTGAGATCCCTCACACTCATACCTGACTAACATCTCTCACATTTATACCTTACTAAGATCTCTCACACTCATACCTGACAAACATCTCTCACATTTATACCTTACTAAGATCTCTCACACTCATACCTGACTGAGATCTCTAACACTCATACCTGACTAACATCTCTCACACTCATACCGGACTGAGATCTCTCACAATCATCCCTGACTAACATCTCTCACACTCATACCTGACTGAGATCTCTCACACTCATACCTGACTAACATCTCTCACACTCATACCTGACTGAGATCTCTCACACTCATACCTGACTAACATCTCTCACATTTATACCTTACTGAGATCTCTCACACTCATACCTGACTAACATCTCTCACATTTATACCTTACTAAGATCTCTCACACTCATACCTGACTGAGATCTCTCACACTCATACCTGACTAACATCTCTCACACTCATACCGGACTGAGATCTCTCACAATCATCCCTGACTAACATCTCTCACACTCATACCTGACTGAGATCTCTCACACTCATACCTGACTAACATCTCTCACACTCATAGCTGACTGAGATCTCTCACACTCATACCTGACTAACATCTCTCACATTTATACCTTACTGAGATCTCTCACACTCATACCTGACTAACATCTCTCACATTTATACCTTACTAAGATCTCTCACACTCATACCTGACTGAGATCTCTCACACTCATACCTGACTGAGATACCACACACTCACACCTGACTAACATCTCTCACACTCATACCTGACTGGCATCTCTCACGCCTGAGTAACATCCCTCACCACTTGTTGTTTCTCATACTGAACAAATCATGTTAATAACATGTTTAGATGCCTGTGTTTTGTGCAAATTCATCACGTTTCACCCTGAAATAGACCATTGATACAGTACATATAGCTTTCTGTAGGATCTACACACTCCATCAAAAACTCACTCACAAATACTGTTCATAGTATTTTGAAAAAATTCTAAATATTTACATAATGTTTTTCTTATTCCTTTATAAGCAAGAAATATATTCCCCACTGAATTCAATAATAAATTAAACGAGCAGAAAAAAATACTGGTATATTTTTAATGTTGTACATATGGTGCTACAAACAAGTAGCTGTGTGTGCTTTACTTAATTGCAGGAGTGCACAGTTTGAATATGTTTAACCTGTAAAGTGTGAATTGCACACCAGATGGAAAGATGGCTGAGAATAAAGTAAACATGACTGCTAATATTCCAGCTATTAAAACAACGTTGATCTTCAGATCTGACGCTCACCTCTCTGTAGCTGCCCTTCATCTATACCCAAAAAGAAATATCAGAGCATTTATTAGCGCTGTACATGAAATGTTAGCCGTGGCACAGGACGACCCCTGGGGCATCACTAGTCTTAGGAACAGATGTGCCACCCACTCGCAACAGTTGTACTCTACCCACAATGCCCGGGTGGGAGGAGCTGGCCAAGAAACGGACTGAAGATGATACCTCACTTAGCCATTTACCCGTTTGCTCCAGGGAAAAATCAAATCTTTTTTTGGGGGAGGGGGGTGCTGGGGGCATTGATGCAGTCGTGCAGGAGAGGATCAATATTTACAGACAATCCTCCCCTCTGCCACCACCTGCCTCGTCTTTCTGAGAAACTGAGAGCACACAAACAAGCACATAGAGAAACACCTCAGAGGAACTAGCTCAGGATTGCAGTTTCTGCTATTTCACAGGGTAATATTTGTTTTGTACTTTTTAATTGGCAACCAGGGAAAAGAGATTGTTTAATTTAAGTAGGGTTTTTTTTCAGAAATTAAACAAAATATATTACAATAATACTAATAATAAAGATAATCTAAAAACTAATTTCAAGACTAATTTCCTTAGTTATTTTTTGAAACATAATGAATAGTTAATCATTTAGATTTCTTCTCTGTGGATGGGCAGACAAAATATGCATTAAAGTATACATTCATTTCTTTTATCAGGCATGTAATAGTTATCTTTAATTGCTTTTTAATATGCTCAGTAGAATGTCTTCTTAAGAGTAAAACTGAACCTATATTTCAACCGTCTGATTTCTCTTTCATATCTGTATACTGTGTAAGTTATTTTTTGAAAATCCATGAGAGCACAGTTTTATTCAGTGGTTTTCAACATTCCGATTCATCGTAAATGACAGGTGCGTGAATCTTAATTTGCGATTAGCATGAATCCACACCCATGAATTGCCTCCAACTACCACATACTGTATGGACGTTGCAAATTCCATTTACAGGTGCATTTGAAGTCCGACACTGAAATCAAGGTTTTTTTCAATGTAATTCAATCATAACATGTGTCAGCAATGCAGAATCACTAGTCACACAAACTGGTAAATTAGTAATAAATAAATAAATGGATCGACATTAAATTGGATGTGAATAAACGCATAGCTGCGCACAAGAGCTACATGAGGTGGCCATGGTTCTTAAGTCTTTCCACATCGGACGAGTGCATTCCCTCCATCTGCAAAGCACTACGGTCTTTCTCGCAGCATGGAAATTAATAAAATGTTATTCATTCCATCATTTTGTCAGTGTTCTGTCTGTGTAAGAGGTTATAACCACATACCATATTGTAGAATCCCTCTTAATTGCGGGCACATTCTAATTGCGGCCAATCGTTGAGTTTGAGTGGTGGTTCATCCCACAGCAGCCATTTTGGATTGGGGACATTTGCTATAGGAAAGGTGTGTTTCATTGCCATGTTGTGCAGGACACAGCAGGCCAATATTATTTTGCACAACTTCTCAGGTTTGTAGAAAAGGGTGCCGACTGTCACGCTCAAGCACAGCCATCGTCCCTTCAACAATATACTCTGATCCTAAAGACATGGCAGTAAACAGCAATGGATTTATATAATACACTCTTAGCAATAGGCCAGCCGTGTCTCACAGCTGAACTGTCCCACCGAATTAAGCTGTTGTGGGTCCAACCAGGCCACAACGTTAAGCGGCACACATTTCCCATCACATATGAGCTGCACAGTGGTGGAGTGATAGCCCTTTCTATTCATATACGTATGTTAACGATACTATACGATGAATGCCAAAACTTTGATGAATGCCAAGATACGAACAAAATTGCTAATACTAATTATTTACGCACAGATTCGTTCTGCGTACATTTCATGAATGAGGCCCAATTATTCAGACTGCGTAACCCAGTATATTCTGGACATATTCTTAAGATTAAGGGCTACTGAAGTCCCAGGGGGTTTCAGGTGTGCCCTGTGATCGTACAGTGGAATGAGTCTATGTATTCACATGACATGGGAGCAACAGGATCATTGAAATTATACTTACAGTATTTATGGAGGCCATACCAGAAATTACTTGTTGAAAATGATTGGAACAGCTTTTAGGTTGAACTCCCCAATGCAGTTTGTTGGACTACCCAATGCAGTTACATTAAATTAAACTGGTAGACATAGCTCTTTAGAATGTCTTTAGTTATTGACCACATTTTATTTTTTATTTTAATAAGAATGGACTTTCTGTGCTCCTTATGTATTAACTTTATTTAGACAGAGATACTCATCTTCTTCATGCGGGTTTCCTCCAACATGCCATTTAGGCTAATTGGAGACCATAAATTGCCCATAGGCATGAGTGTGTGAGTACATGGTGTGTGTGCCCTGCGATGGATTGGCGAACCGTCCAGGGGGTATTCCTACCTGTCACTCAATGCATGCTGGGATATGCTCTAGTAGGACTGCACAATTAATCAAATTTTATTTGTGATTACAATTTTGGCTTTCCACGATTACTAAACAAGAATAATTGAGAATGACGATTATTTTGAAGGCAGTTTACAAATGAAAACACTTACTTTACTGGACTTTCTCTGGTGTTCTATATCAAATCAAGCACTCCTATTTTACCTCCCTCACAGTAGAGGGAGAAATAAAGATAACTCACTTTAATTTTTGTTGAAACAATTATTTTCTCCATTAGCTAAGTTGTAGTCTCGCGAAGGCCAGACTTTGTGATGAACACAAAGTCTGGTCCATAGACTTGCTTAACGTGGTAAAGAGCCGACCACTTTGACAAGATGGCCCATTTGATTGACATGCAAGATAACCAACCACAGACCGTCTATGTTCCGTGACGTATTGAGGCGCTACAGAGGGCGGCCGATTCAGAAACAGCGCTACAAGAAAACCAGACCCGCATGAAACAAATGTGATGTACTAAAATGGCACGGCAATCTCCATTAAAACAGTCTATCACACCGAAGAAAGATACATAACGTGAACTGACCGGACCTTCTTAGACATCTTTGTAAACATTAATGTAAACTAATATTAAAACCAAATGTTCACACTAGCAAGCCTACATGCAGAGCACAGAACCGGTCGTTTTATCCGTTTGCCCTGTAATTAACTATTTAGGCTAACGAGTAACGTTAGCTGGCTAGCTGACTAAAACATTGTAACATATTCGAGACTGTTTCCATTGTAGTTGAAATAAGAAAATTATATCTTACCATTGCACTACGGTGTGCACTTCATCAACTGCCATTCCGATGAGGCGTTCCTGTTTGTAGCACGTCTCTCCATTTCTTGGTGCCCACAAGTAATTCGGGTGATCCAAACACTATGTTGAATCGCCCTGCTGCGATTTCTACATCGGTGGCCTCACTCTTCCCAACACAGGCCACAGACAACCCTTTGCCTGTCAGGTACTTAACCTGATCTTCCATTATCGATGTAAGGGGACAGACGATTAACAAAATAGGTTGAGTTGGGAAGCCTGGTATGTGTTTGCAGAGGGTCGGCCATGCTTGAAATATAAGGCTTTTCACGTATCCTGTCGGCAAACTTGCGAGTATATCTCGTTAATTATCTGCCTCAAAACAAACTCTTGAATATCTTTCAGAGATGGAATGTCGTGAGCTTCCAAAACTTTATTCAATCCAGCGTTAAGCTCTTGGTCCGAAACACTCATTGTTCTTGATGGATTCGCAGCATTCACTAGCTACCGATTAGTTAGAAGAACTTAGAACTTAACTTGTTTCCCGGCGGACTAATAAAACCCAATGCACTGCGTCGTACCAGAAATACGCACACACTCCTGTGATTGACAGTGCTACTAGCCAATGAGTGCTAACTGTGAGTTTTCTCACAGTCCTGTCCAGCTTATGCAAGCCTATGCATCAGACGCTGCATACAAAGTGCGTCAAAGCGGCTGAGGCTGAGACTAGCTAAATTGCAGCAAACTGTGAATTGAAATAGTGAAGTCCCGCTTATGGAAACATGGCTGTCGGCATTTACTGGCCTCTGCTCCCTGTGACCTTGTGTTTGTACATTGAGAAATGTTTTAATGGGACTTTTTTATGGAAAGGACCCACTGCTTGCATGGCATTCCCTGTAGGACCAATATAATATAACATTTTAGTGGAGAATTAACTTTGAGAACATTAGCAGTATTCTACACAAATTCTACATCCAAAAATAAAAATCTGAGAAATGGTGGACCAGCAATTTCACGGCCTCAAATGTAATTCCATTTTGTCATTAGTTGCTTGTCTTCTGAATCCAGCAAATATAGGTTTAGTGTTGTGAAGCTTGAGTAGGTACTTGCATAAGAGCCAACGTACTGCAACTATGGATTGCTAGCAACAAAGCCAAGAAAAACAATATTAGGCATAGCATTAGCTGAATTCCTGATCCTTCATGTTATGTGAGCTGGCAGTTCACATAAAGAGTAAAGAGTAAGTAAAGAGTAAGTCTCATTCTATGTTTTATATATTTTTTTACAAGTTTTATATCATGTACCCATAACCTGTATTACAGCTGTCAACAGTGGAATGACAATGTTAATACATCATTACATTTTATTAAAATCATCAGTGATCCACTATTTTGTTTCCCTCACTGCCTCGTTTTCTCAGCCTGTAATGTACGGTTATGCAATAGAATATTGACAAAATTATATATATAAAAAAAACATATTTATAATTAAAATCCAACAGAATGTGTCCCTTGTCAGAATTCCTCAGTACACATTACTGTCTAAAACTGAAGGCCCATATATTTGGACCTGTGGACTGAAGGCTTCTAGTTCTAAAGATGGCACATCACATGACAGAAAGTTGTTAGTTTGCAGGACCAGATCACATTTACTGCACAAGTCCATTATTTTCTCATGAGGGGAATAAAGATACTTTAGCCTGGGCTTCTGAATTCACAGCTTGACAGTGCAATGCAGGTCCTCTGGCCCCGGAGAAAGATTAAGAAGAAGATGAGCGATGTGAAGATGAGGACTAAGTGGAATGAACTGTGTTGACACTTTAATTAACACCGCAAACAGAGGGACTTTACTTCCAAAGTCCTCTGTCAATAAATACAGTCAATACCAGTGATCTGTGCTTTCACCACCTCCTGTTTCCTCTTTGCGCTACACTTCTGAAGTGGATTAATGGAACTCTGTCACATTCCCTTCTTCATCTCCTCCTCCCTCTTTTGTCAAACAGCATGCATTTTTACCGGATGTCATTTTTTTTCTCATTGTGCATTCGGTTTTATTCAGCTCAAGCGTTTAAAAAAAAAACTTTTCACAATTTGCCTTCTCTGAGTCCACCTATCTACCTTTCTATTTACCCATCTGTGTACGTGTATCAATATGTCCGTCTGCCTGCCCGATCCACAGCCAAACCCGGTGCCTTTCCACAGTGTGACTAAAAAGGGTAAAGGTTATGCAGAGGGCGCTTACTGATGAAGCTAAAAGCGTCGGTATTCATTCTTTAGAATTTGCTCGCTGTATGTTAAGAAATCAGTTGGACATATTTGAGATGTTAATGACCACTGGGGGTTGTCCTTATTGATGAAGGTTAACTGGTATGATATTACAAGCAATTCACCAAGCAGCCTATTAGGCATTATGACGTATTTACAAATTATGACAGAGTAATACCCTTCATTTCAGCCTGTATTTAATGAAACGGTCATAAACTGCAACACGTATACAAGTGTGTTTATTTTTCATGGGGAGTTGAGCAAAGGGAGGACACTTAATTAATGGTAAGCCTTCCCCAGTCTGACTCCATCCATTTAGCCTGAATGCAACGTACATTTACCGTTACATAGAGAGGCCTTCCCCAGTCTGACTCCATCCATTAAGCCTGAATGCAACGTACACTGACCGTTACATAGAGAGGCCTTCCCCAGTCTGACTCCATCCATTAAGCCTGAATGCAACGTACACTGACCGTTACATAGAGAGGTCTTCCCCAGTCTGACTCCATCCATTAAGCCTGAATGCAACATACATTTACCGTTACATAGAGAGGCCTTCCCCAGTCTGACTCCATCCATTAAGCCTGAATGCAACGTACACTGACCGTTACATAGAGAGGCCTTCCCCAGTCTGACTCCATCCATTAAGCCTGAATGCAACGTACACTGACCGTTACATAGAGAGGCCTTCCCCAGTCTGACTCCATCCATTAAGCCTGAATGCAACGTACACTGACCGTTACATAGAGAGGCCTTCCCCAGTCTGACTCCATCCATTAAGCCTGAATGCAACGTACACTGACCGTTACATAGAGAGGCCTTCCCCAGTCTGACTCCATCCATTAAGCCTGAATGCAACGTACACTGACCGTTACATAGAGAGGCCTTCCCCAGTCTGACTCCATCCATTAAGCCTGAATGCAACGTACACTGACCGTTACATAGAGAGGCCTTCCCCAGTCTGACTCCATCCATTAAGCCTGAATGCAACGTACACTGACCGTTACATAGAGAGGCCTACCCCAGTCTGACTCCATCCATTAAGCCTGAATGCAACGTACACGGACAGTCACATAGAGAGGCCTTCCCCAGTCTGACTCCATCCATTAAGCCTGAATGCAACGTACACTGACCGTTACATAGAGAGGCCTTCCCCAGTCTGACTCCGTCCATTAAGCCTGAATGCAACGTACACTGACCGTTACATAGAGAGGCCTTCCCCAGTCTGACTCCGTCCATTAAGCCTGAATGCAACGTACAATGACCGTTACATAGAGAGGCCTTCCCCAGTCTGACTCCGTCCATTAAGCCTGAATGCAACGTACACTGACCGTTACATAGAGAGGCCTTCCCCAGTCTGACTCCGTCCATTAAGCCTGAATGCAACGTACACTGACCGTTACATAGAGAGGCCTTCCCCAGTCTGACTCCGTCCATTAAGCCTGAATGCAACGTACACTGACCGTTACATAGAGAGGCCTTCCCCAGTCTGACTCCCTCCATTAAGCCTGAATGCAACGTACACTGACCGTTACATAGAGAGGCCTTCCCCAGTCTGACTCCATCCATTAAGCCTGAATGCAACATACACTGACCGTTACATAGAGAGGCCTACCCCAGTCTGACTCCATCCATTAAGCCTGAATGCAACGTACACTGACCGTTACATAGAGAGGCCTTCCCCAGTCTGACTCCATCCATTAAGCCTGAATGCAACGTACACTGACCGTTACATAGAGAGGCCTTCCCCAGTCTGACTCCATCCATTAAGCCTGAATGCAACGTACACTGACCGTTACATAGAGAGGCCTTCCCCAGTCTGACTCCATCCATTAAGCCTGAATGCAACGTACACTGACCGTTACATAGAGAGGCCTTCCCCAGTCTGACTCCATCCATTAAGCCTGAATGCAACGTACACTGATCGTTACATAGAGAGGCCTTCCCCAGTCTGACTCCATCCATTTAGCCTGAATGCAACGTACACTGACCGTTACATAGATAGGCCTTCCCCAGTCTGACTCCATCCATTAAGCCTGAATGCAACGTACACTGACCGTTACATAGAGAGGAATCTATTCCTGAAGACTTGCGAGATAATTCTTCTCACTCCTCTCCCACCACTTCTTTCTCAATTCGTTCTTTCTTTCTCCTCGTGTTGCTATTTGAATCTCTCAATTTATTTTACCCCCTGATCTCTTTTTCTACCCATACCTCTTCACTCCATCACTGTCTACTCCAACAGTGCCTCCATAACTCTTTCCGATATCTCTTGATATGCCCTTTCCCTCTGTTCTCCAACTCTTATTTTTTCTTCCCAAATACACTCTATCACTCTTTCTGGGCCTCTCTCTCTCTCTCTCTCCTCCAATCAGAGAAAGATGTGAAGATTGGCGCTTCCTCGGGAGATCCTGCATGTTTTTTTTTTACCCCAGAGGGGAAAATTAATTCCTCCTCCTCCTCCTCCTCCTTTTCTCCAGCGAGGTGCTGCTGCTTTCCTTTCTCTCCCTTGTGAAAGGATACAAGAGAGAAGGAATCATTCCTCAGGGTATCCTGCTTATATACAATTTCATCCCCATTTAAATCCGCTGATAGCTGTGAATCCCCATGTCTTCTTGGGGGAGAGTGTGAAAGAATGATAGCAGTTTTGGTGAAGATACTAATATTAGTCTTTTGGCACAGGTAGTGTAAACAGGAGCTTGGGACTGGGGAGGCCTATTGATTGCAACACATAAGCGGGGCTTATATAAGAACAGCTCACAAAACAGATAGAAGATGAAAAGGACGGGGGATGCCTCAGCTTCATTTTATTTGGTTATTATTGCGTACTTGCAAATGTTTAATTTAATGTCACATTTCAGTATGAGCTATTTCCAATACTTCAATATTCACCCAGTATAATAGTGATCATTTCTACTTTGCATTTCCCATTTAATGGGTGCAGTATGGATGCACTGTTTTTTTATAGTACAGCAAAAATTTGGTTTGTTACTTATACGGAACTCAAAATGGCTGTTGTAAAGGTCTACCTGGAATTTCTCTTGTCAGTGAAACAGTATGTCCAGGGTCAAAACCAAACAATATTCCCATCTTCACTTTTATATTATTATTATTATACATTATTTTATTAAAAAGGGTCACATTTTTTTTATTAATCTTTGTATTAATACCAGTTTTAGTACCATACATTGGCTCATTAATTCGTTATTTAAATGAGATTCATTAATGCAGAGTGCACACAACCCTGTACTCTCAAGGGAGACTTTAGGAAAGCACTGCGCTGATCTCACATTTTGGTACCAAAGGTATTATACAGCTTTCTACATTTCAGATGCCTGGAGGGGATGCAAGGCTTTAAAAGGTAACTAATAATACATTGGAATGTTGAAAAAAGTATAGCAAGCCTCATTTTACGTGCTGTAGGAATGCAAATTTTGTATAAAACTTCCATTATTTGTATATATGTTATAACATTTAAATGTGCTAATGTCAATGATCATTATGATGAGATAAAGAACTTCATCAATACTGTTCAGTATTTACAGAGTATTGATATGTATGCTTCTATGAGACAATTTAATATGAAAACAAATCATCAGTTGGGCTGATGAAACTACAAAATAAACTTTTCAAAAGAGTCTGTTCATGAAATAACTTGAAAATGAAGAATGCCAGTAGGATCCCAGCCATGGCTGCATTCTCTGTCCAGAATCCGTTACGTGGGCATCGCCTGTCACATTCATTAGGAGGAAGAGGAATCATGGGAATTATATAGTGTGTGTCCGTAATCTCCAACTGGTGCTAGGAGTGCTTGGATTTTAATTTCAATCAAACAACAAATGCGTGGGCGGAGTGCTAATTATGTAAAGTACTGAGAGGTGTCACAAGGTATAGATTCCGTCCATCTTTTTTTGGTCAGCTATCCGAATATCTGTAATGTGCATCATCTTTTTAACTCATCCCGCTGCGTTCTGATACCGTGCAATTCAATACAAGTGTTTGTGTTTTTGTTCTTATTGATCGCTGAACTTGCCAGATAATGTTGGTGACGAAAAAATCAAAAACCTAATTTAATTCATGTGAAAGTTAAGGACATGGTTGAATGCAGGCCTATATCTTGGGAGACTCAGGACTATGCGTACAGGACCCAGGACTATGCGCACAGGACTCAGGACTATGCGCACAGGACTCATAACTATGCGCATAGGACTCATAACTATGCGCACAGGACTCATAACTATGCGCACAGGACTCAGGACTATGCACACAGGACTATACGCACAGGACCCAAGACTATGCGCACCGGACTCATAACTATGCGCATAGGACTCATAACTATGCGCACAGGACTCATAACTAAGCGCACAGGACTCAGGACTATGCACACAGGACTCAGGACTATGCGCACAGGACCCAAGACTATGCGCACCGGACTCATAACTATGCGCATAGGACTCATAACTATGCGCACAGGACTCATAACTATGCGCACAGGACTCAGGACTATGCACACAGGACTCAGGACTATGTGCACAGATCTCAGGACTATGCGCACAGGACTCAGGACTATGTGCACAGATCTCAGGACTATGCGCACAGGACTCAGGACTATGCACACAGGACTCAGGACTATGCACACAGGACTCAGGACTACGCACACAGGACTCAGGACTATGCACACAGGACTCAGGACTATGAGGTATGCACACATGACATATACACCATGTCTGTAAGAATAATATTTCATTGACATAATGAAAGCCTGAGCTATAAAATACATTTATTGCAATCCGGTTTTGTGCCACTATATCACAGAAAAATCAAAGTCATATCTGTGGCCTATCGGCTATATTATTTTTAAATAAGCAAGCACGTTTATAATATTTGGTTGGTGAAACTTGTGAAATTTGCAATTATTTAAATCATTAATATTAATAACAGATTATAGTCATTAATATGAAAGATTCCCATTTTACAAACATTATTTTTGTCATAAAACCCCCCCCCCCCCCTTCTTTTTATTGTGAGAACCCTCCTGGCACCCTTGAAATCAGCGACAGGTTTTGGAATGAATGAAAGAAAGGAAGCGATAGAACTGTAATCCCTATCAATGCACTTTAGAAACCACCTTCTCCCTAACATGTGTGACTAATGTGCACAAATCTCCCACTATACAAGCTGTCAGCGAGGATGGCTGTGGTTGTTGTTCTGTCATTCATCTCGCAAACGTAATAAAACCCGCTCGTTTTATTTGTTCCATTTTCTTTTTTTCTTTGTCTCCGCTCCCTGCAAACAAATGTACCTTGAGGTCCCTATGTAGGGTTTTCTCTCTTTGCAAGTTGTGCCTTTCCCGCGACCGTGTGCACTGCGGAGCCATAATGACATTAAAAGCAAACACTTAAAGGCCTTTCGGCGAGAGACGCTTTGTTGGGAGCCAAGGCTTCCAAAAAAGGGCTTTCATTATGTGCATGAATTTAATGCCAGTGTGTGTTACCTGATAACATTAGGAGAGAGGAGGCAGGGATATGCCTACACTGGCAAGGCTTCAGGAACACTGACCACCAACAGGACTGCAGCTGACGCTGGGCATGTATATTCATGGGCTCCGAATGGCCTGATTACGGCTATTACAGAATTATATCCGGAGAGGTGCAATTCATTAGCCTTCATTTCTCTTTATCCAGCTTTTGAATACAGGGCTGCCTTAGTGGTGCAGGGCTAGATAAATGTTGCCTTTTTTCCCTCTATCTCAATCAGCTGACTGGAAGCTCTGGCCAATTCTGTTGTATCTTGCACTGCATTGAGATATCGCAGAAAACCACTGTCTATCTCTAGCCTTTTATACACAAGAGGAAAACACTCGTTTCATGAGCTTCTGTTCTGGATGCAATGAGGGAGGCAGTGTTTCTTTCAGCTGAGTCCACTTCATTTGCTTCCAATTCAATGGGGGAGATCGGGTCGGTTCCAGCCCAGTTGAACTCAGAGACCAGGATAGTCCAGGATGGGCAATGTACACAAAAAGGCAAAGACAGGGAAAAAAAAGCTAATTTAGAATACTACAGTGGTATTTATTACAGTTTTTCACAATTGTTAACACACGTTTCTCAAAATAATAACGGCTTTCTCAAAACTGCACACACAAAACTGAAAACCTCACACACAAAATGCTAAACCTGACACTCCCTTTGCAAGATGACTCTTTGCCATCAAATCTCTTAACTGTTCACAAAATGGAACTTGTGTTTTCATTTAGTACACACAGCCATATTTTCAAATGGCACACACATACCATTCATTGAGTACACACAACTAAGCATTTGCTGCACACTACCAAGCATTTACAGCACACTGAAGTGCAAAATTGAAAACACAATCATAGAAATGGAACACACCATATGAATGACAATGACTCTGGAGAATGAGCATTTCTCCTTTTGTAAAATGTCTCAGTGTAGGCCTACTTTTTTCATAGTCAAACATAAAACAGCACACAAATATGCAGAAAAAACAAGTTTTATTTCGGTACACACAGAGAACAGTACAGTACTGTAAACCGGCCTCCTGCTGGAACCACTCACGCACTTGAGCAGCCCGGTGGAAGCTCACATTGTCCCAGATGACGACGTGATCGATCCGCTGTGGGCCATCTATCTGGCCAGGTGGTACCAGCAGGTCATGCAGGCCATCCAGGAAGGCGAGGAGATGGGCAGTGTTCCTCCTCTTCCTCCTCCTCCTCCTCTCACTCTTACCCCTCTCCTTCTCTGGTTGTCTCTCTCTTCAAAGTTCTCCATTGTTCACCAAACAAAACAGAGGCTCAAGGCACTTTTATGCTGCAGTCCTGATTGCAAATTGCTCAACAGACCTGAATGTTTAGAGATTTGAATATTTGTGTGTTGTAGGTTGATGCTTTGAGATTTTACTTGAGAAGTGTGTGCAACAACTGAACATTGTGTGTAGTGTTTTGACAATAAGGTGATGTGTAATTGACATCAGAGTGTAAAGAAGGAAAGTCAGAGTCTAATGCAGATAAGGGAGTGTGAAGTAGTGCCAAATTGGGTCGAGCGATTGGTACATGAAGTGAAGGTTGTGCAAATTGTGCCGAATTTTCGCTTTTTGTGTGTTAACAATTGTGAAAAACTGTAATGTAGAATGCTATAATGGGGGCTTATGCATTGACCATCAGGTAGCATATTTTAGCAAACTGTTAAAAAAATAATGAATATAATAGTGTATTATAAAATACATCTACAAAGCAACTGTAGTCACCTTAGCCCCGCAAGGCCATTTTGAAGTCAAATGGCAGCCCAAAATGGTGGGGCATGAGCAGGGATTTCAAAATATCAGATTTCTTGTCTGTAATTATGTCATCCTGGGTTATTACATTTTTGTCAAGTATATTGTGTACCAAATGCACCAATTTCCACAAATTGATGCATACGGATGATTCAAGGTAGGATTTATATTTTCTGTCCAAATATTATTTTCAAGTGGAATTCCTTGTGTAGAAAACAGCCACTCAGTAGGGTGATCAGACATCCATATTTCAATGGGTTTTTCTGACTGTAATTGCTATTATTGTAAGTACTCATTACATTATGTGCACGGTCCTCCAGAGAATCTAGTCACCCTACCACTCGGCCGCAATCTCTCAATCAATGAAGAAAAGTCTGAAAGCACTGATCCTCGCATGTGCTGTGGGGCAATGATTTCTGTACAGCACAAGTTCAGTGAGGTATCATTAAAAAATGTTTTATAAAGTTCAGCTGCTGTGTCCATTTGCATTTTTTGAAAGTAGCTCTTCATTGTATTCAATAAATTGCCTGTTTCCATGACAGTTGACAATGAAAGGAGCATTTCAGAATAGTACTGAGGCCAAACAGCTGTCATTTAAATCCACCTCCTAGTCCAAATCAATATGAAAACTAAACATTTCAGAAGCTATGAGAAATCGGGATATCACTGAAATTGACTAGAGCCCAATAGAAAAATATTGCTATGATTTCATTAAGCATGCTACTACATGTGTCAAACTACAAGTCGGATTCATCATCAGAAAACATATTGATTTTGGGTATAACCACAATACAAACAATTGAATAAACATGAACGTACTGTGCATTCAAATCCTTAAGGTTTGATTCTTCCCTTTCAATAACACACACTTTTAAAACATACTGAATATTTTTTTGTTTATTTTGTAACACTCACACACCTTGACATAGCATAGGTTAGGCACTACATTTTCAGATTTAATTTCAGGCAGGTGTGATTTTGTGATTATAAATGTATTTACATCAGTGTGACAGTTGAATATGGTTTGGGAAAATGAAGTAAATTAAAGCCGCAAAATGGACTACATTTCCAGATGAAGGGATAATTTTATAAATCTAGGGAAAACTAGCAGTTTTTCACCGGTGTATCTGAGGTGGAAATAATGACAGTGTTTCAGTGTGGTTTGAGCATCGCTTGCAGATCAGGATGCCAAATTTGTTCTGCAGGTGTTTCTCATGGAATATCTCCACAACATAATGAGGAAAAGGGTTTTGATATTGTATTTAACCACTGCACATTTTATAAATACACAAAAACACCTTTCAGCCAATGCAAAATAATAAATTATTTATTTAGTCAGTGAAAGAAACTTATGGAAATAACAGCACTGGGTAATTGGGCAAAAAAGTTTTTCAACTCCCATCTTCAAGGACTCTTTTGAATCATACACAAATCTGTCGTTAAATTTACGAAACTGCAATTTGTGTTCTGAAAAGGAAGTATGTAACCTATAGCTCACAAATGCATCTGATCCATCCAGTAAACCCAAATAAATGTACACTTGCAGTGACCCAACAGCAACAGTCAACAGGAGTACACTGCGAAGGCTGGCTGGATGAACATAATACAGTGGTATGAATTAATCATTATAAATAATATTATAATGATTAAAAGGAAGAAATAATTATCTGCTTAAAGCCATATTGTAGAAAGTAAGGCCCAGATTTCGTCTTTAAAATTCTCATTTTTTATTTAATTTTTCCACACAGTTTGGCTGTTGCTTAAATGAACCAAAAATAGTTTGCAAACATTATTTACAAATAAAAATTTGGTTCACATGGTTAAGGAGAGAGTATTGCGGATAGAAGGAATATGGCTCTTGGTGAGCTTTAAAATCCACTTATTTGTGGGATGAAGTCAGATACCAGCCAAGAGAGAGCTGCAGTATGATAGCATGTAAACCACTGAGTGCGGGAGATATTTTCCCTTTTCTTTCCAGTAGTGTAAATATTTCTCTTGTGTGACTTAAAATCTGGAATGGCATTAGCGCTTTAAATGATGAGGACCAGGCAGCAGAACACGGCACCTGAAAACGTTTGCACTCCGGCATTAATTGTCCTGCTGCCTCGGGCACACTCTGCCTCTCCTTTTTGGCACGTGTTCCATTCTCATCCAGACAGAAAAGACAATGGCTATTACCTAGTACACCTGGGCTCCGAGCCGCACTATGCTCTTAATATCCTTTAAATCTCCACATAAGGTATGCCTTCCATAGGGCTTACAATACCATTTGCTCTAATAAATTCTTTTGGCAGGAGTGAAGGCAAGCTGCTCCTCCAGCCCCCGGAGGACTCGGGGAATGGGAAGGGTGAGGCATCCCGAAATATGAGGATAAATAGCGGGTAATCCTCATGGACTCCAGCCTGGTAATCAACACTCCTCCAACTGGAAACATTTTCCAATTCCTCCTCCTAATTGAACTTCTTTTTTACCTGGCAATTCTGAAATGGCGGGCCGCAATAATCTACACTGACGTATAGAACGAGGAGGAGAAAATGACAAGGATGAGAGCTGTTTTAGGGATTGTAATAAGCAAATCAAATTAATGACAATGAGCGTTCACGCGGAGCGGAAGAGGGAGAAGAGCTGGTGAGACAATGTGAGCCATCGTGTGTGCCGTGTTAAACACTTCACGTGATGCAGAGGAGCTAATCCGCCGCACCTCCATCTGAAGCCGCCATGTGATTATATAAATAAACAGCTCGCACGCGCAGGAGAGCGAGGGATCGTCCCTCGTTAGTGCCCCTCATTAATGCTCAGGCTCACTGGAATGAGTGGGTAATTAACGCAAAAGCTGAAAAAAAAAAAAAAAGATTTAAGTGTCGACTAATAGAGGAGCTTGAAGGTATTTATTTCTTATTGTGTTCACGCAAAAGTCATTATGCGGCACTAGAGTTTTTAACCAAACGTCTCGGATGAAAATGGAGAGAGCTTTAAAGAAAGAGTGTGCGTTTCTGCCTTCTTTTTTTTTTTCGCCTCCTCCACTTTGTGATGACTGCGATGGCTTCAGGCTTGCCTGGATCCTTAACACATGAATGCACTCCTGTTGTGGGTCTATACTGCAACAGAATGTGAACCGTCACTTGTTACTTTAAATAATAGATTGCTCCCCCTAATTCCCTGCCTGGTATTTTTGGCAGAAACGAGAGACATGTGGACAGCCAGCATCTGTCAGACCCCCGTGCAGATTTAAACTATTCACCGCACAAAGTTTAATGTTTTGAGAATTATTATTGAAGCAGGGACACCTGGATGATCATCTCAACCAAATCGAGGGGCTTGTCATGCACTGTGCATTACAGTCTTATTCATCATGCATTTGAAGTTATACTACAATGCGTCAAACGATGTACTGTATGGACTATATTATATATATATATATATATATATATATATATATAATATATAACTCAAGGAAATGTGACTTTGTTTATTCTTAAAAGCTACAGTATGAATCCTGAATGTGATATCAAAAGAATTTAATGGACATGTGTATTTGTATATGTTGTCCTCCTTTGGGGCTCACAATGTTTAAAATTAAATCATTTGTTTCAGGTTACTGTTTTAGTTTTTATTTTAGCTGGCTTCCCCATGTGCATATTTGAAGGTTAAGCGTTTTAATAGTAATTATACTGAAGTGATATTTGAATATCATCTTCCCTAACTACCTCTTTATGAGCTTCTTGATGTCCTAACAATAGTTTAATTGTTAGTTTAGCCGCCCACTCAATGGATGGGCATGAGAAAGCGCATACCAGTACGGGGGGGGGAGGGGGGGGGGGGGGTCTTTCAAAAAAATAAATAAATGTATAAAATTAAGAGGCACCTGCATCCTGCTCTCCTTAAATAGATTTCTTTGTTCACCGTTTATTAACCATGTATCCATCTTGACAACCCGTAAAAATTGTGACGGAATTTAAAAAAGCTATTTTGAAACACAACACGTGACTCAATCCCTGCAGTCCGGCCTTACTTTTCAAATCAAACATACGTAACTTGCGCATAAGCGTTGGCTTAAGGCGTGCAAAAACAATGACATTTTATTGCGGAAGGAATGCAACAAAAAAAAAAGTATAAATGCTTACAATTGCGCCTGAAAGTTAAGGCAAACAACACAACCGCACACCCTGCCCAGAGAGGGACTGACACACAACCCCATCAGCATCACCCACCGTCTCTTTCCAAGGATATCTGCCCTCGGGGGGAGAGAGCTGCAGCCACAATGTCGAGGGAGGACGGTCGCAGCCACATGGTGGTGACAGTCTCCTGGGGGGGGGGGGGGGGGGTCCGACCCCCCAGCATTCCTCCACGCGTGTGTGTGTGTGTGTGTGTGTGTGTGTGTGTGTGTGTGTGTGAGAGAGAGAGAGAGAGCTGTGCTGGGATGGGATGGCGTTAGACAAAGGAGGCTCTCCTGCCAGCAGCGGCTCGATCCCACCTAAAGCAACACATTTGTTCCCCATCCCCTCCTGGCTCTGATGGTCCACTCTGGTGGTGCCTGCGTCTGGACAGGAGAGGCCCCCGGGAAACTGGAAAGTGAATAAAGAAAGAATAAGCATTTTTCATGCTTTTTGTTTAATGCGGTTTCCAAAAAAAGGCGGCATGAAAGACAGAAGGTAAGGTTTCTAAGAAAACACGCACGCACGCGCACATGCACATTACACACGTACACTCGCACACGCACACACACTCACGGAACATTGATTTGGGGAGGGTTGTGTGTACCTGATTCTTCCCCTCTTTTCTCCTCATCTCCCTTTAAAAATCAGCAAATCCATTTGCTAAACAGCTGCACCTCTGTACTGAACAGATAACAACCTGGGCCAGACTGGCTCTGCTGTGAGCTGAAGCTGATAGGCCCAAATCTCAGGGCTTTTTTTAAAAATGCTAATGACAAGGAACATATCCCAAGCCAAAAATGCTCTTGTAGATCTGTCAATTGCTATTTTGACAGATATTTGCTTGTAAGTACACACAACACTTGTTCCCTGTGTCTTATCTCACGCGCTTGCAGAACACTGACCTACATTGCATCAAGCACAATACGATGCTCAAACATGTTCAATACCATTTTTCATTTTCACCTTAAAAATCAGACTGAGCTCAATGTGATGGCTGGGAATGCAGTAAAAAATAAGGCACTCTTCCCCTCCAAAAAAAAAAAATCCTTGTCCTTTAAAAAGGAAAGGGCCTTTGCATGAGAAGTTCAACATGCATTTTCCTTTAAAGACTCCACAGTAGCAAAGAATAGGAGAGTAAATATTTGGAAAGAGGAAGCTAAAGCTTCTAAATATAAAGATTCTAAAATTTATAAATCAAGTCTCTAAGGACAAGTTGGAGATGTGAGTCATGCTTGTGTGTGTGACTCATTAGCTCAGCAATTACATGTATACTTTGTCTAACTTAGTAAAATGTGTATTATACAGCAGTTAGTTCCGATCGCTCATTGTGATTGGCCGAGACTCATTCCATGAGTGCTGATATACAGTATAACATCACTCTGACCTCATCACCAGCTGGGATCACTCCATTTTGTTTACATTCTAATTGATACTTTGTAGGAAAAAAAAACATTGGATTCTAAAGGGCCTACATTTGTTGGCGGAGCCAAATAAATAACAAAATCATAATCTGGTGTCTAAATCGTTTCTTGATAGATATTTTATAGGCTAGTAGAACTGTTGTATAAAAGCAATATCACACTCGAGGTCGTGCTGTTATATTGTATGTCAAGCACGCCTGTGATTATCTTCGGTACTTGGCCTACAGCCTTGTGCCTATGACCGAATCACAGCCGTGCTGATATACCGTATAACAGCACTCCCTCATATGTGTTATTGCTTAATCATGAGCCAATGGAAAACCTTCCAACATATATGTGATTGCACCTCAAGAACTTTGAATACACTTGGTGTTATGCAGGTTTATCTTATGCAGGTTTATTGTCATTGTATATATAGTGAGCACCATAATTCATTGGACAGTGACACATTTTTTTGTTATGTTGGTTCTGTACTCTAGCACTTTGAGTTTGAAAGGATACAATGACAATGAAGTTGAAGTGCAGACTGTCATCTTTAATTTGAGCGTATTTTCATCCATATCGGATTAACCATTTAGAAATTATAGAACCTTTTGTACATAGCCCCCCATTTTCGGGCATCAAAAAATATTGGACAGTTTAACATAATGTAGAATAAAGTAAAACATTTTTACATTTGGTCGCATATCCTTTGCATGCCATGACTTTCTGATGTCTGTGACCCAACAATGTCAAAAGACTCTTGATATTTTATTTTCAGGTACTCTTACAAGCGATATTATAACCTCTCTGCATTTGAATGGATCTCTATGGGAATTGGGGGGGGGGGGGGGGCATGGCACTAGATTCAACTGAAAATTACACAAGAATAGTATGGAACATGTGTTTGGCTAAATGGTTGTAAGTCATCAAGGGTCTGACGTATCAAACAAGCCTCAAATCATTACTCTTCTGCCAGATATGCAGTAGATATGGATGGATCACTTTAAGGGTTGTTTCTCCTGACTTATTTTTCCATAGAGTTCAATAGGAAAATGAGTCAGGATAAACAACTCTTAAAGTGATCCATCCGTATCTATTGCATTGAGATGAAGACGTATGATACAAATGTATCTTTTAATTTAGAAAATAATAATTTAATTTAGTAAACTGAAATAACAAAAACTGATTAATCTCTTCTTTTACCTTAATGTTTGTTTGATAACTAACTGCCTGGTGAGGAAACCACACTCATTCCAGATTGTTCAATGGCTTCTTGGCCCACTTCATCTTCTCCTTCTTCCCTCCTTCCTCCGGTGCTTCTTGGCCCACTTCATCTTCTCCTTCTTCCCTCCTTCCTCCGGTGCATCATCTTCCTGTTTCTGTCTGTTTGGCATGGGGACTGATCTCTCCACACAGATGTTTTACAGCACCAAACAGGAAAAGATAATATCAACTGCATGCTTTGGGCTGTAGAGAAGACATCCTCCAGACGTGTCAAGGCAGCGAAGAGCAAGGCAGTTTTGCGAGAGGCCTGTAGTCATCACGCTTTAATTTGCAATTAACAAGCGATGCATTTTCGTGAAACACCACGTTTTGACAACATATTGTGATCTGCGAGTGAAAATCCTCGCAAATTGTTTTTGTGCAACGGGCCCCTGATCAACAACAGGCAACCTAAAATATTTTTAAAGGTAGGCAATTAGCAAGCTGGTCAAACTTTAATCACACTCAGAAAAGACGTGCAAGAAAAAAATTGCCAAAATTGCCACAAACTAGATTCATTCTAGCTAGTTAAACTAGTTTGTATGCTCCAGTTAAAAGTGTTGTGCTTATTGCTCCTTTTCATTCATAGCTGTTGTTGTGCTCCAGTCTTAATGTTTTTAATACCCTTTTCACACCAAAGCACGACCCGGGTAACATTTGTGTTTGCCTTTGGTGTGAATTAGCCAACCCACGTTATCCGACCCGGGTCCATGACGACCCGGGATTTACATGGGTCGGACATGGCTAAATTTCGGTGTGAAAGGGGCTGGGTTACTCTACGCAGCACGGTTATCTGACCCTCAATCTGGTCATGTCTTTAACTTGTGTAGAAACAATGTTCTGAAACATTTATATAAATGATGGAAACCATATTCATGTTAATGTATATTAGAACCAAACAACTCTGGAACAATCTTAATTTTTCCTATAGATTCTAGAACTAGGCTTACGCAAGTTGTCACAGGTAAATAGGCTATGTAATAGTGAATAGCCCATTAAATAATAAATAATACATTACTTAAAACATTTTGTGACCGTCATGTCTTTAACTTGTGTAGAAACAATGTTCTGAAACATTTATATAAATGATGGAAACCATATTCATGTTAATGTATATTAGAACCAAACAACTCTGGAACGATCTTAATTTTTCCTATAGATTCTAGAACTAGGCTTACGCAAGTTGTCACAGGTAAATAGGCTATGTAATGGTGAATAGCCCATTAAATAATAAATAATACATTACTTAAAACATTTTGTGACCGTTTACATAAAAGCATTTGCAAGATTTGGAGCACATCACTGGGTATTCCAGCGTAATGGAAATCTTATATTATATAATATCTGCTAGCCAGTTGGCTACCAAATTAGCTGTATTAGCAGGAAATAACAGAACATGTACAGAAGTAAACTTGTGGATGCAGGTCTTGTGTAAACATCGAGGACACGGTACTTACCCATGACCATGATGTGGTGTGAATGGATGAAACCCGGGTTGAACCCATGCTCAATATCCTGTGCCAATCCGGGGTTTTTTGTGTGAAAGGGGTATATGTGTGTTAAGATAGGCCCTTGTGGTAGTGTATGTAATACTTTGTAAGACTACTTACACCTTGTAAGCCAGCTTTAATAGATAAACTGACTGTCTTTTGTTAGCTGGTAAGGCTGCTAAGCACCGAACCCTCCACATTTTGTTAACTATACCTTAAATACAGGATCTGCCAGGAGATGTTCAGTAGTCCAGTGAAGAAAATGGTTGAACTTCTGTCACCAGGATTGGATAAGTAGCTGTTATTGCGCTGCAGTTAAAGCACAAGTGAACTTGGGTAGAACTTTGGGTTGTGTAGTTACCTGGCCATGATATGAGTCCAAATGGTGGCGAAATATGTTCGTTAGTTGCTCTGTGCTCCCCTGGGGTAATAATCCAGAATAGGGTATTTGTCGCTCTTCATTCACTTCTATAGGGCAGCTAAAACGGTCTCAAAATTATACTTCTAGCACGTATACGAATGTGAACAAAGTGGATTCTGTCCATCTCAGTCAGTGGAAAGACCTGTCCATCTCAGTCAGGACAGTAGAGTCCCTCCCTACCTTTTGATAAAGGTTTTATACAAAATTCCAGTTGGCTTTTCAATCCCACAAGTCATTGTGAAATCATTGACATTAAACCAATTTGGCTGATAAAGCCAAAGCTGGCAATGCTACAAGCTAGCTAACATTAGCAAATGTGTCCAGTCAGTCAAAGATTATGTTATAGACTGTAGGTGCACTATACAAGATTTTTACCTTAAAAATATTATAAAATAACCATGCTTACTCATATCTATGATGCACTAGCAATCTCTGTCTACGCATACATTTGCCGATTCTATGCTCCTCTGCCTGTAGTTATTATTCTAAGATGTGTTTGGGACGTTTCTGGGCATGACGCTCTTTTATGTGGTTGATTGTGGGGTGATTGTGGCTACAGAACCTGTGGGGTGGGCTCAGGTTTCAGCTGAATATTTGTAGATAGCTAGCTACTGCAGTGGCAGAGGTGAAGAAGCGCAAGTACAGCAAAGCCAAACAACAAGCCGACTGGCACGTTTAAAAAAGCACAGTGAACCTAGGATTTGTTTTTCCTCGATAGCGAGAGCTGAAGTTTAAGTAAGGGGATGATGAAAAGGGATGTGGAATTGGTGTATTTTCTGTTGGACCTGTAAGTAACGTTACCTCTAGCTATGCAGCTAGCTATGTTAGGAAGCTAGATGGCTGAAGTTGGGTAAACACAGGACCACATGGGTAAAGATCCTGCAAAGTAGGCTACAAGTTTAACCTTAGGCTACTTAAGTTGTTGACTAACACCTCCCCAAACCGGACGCGAGCGAGCGTCTGTGTCGGTCTGCGTCACGTCAAAATAATTAACGCGTCTATTATAATCAATCGTGAAACCTACACCAGCCATGTGTGTCGCGTCACGTTATGCTTCACTCTGCGTTGCTGCTCGCCCTGTTTCTATTTGAGACACGACACTCCAGGCCTCCTTGTGCAAGTCCCACCCTCGCCAATTGACTGGGGGAAAAAAGACCCCATACTAACGCTTCATACTAATGTTTTTTAATGTTAATATAGCTAATGGCTTCATGCTTTCCAAGAAGCTACAGTGACCTAATGGTTAGAGTTGCTATCTCTCACACAGAGGATTGTGGGTTCAAGCCCAGCAGGGCACATGCTTATTTTCCACAAAAACAATGTGCAACTGTTAAGTACTTTTCATTTATTAGACTGTTATTATTTTCACATTAACAAATTAACATATTTTTATTGCAAAGGCAAAAGAGGTTTCCAATATTAACTGTTCAATGTTTCACTTGTATTTCACTTGTACTATATCACACCCTCCCCAAACCGGATGCTCGCTCTTGTCTGGTTTGAGGAGGGTGTTACACTCTGCTCTTGCGGTCATGACTGACTGACTGTGGAAACCGAACCTCAACGTACCCTTGCCTTGGCCAACATTTCTTTATTCATTATTTTCTTCACTTCAGCTCTGTTCACTTTATCCTTTTCACACAATACAATGTCACCAAAAAATTCACTACTAGGAAAATTAAGAATTTACGATAAAAGCCTACATTAAGAATTGATGATAGCCTCCTTTAAGCTTCAATTCCTTAAGAGATCGGATTTATAAACTGCCAATTCCCGAAACATATCTGATTCATGGTTAGTCACTTTAAAAAAAACAAAAAACAATAGCCTCCGAATGTGGCTCTAGTCTACACTACTCTGCAGATAATGTAGCTTACTGCAAACACTTTTAATAATAAGAAGAATAATCTCTGGTATGTACTTTCTTAGTATCTATTGTTTTCTTTCTGGCTAAGATTCCTGGGAAATATGCATTGTCCAATTAAGCTTGTTAGTCAACATTACTGTTGCCAGATAAACTTCAGACTGCTTCTAGTCAGGAAGCAGATAGGTACAAGCTAGGCTACTATGAAGCGAATCAACATGCCTTATAGCCTACATTCATTGCACTACAGAAAACTAAACTAAACCTAGCTGTCCGGTACCAAAATATTTCCCACAGGTAACGTTCTACACTACTGGAAAAAAAAATGCGAAGGAATTCTGCTGTGCTTATGAAATCACTAGCTCGCTCGCTAGTAGCCCACACATGGAAGGTTGGAATTACGCATCCCGCAATCCAGTGTTGAATAGCCTAATGTGAAATGTATTTCATAGAATACTAATAGCCCTATTTTAAAACTGTATTTCCATATTTTACTGATGCAAACTATTTAGGCTGTACTAGCTATTTAGGCTGTATGTCTTTCAGCTAGAATGTGTTTGCGTCTCATTGTGCATGCATGTCTCCATATAGACTTGGTTCATTAATTTACATGCTTCTTCATGATCCATAGCTCAGGTGGTGCTGTTCATTGTATTTCATTACACATTAAATACTGTTCATCAACAAACTCTTTTAATGTAATTGTGTGCTGTCTGTAATAGGATAACTGTTCTCATTCTTGTCAATAGAGGGCGTTATGGTTGCGCAAATGTCTGCATGCATTTCTTTGGAATGCATGTCTCTCTCCGTGTTTATCTTCATGCATTATTCATCATTAGTTAGCTATAAAAAAGAAGTGATATCAGATCAAAAACATCTACGACGTAAAAAAAAAGCCAAGTTACTCACGCATAGCCTACATAGCGCTGTCTTTAAGTCCTTAATTCCAACTTGCAAAAACTAGGCCTGCCTTTAAAAGTATTGATATCAAAATGCGGCCAAGTTACAACTAACAATTGTCAGGGTAGGTGGAAACACAGGACCCAGTAGCAGGCAGGTAGTAGAAAACCCGAAGTTTAATGAAGGGGCAAGGCAGCAATCCGTAGTACACACAGGCAGGGTCGAAAACCGGGGAGACAGGGCAACGGTACAAAAACAGAGCCCAAAGAGTAGTCACAGAACAGGCAGGGGTCAGAACCGGGAAAGCCCAGCATAGGCACAAAAACAGAATCCAAAATAAGGGTCGCGAGAACACAGGCAGGAGTCAAAACCAGGGAGGCGTAAAGAGGAACAAAAAGAACAAAACGAAGAACAGACAACGAAAATAAAACAGGGGAAGGACGAGGGATAACAAAAACTCGGAAACGGATACTCAGGAAACAAAGACTACTCGGAAGGTACTCTGTAAAACTCATAACACAAACCAACGGTGAGGAACTTGCGAAGACAGACTGAGATAACAGGGTATATATACACACAGAGGAAGACAGACAAAATGGGGAACAGGTGTGCAGAGGCGGGGAAGGGAAATTGCTCACAGGTGAGCACAATGAAATGATAAGGGAAGCTGATAATACAATAACGAGGGAGACACGGACTGGACCAGAACCAAATACATCGAGATAACATGACATGGACTCCAATAAGACAAGTGCATACAAGGAATAGGAAAGCAGAAACGAGAGTCAGCTGTAGTTAGAGGAACCAAAGAAAGATAATTAGTGATAGAACAGGCAGAAAGAGAGACAGCTGCAGCGAGGAAAGAAGATAGGAGAGTAGTTTTTTAATAGAAGTTAGTAGAGTAGAAGTTAGTAGAAAACCCTGATTCTATGTGTGACCTGGCATAACACCACCTGACTACGCCACCTTGGGAATTACGCCCAAAGAAATAGTTTGTACGACTCAAGGGATGATGATCAATCCCCACATAGGCACGTTCAACTAAATGAGCAAGCCGCGACGTGGATTCAATAATAAAAACATTTGTACAATCATAAAAACACAATAGAAAAACCCACCGGATTCCTCCCAAAAATACACAATTAGCCGGTGGTAGGTCTTCCCCGCCACTAGGGGTGCTACTGGGTGCGTGCGGGTATGGGTCCGTGGAGCGTGGATGACTTACCGGAAGTGGAACCGAAAGGTCACTCACTCGTGAAGGTGCCAGCAGACAGACACACGCACTGTAAAATGGTGATACGGACACGGTGAATATAGCACAAAAGATTCTACTTCTACGTACACACACACACAATATAGCATGCAGTGAAAAGAACGGAACCACTTCCTATAGCGCCGCAACGACCACCACGCCACCAGCACAGATTCCAAACCACGCACTGCAACATAAAAAGTAAGCAGCCCCGAAGCCCCAACTCGATCAACAGTTGGTTTTTCAGTAGTAGGGATGTTAAAAATACAAATACATACGGAACCCCCAGGGAAAAGGCGGATAAAATACAGTTCAAAACAGTTTAAAACCCAAACCGCGCCCAGCGGCCGGAGCTCCACGTAGCTAGTTACCGGCAAATTGATACAACCGGAGCCCCGCTATCCGCGTTCCTTAGCTCTTAAGGAGACTGAGAGATAAACGAAAATTTCTAATATCGGCAAAACAGCAGCTAGCAATGACCTCTATAGGCTCTATGCAGTCTCAAGCTCCACCACTCCGTCGATGGTGACCTTGAAGTCAGACAGGAACTTGCATACAGGAACAGGGAAGAAGAAGAACCCCAAACAGGAAAGGCATTTCCTTGTACCTATTTACTGCAGCCTATTTATAGGCATTCAGAGATGATTGATGTGTGTGTCAGCAAACCACATACCTGAATGCATATTAACTTAGCCTATTCGCTAGTTAGGGTGACCTGTTCATCGTAACCTGTTACATATGGCGTTAGTAGATTAATAGATTAGTATCTGAACAAAAATGTCTCCGACGTAAAAAAAAAAGGCCAAGTTACTCACGCATAGCCTACATAGCGCTGTCTATAAGTCCTTAATTCCAACTTGCAAAAACTAGGCCTGCCTTTAAAAGTATTGATATCAAAATGTGGCCAAGTTACAACTAACAATATTGCCATCATAGCTCACACTAAATAAACTAGCTCTATTCCAAAGCAATGCTATCCAAACTTTCCTAAATTATTTAGTGCAACTTGGCCCTGTGTTTCTTCATCTTAGCATATGAAGAGATTGTGCCTCATGGAACAACATATGATTTCAATTCATGTTTTTAACAATTGATGAATAATTACACTCCAGAAAGGATATGGTTATACTAAGTTTACTTTACAAAATGTACAGGTTTTAAAATGTTAACTGCTGCTACAGATTTCTTTACTATTCACAAGCAGACATTTATATCAAGAAACATCATGTACAATAGAGAAAGGGGGGATGAATAAAGTAATATTTTTAAAATAGCATACATATAGCATTTTTACAAACGTATGACGTTTGTGGGTCAGATGATGGAAAATAAGTAAAAGTACTAATTTTCTTAACATAATGATAGTTATATTTGCGAACAGAATTTTGTGAACACAAGAATATCTATGCTCTGTAGGACCACACAGGTTTTGATAGAAATCCAAATATTCCAAATAAATAAACCAATAAATAATAATAATAACAATAATAATAATAATACTAATAATAATAATACATTTTATTCATTCTGTGCTTTTCATAGACCCAAAGCAGTGGATGCAGACAATTATTCAAACATGCCCTATAGTGTAGTAATTTTTAATTTCTAAGTGCAACACATCTGAATCAGAGTATTTCCACTTTTGGAAAAAAATTATTCTCATTTTGCAGTTTGATGTGGAACATACAGTTTCATTGACCACATTCTCTTGAGATGGTAAGATGAAGAAACACAGGGCCAAGTTGCATTAACCCTATTTACTTTGGCCCTTTTGAGGAAATGTCCTCCTGGTTTCTACTAGTTTTATTTAAATGTCAATATCTAAAAAAATATTCCCTGCAAAATCCATGGTTTTAAGTTTGAACTGAAGAAGAAGCTGTATCATTCAGAAATTTGCTACAGAATACATTTATTTCAGAATAGTCACATACAGTATATATATAATAACCATAACATACGTCGCCTAATGTATTTAAATACGTTTAAAAAAGAACGTACGAAAGCGCGTGTGTATTCACACAAGTACAGCAACGTATTTCAGCTCTCAGTGCGAGGGGTAGTCACTGCGGAAATGTCGACTGTACGGGACTTTGGCGAAATATAACAAGATAAACTCTTCAGGGTTCATGAGAAAACAGCTGTAGCTGAATATACTGGTAAGTACTTGGTTTCTTAAACATATTTATACAAGAGATTTTGGATCAAAAAATGAGGTGTCTTCTAAACCGAAAGTGCATCAGCTACTGTATATAGTACAGTAAGCAAGGGAAAACGGCGAATACTCATTTGTACAACGTTTTAAAAAATATTATTGTTTCTATACGTCAACATGATTTTCTTAGCGTGTATAAACGGTGCATTTGATGCATTTTACAGTCTGTGGCTGTAGCCAGAGGAAGGTTGTAAGTGCTGTGGGCTACTAATAGCACCCTCCTAATTTATTGCACGGCAGTGTAACTGGAGAAGCTGCGGTTTTCGCAAGAGGCTACCCTTTAAAAAAATACTGCGTCAAAATTTTCTGGGTTTTCTTAAAGCTGCAGTTTATATTTTCAGATGAACATGAATACTGTAACTGAGTCGCATGCGTCTCAACCACTAGGGGTGAAGTCTATAGGGTTAAATAATTTAGGAAAGTTTGGATAGCATTGCTTTGGAATAGAGCTAGTTTATTTAGTGTGAGCTACGATAGGCAATATTGTTAGTTGTAACTTAGCCACGTTTTGATATCAATACTTTTAAAGGCAGGGCCTAGTTTTTGCAAGTTCGAATTAAGGACTCATAGACAGCGTTATGTAGGCTATGCGTGAGTAACCTGGCTTTTTTTACGTCGGAGAAGTTTTTGTTCAGATATCACTTATTTTTGGTAGCTAACTAATGATGAACAATGCATGAATGCATAATGGCATCGAGAGAGACATGCATACAGAATAGTACATGCATTCCAAATAAATGCATGCAGACATTCGCATAACCATAACGCCCTCTACTGTCGAGAATGATGACATTTGTCCTATTAGCGATAGCCCACAATTACATTAAAAGAGTTTGTAGATGAGCTGTATTTAATGTCTAATGGAATACAATGAACAGCACCACCTGAACTATGGATCATGACGAAGCATGTAAATTAATTAACCAAGTCTATATGGAGACATGCATGCACAATAGGCTAGACGCAAACACATTGTAGCCAAAAGAAATGCATACTACATAATACTACTAAGAAAGTAGCCTACCAGAGATTATTCTCCTGATTATTATTATAATGAAAAGTGTTTGCAGTAAGATAGTACATTGTCCGCAGAGTAGCGTAGACTAGAGCAATGTTCGGAGGCTATAGTAATTTTTTTAAAGTGAATAACCATGAATCAGATATGTTTAGGGAATTGGAGGTTTATAAATCCGATGTCTTAAGGGATTGCAGTTTATAGTAGGCTATCTTCAATTCTTAATGTATTATCATAAATTCTTAATTTTCTTAGTAGTTCATTTTATGGTGACATTGTGTTATGTGTGAAAAGGATAAAGTGAACAGAGCTGAAGTGAAGAAATTAATGAATAAAGAAATGTTGGTTATAAAGGGTACGTTGAGTTTCGGGTTCCACAGTCAGTCAGTCATGACCGCAAGAGCAGAGCGTAACACCCTCCCCAAACCAGACAAGAGCTAGCGTCTGGTTTGGGGAGGGTGTGATATAGTACAAGTGAAATACAAGTGAAACATTGAACAGTTAATATTGGAAACCTCTTTTGCCTTTGCAATAAAAATATGTTAATGTGTTAATGTGAAAATAATAACAGTCTAAGAAATGAAAAGTACTTAACAGTTGCTCATTGTTTTTGTGGAAAATAAGCATGTGCCCTGCTGGGCTCGAACCCACAATCCACTGTGTGAGAGACTGCAGTTCTAACCACTAAGCCACAGTAGCTTCTTGGAAAGCATGAAGCCATTAGCTATATTAACATTAAAAAACATTAGTATGAAGCATTTTTATTGGACGATAAGCTTGATGAGCAGGTATACGGACCATACCCTCAAATAATAACTCTCCCCATTGGATTACATCGCGATGGAGGCAGGCAGTTTGACAGGAAAATGGGAAGAAGAAGAAGAAGAAGCGGAAGAGGAAGAGGAAGGAGAAAAACGGCAAAATAACCCAAGTTTGGGGCTTTATTGTGTGGATATGTGAAGTTGTATCTGAATGCTGTGTGGTTACATGAGGTCAGAACATACAGAAGTCAATGTTTTTAAGGGCTGAGAGTCTATGGTCATTGTGGTTACTTCTATAGGAAACCCTGAAAAGTGCCAAACTCTCGGTGCTGTATAGGTATGGGGCATGCCCCACCAAGCCGTAACTTGGCGGATGGCATACCTGCCATCCCAATACAAGTTATTCATTAGTAAATTAGTAGACCCTAATTCTAAGATGTTAGTTGTTGTTAGTTAATTAGTATTATTTACAATGAAGTGATTAGTAATGAAGGAAGCGCATGACAGAAGAAATACAGAGAAAAATCGAAATCACCAAAGACTACCGAATAGTGAGACGAAGACAGGGAGTGATGACAAAGTAAACAGGGAACAGTGCGACCAACAATAAATACATAATCAGGAATTAAATAAAAACCATAAGAACATAATACAACTAACAACCACAATTCAGTGTCCTGACAACAATATTGCCTATCGTAGCTCACACTAAATAAACTAGCTCTATTCCAAATGCTATCCAAACTTTCCTAATTTATTTAATGCAACTTGGCCCTGTGTTTTTTCCATCTTACCATCTCAAGAAAATGTGGTCAATTAAACTGTATGTGCCACATCAAACTGTGAAAGTGGAATAATTTATAGTGGAAATACTCTGATTGATATGTGTTGCACTTAGAAATTAAACAGAAATATTACTACACTATATGGCATGTTTGAATAATTGTCTGCATCCACTGCTTTGGGTCAATGAAAAGCACAGAATGAATAAAATTTATTATTATAATTATTATTATTATGTATTTATTTATTTGGATTTCTATCAAAACCGGTGTGGTCCTACAGAGCATAGATTACATTACATTACATTCATTTAGCAGACGCTTTTAATCAAAGCGACGTACAATAAGTGCATACAGAGACGTCATCAAGATCGCTACAGAGCAGACAAGACAAAGCACATCCTTCCCATAATGTAGCAGCTATCCCTAGTAATGAACGTTGAGGATAGAGGATAGATATCCTTGTGTTCACAAAATTCTGTTTGCAAATATCATAAATACTATTATGTTAAGAAAATTGGTACTATTGCTTATTTGCCACCATCTGACCCACAAACATGTCTGGATATGTTTGTAAAAATGCTATATGTACGCTATTTTCTAGGTAAAAATATTACTAATTTTTATCTGCATTTATTTATTCACACCCCTTTCTCCATTGTACATGATGTTTCTTGATATAAATGTCTGTTTGTCAATTGTGAAGAATTCTGTAGCAGCAGTTAATATTTTAAAACCTGTACATTTTCTAAAGTAAACTTGCCAACAAAGTACAACCATATCCTTTCTGGAGTGTAATTATTCATCTATTCAACTGTTAAAAACATTCATTGAAATCATATGTTGTTCCATGAGGGACAATTTCTTCACATGCAAAGATGAAGAAACACAGGGCCAAGTTGCATTAAATAATTTAGGAAAGTTTGGATAGCATTGCTTTGGAATAGAGCTAGTTTATTTAGTGTGAGCTACAATAGGCAATATTGTTAGTTGTAACTTGGCCACATTTTGATATCAATACTTTTAAAGGCAGGCCTAGTTTTTGCAAGTTGGAATTAAGGACTTATAGACAGTGCTATGTAGGCTATGTGTGATTAACTTGGCTTTTTCTTTACGTCATAGACGTTTTTGATCTGATTCTATACAGTATCGTGCCTGTTCCTTGGTTTTTGAGCCCTGATGCCACGCAATGCAATGCACCCCCTTTGTATTAACAACCTTAATTGGGTATTCAGTGTAATTTCTTTACAGATCACACCAAATGCATTTACCAGCTACACCTACAGTGCCCACCAGAATTATGAGCAACTTCAATTAGGCTGTCACTCTAGTCAAAAAGGCATATTCGATATTCGGAGCAAACATTTAGATTAGTTCGAATTGTATTAGAATATTTGTGGCAAAAAAAGTTTCAAATTTCAATGCTAAAAATAACCATCTATAATGAATTATACATTTCTCATCTGGACTTAGACTACAGTTTATGTTCTGATGAGAATGAAAATGACTGTGGCACTGTAACGGCAATGGACGTTGAAAAGATTTTAAGATCAATTGATATGGTGACAGTGGACCACAATTTCGAAAAGGAAATGGACAAAATTAGCAACTTTGACTGCAAATGCCAACAGAGACGAAAGGAGAATTCACAGCACCAGGACTCTTGTAGTCAAAAAACTGTCTCCAGAATGAATCTATAAAACGAGAATGAACACGGCATCATTATCAGCAGACAACAGAGACATGCTTATTTTTGGAACTTTATTGACATGTAGTCTAAGTCCAGATGAGAAATGTTGTCCTCGTTTTCCCTGTCGTCGTCGTCTTCCCCATCAGATTCAGAATCAGAATTATTGCCATCGTTCATGAATTGTAGGATAAAGGATTCCATGAATTCTCCTTTGTCGCTTCTCCCGGCAGCTATATCATTCAGAACAGCAGTAGTATTTCCAGCGATGACTTCCATTTTGATAGTGAGTAAACAGAGCAGGCCATGTGAGTTTATCTATGGGCGAGGCACACCGAAACTCAGAGCTAATTGTGTTAATAAATGGTGTTAATGGACAGCTGATTAGTCTGCACCCTCAAACTGAAGCCAGTCCCTGGCAAACATGATTTTAACAAGCATATTTATGTTACTTATTACATGGATTTAGATATCTTAAATATGTTCTATATTATATTAAGTGACTTCTAAAATACTTTAACTTTTGTTATATGGAAAAAAACACATTTATTTTGTTTTCACCCATATTTTGCGCTGTAGGCTATTGTGAATTGCAGAAGTGCGACTTGCGGACCGTTTTACCAGCGTAATTTGCTGCGTCACAAATGTTCGTGTAATTCTTGAAAAGTGTGCTCCCAAATATACTCAGCGAATCCCTGGAAGTTAGTGTATCATACGGGGGTTTTAAGTATACTATATTTAGAGAAAATAGTAGAGGATAGTTCAATGCATTACAATTTTACACATTAAAAGGTGTAAAAGGACAAAATGTAAAAAACGGGGATAAATACCTTCTGAGAGGACTGTATAGGCTTGCTAGCTAAACACAAAAAAGGGCAAAAGAAAATGGTAGGTTACTAACATCAGCAGCATAAATAGCATCAGAGGCACCACATGGTGTAATATTTGTTAGCCATAACATTGCACAACACCACCTTCACCAATCCACAGCAACATTGGTGCTGACAAGCCGATTCAGGTGATACAATAAGAGATAATACTCCTGACTTACTTTTTATATTCAAAAAGGTGAATGAGCTTGTTGACACTAACTAACTTGGCTAGTAACTTAGCTAGCCAACCAGATAATGTTTGAAAGCTGGCTGAAGATGTTTTATCTTTAGGTGTTTATAAACATTTTTGATTGAATAAACTCTTTTATAACTATATAAGTATACTCGTTTATAACTAGTAGATATAGCTAATCAGGTAACATGATCAACTTAGGGACAGCAGCAGTAATAATAGATATTAAGTTCCATAATTCTTTGTAGCACGTTTTGAATACGTTGAAAAATTTGTAATATGGAATGGGATTTGTTGTCTAAAGAAATCTCAGGCACTTTTTATGTAGATGGTCAATCACAGCACAAAGAAGGCTGTTATTGGGCATTGTAGGAGATGTACGTAGGCCACTGGAGTTGAAAGATCCAGTACAGCCAGTTTTTGCTTACATTGGAAATGTTTGTTAAGCCACAAGAAAAATATGTATGCTGATACTTACTTTGTCAAATCAATATAATAACATTTCCTGTTAATGTGAAGTTTGTCATTTCTGAACAAGAGAGTTGAAGCTGAAGGTCTGTTTTGTAATTAAACATTACAGAAGTGAATAAACACTGGCTGTGGTTCAATCCTCTGTTGTGCCCTCGCAAACGTCATTTGCCAACTTCATTCGGGAGATGTGAAGTAGTACAAAAGATCACACTCGTTAATTGAGGGGAGGTGAAAGGGAGGGAGATGCCTGATGCAGTTTCATGTTCAGCAGTGCAGTTCCTTTGGATTGTATATCACCATAATGGCCAAAAGCAGATATCTACATAAGATTAGTACTGTATGCGAACATTAGGTAATATGGATGTAGTAACTAGGCACATATACAGCTTGATATAAGTTGGACAGTGACATAATTTCTTAAGTTTTGGCTCTGCACAGCACATTGATTTTGAAATGAAACAATGAATGTGATGTTAAAGTGCAGACTGTAAGCTTTAATTTGAGGGTACTTACATCCATATTTTGATTATCAATCAGACAATTAACAGAATAACAAATATCAATTACTATAGTGATGTTTTTGTGTGCTATAAAATCATGTAGCATTTAAATATATGTATTACGTAAATATACGTAAAACATTACATTTAAACAAATCAGTACTTTCAATGTTTCCATTTATTTTGCTTTATTAACAATCAAACAATTAAGTTGCTGAATAATCAAGACCAATGTGTAGCCTATAACCATTAAGATAATGACAAAGAGATAACTACAACTTCAGATTGATTTAAAATAATTTGGTAACACTTTACAATACTGGTGCATAAATACGCATTTACTAATACTTTAACTAATGCATGAATAATAATGAATTAAAGCATTAACATATCAATAATTAATGAAGCGCTTACCTGAGCAACTAAGTGAATCATATATGCATAACTATGAATAACGTTCATTATAATGTATTAACTCATCGTGTTAATTAATACTATTAGTTAATGTATACCATTTCGGTTTTGGGATTGTCGGTCCACCTTAAATACGTTATGCGATTGTATGCGTTCGCGGTCTTCCTTGTGCTTTGATGTGCTTCAAAATGTGAGCTACGGCTCAAAGGAGAAATTAAACAATGGGGAATGTGACTAATGGGCTATATAGACCTATATATAATAACATATATATATTTTTAATTGTATTTAGGCTACGTTCACTTCGCATGTAGCTTGAAAGGCCGTAATATGGAAAGATCAAATATGAGCGTCACACAAATTTTTTTCCCCCAAATATAATTCTCAACATTCTGCTAATTGTAGGCTATATGAGAGGTACTGATGTACAGCTGAAATTATTTGGATGAAATAGCACCCCTCCGAGACCAACTTACCTTATGCTCCACGCTCCTCCTCTAACATAGGTACGAGGCTACCGTTCCGTGCCCTCGCTGAGTGATTAATGCATACTGTGGGTGTGTGGCCCTGTAACCTACATCTGAACAGAATACTGAAGCTAACATTACATTAGAATTAGTATACATCTACTTAAGAATGAGTTGTGCCCCACCAAGTAAAGTCATGACATGATTATATATTTACAAATCATTAGCTAATGCGTAATGTGAGCTAACGTATTACTATAGATCTACTTGATAATGAGTTAATAGTCATGTGCTCCACCAAGTAAAGTCATGACATGATTATATATTTACAAATCATTAGCTAATGCGTAATGTGAGCTAACGTATTACTATAGATCTACTTGATAATGAGTTAATAGTCATGTGCTCCACCAAGTAAAGTCATGACATGATTATATATTTACAAATTATCAACTAATGCGTAATTATGTTAGCTAACGTATTACGATAGATCTACTTGATAATGAGTTAACAGTCATGTGCCCCACCAAGTAAAGTCATGACATGATTATATATTTACAAATCATTAGCTAATACATAAATATGTGGGAGAATAGTTGTTAATCATTAATTCACCATAGTATAGTATAGTATAGTATAAATAAAATATAACGTTAGCCAACATCTCAGCATTAAACTACGTGGTAATGAGATAAAAGCACTACATCCAACTCATGACATGAAAACATTCACAAATCATTTAAGTCATTGATTCGCATTGTTTCATGAGATTTGTAAAAGTTGTTTATTGAACAAGTTGCCCTACTGTAATTTCCAAAATTCTGGCCTTTTATGAACATTATCTAGTTCAGTACAGTGTAGGCTACAGCCTAGGCCTACAGTAGGCTATAGATACAGTAGCCTACGCTACATTAGTACTGTAGCCTACACATTAGCAGCATATACATACATAGCTAACGTTACAGTACGGCAGTACAGGAGGCTATAGGCTACATTTGTCAGAAAACATAAGGAAACAAAAAAGCCAGCCATGAACTGCCATTAAACTAACTTATGGTGGTGTGAAAAATGGGTGCTCCTACGAAGGGGTTCACTTCACGGTAGCGGTGCATCCCCACAGACCATAAAAAACACAGCACAACACTTTGCAGTAGTGCCTGGCTCCCAAAACCGACGTCGACAGCCGGAAGTGAGTAGGCGCCTAGTTGACTGATGACGTCGCTGTAGTATCGACGTTCGCCGTTTTGCCAAGGCATAGTATCGACTTTCGTCGTTTTGCCAGGGCATTCGTCGGTTGACAATTCCCTCCATCTTCGGGCTATGAATTAACATATTAAAATAGGGCGGGATTTGTTTTGCATTGTGTGTTTTTACGATATAAAGATGAATTAAAGGTAACTTCTAACTTTGAAATGAGACAGACAACTAACTTAGGTGTTTGGGCTTCTTTTATTTGTGTAGTTTAGCGAACGTATGTGCGAACGGTAACTTTTAACTAATAAAACACCCATATGTGAAAGGTCTGTAAAAATCATATATGATCATACTTGCAAGGTTTTATAAAAAATTATGTTAATTAGCGTTATACTAGGCTATATTAGTCTATTTGTATACAATTATTATAGGCTAGAATCTCTCAATGTTTAGGGAGTAGGCTACCATGTAGGGAACTATAGCCTATAATTTGTTTTGCATTGTGTAATAAATAATGTAATGTAATGTAATTTAGTAAGAAATGTATGCTTGTTCTCTACCACATATTTATTTTGTATGTAGGCTATTGTAGCCTATATGGCATCTGTGGGTTTTATAGGATGTTAACAGACCTTTCCATATGGGCAGAGACAGCTAACCTAGTTGTTGGTCTTCTTTTATTAGTGTCTCCCCTCACAAATTCTATAGGTTAGCTAATGTAGGCTATGTGCGCAATCTTTTTCCGAGAGAGCTTAATACACAAACAGTGATGGTTTTGTGCTATGTTGGCCGCTTGTCCACAATGACAAGTCAGTAGGCTATATTAAACCGTCCAGTCGCTTCCTTGCAACGACGAGTCACTCTCACCGATGAGGCGCTTCTCCACAACGTCGAGTCGCTTGTCCAGAACGGCGAGTCGCTCTCACACCGACGAGGCGCTTCTCCACAGCAGCGAGTCACTTCTCCACAACGGCAAGTCGGAATAAGGCAGACACGTCTCGCTACCAAAACAACACTAGTCGGTCCCAAACTGATTACTTTCACTGTATGTAGGTGTAACATGATTAGTTATGCTTCCACTTGCCACTAATACTGTAAGTAGCCTATACGCTATTGTATGTGGTATAAGTGGTTTTTATAGGGTTTTTACAGACCTTTTGCATTTGGGCAGAGACAGATAACCTAGGTGTTTGGGCTTCCTTTATTAGTGGTTAGCGAACAACTTTTAATTCACTATATCACAATACCAGTGGGTCAGAAGTTTACATACATAACTTGAAGGGTTTCCTCTCCTGACTTATTTTTCCATAGAGTTCAATAGGAAAATGTGTCAGGAGAAACAACCCTTAAAGTGATCCATCCATATCTACTGCATATCTGGCAGCAGAGTGATGGCTTGAGGCTTGTTTGATACCTCAGACCCTTGATGACTTACAGCCATTTTACCAATCGTATTCCATACTGTTCCAGCATAATTTACAGCTAAATCTAGTCCCATCCCCCAATTCCAATAGAGATACATTCAAATGCACAGATGTAATAGTATCGCTTGTACGAGCACCAGAAAATAAGATATCAAGAGTCTTTTGATGTTGTTGGGTCACAGACATCAGGATGTCATGACATGCAAAGATATGCGACCAAATATTAAAAATGTAAAGGCACAGTCAACTTAGTGTATGTAAACTTCTGACCCACTGGAATTGTGATATAGTGAATTAAAAGTTAAATAATCTGTCTGTAAACAATTGTTGGAAAAATGACTTGTGTCATGCACAAAGTAGATGTCCTAACTGACTTGCCAACACTATAGTTTGCTAACATGAAATCTGTGGAGTGGTTAAAAATGAGTTTTAATGACTTCAACCTAAGTGTATGTAAACTTCTGACTTCAACTGTATATAATAGGACTGCAGGCAATCTTCAAAAGGCCATCAGGGAAGGGGAAGGAGAAGATAATGCGGGGGAGGAGTGAGGCGATGATTGGGAAGGCTGACGCAGTTTGGTGCTCCGTTTTGACAGTACAGAGACCGCAACACTGCGTTTATGGAGGAAAGTCGTGGAGGCAGAGTTTGTGTGTTGGACTGCTTAATACATACACTGGACATCTCGGGACAGTGGGGGCTATTTTTAATCATGGAGAGGTTGCTACCCCTGCCAGCCTTGCCCTTTTTTTGTGAAGGGCCCTCGGTGGTGGAAATACCTTTACGTTTGGGGGCAACCTCTGTCGCGGGTGGCGTTCAGCCCGAGGGGGACATGTGGGACATGAACGCATCCAATTGGGCCTGCTTGTTCTCCAGCGACATACTCATACAGCATGGGCAGGGGTCTGAGAACGCCTCCTGCAGGTGCCCTAGGCCAAGGCATAGGCAGCACCGGGTGTGCCCATCAGCCATATCCATGGCTCCCCCACATTCCATGCACAAGGCGCTCATGCCTTCACAGTATAAAAGAGCACCCACGGACGCAAATGTGGCAGGTGGTCTTGAGTAGGCTACTCAATACCACCCGCCAAGTTTGCATCCGTGGGTGCTCTTTTATACTGCTAAGGCATGAGTGCCTTGTGCACGGAATGTGGGGGAGCCATGCATATGGCTGATTCTAAGTCTGTACTGGCTGCGACTGCACCCCAGTAGCGGTGGCACCAGATAATTTTGATTAGGGGAGCTACGGGGGGCTGGATTGTTTATAGCAGGTGCTAATGAATTTTGATGCAACAAGCAATAACAAATAATAATACTACAGAAAAACGAGATTCAATGATCCCGGGCTAATAGGCTACATAATTGAAATGCATGTTACTAAATGTTTAGCGTTATACAACAACGGAAGCACAATTAATTCTGTGAATTTAGAATGAACAAATCAAATGCATACAAAAAGTTTATGACAACAAGCACGAACAAACAATCACAATCCAAATCATAGTCACCACAGAAAGTATCTGTGGATTTACAAAATACTGTAGCTGTGAGAAACAACGACTGTAGCACTGGCTATAGTTGAATATGGTAATGCAGTTCCATCTTACGTTAATGTGGAAACAGGAATACACAACTCCTGCCAGCTTGTAGCTAGCCTGAGGCACACAGCACATGACAGAAGTAGCCTACTTTCAGCTTGCGACGCTAACTTACAATATTAATGCAACTCGTTCAGACAGTGAAAAGCTTCAGAAAGAAAACATCCCGATCCTGTGTTATCCCAGTCCTGGTGCGGCTTCATCCGCATTTAGATACGCTTTTAGAAATCCTTGTCGGTCGCGTTTGGTTCTCCGAACCCTACACTCCCCCTTACATTGTCAATAACCACAGTGTTAACACAATAAGTGTTGTGTTAGCTATAATTAAATTCATTAGCTAATTTACCCATTAGTAAAATCCAAGTAGGCTACAGTATAGTTAGCTTGCATTAGCTATCTGTATGAGTTAACCCCTGGTTAGCTAACGCTAGCTGGCTAGCTAGCCATACTGTCCGAGGGACAAGCCATACTGTTTTCTATCAAATAAACTTACAGTTGAAGTCGAAAGTTTACATACAATAGCCAAATCCATTTAAACTCAGTTTTTCACAATTCCTGACATTTAATCCTAGTAAACATTCCCTGTCTTAGGTCAGTTAGGATCACATCTTTATTTTAAGAATGTGAAATGACAGAATAATAGTAGAGAGAATAATTTATTTCAGCTTTTATTTCTTTCATCACATTCCCAGTGGGTCAGAAGTTTACATACACTCTGTTAGTATTTGGTAGCATTGCTTTTAAATTGTTTAACTTGGGTCAAATGTTTCGGTAGCCTTCCACAAGCTTCTCACAATAAGTTGCTGGAATTTTGGCCCATTCCTCCTGACAGAACTGGTGTAACCGAGTCAGGTTTGTAGGCCTCCTTGCTCGCACATGCTTTTTCAGTTCTGCCCACAAATGTTCGATTGGATTGAGGTCAGGACTTTGTGATGGCCACTCCAATACCTTCACTTTGTTATCCTTAAGCCATTTTGCCACAACTTTGGAAGTATGCTTTGGGTCATTGTCCATTTGGAAGAGCCATTTGCGACCAAGCTTTAACTTCCTGGCTGATGTCTTGAGATGTTGCTTCAATATATCCACATAATTTTCCTTCCATATGATGCCATCTATTTTATGAAGTGCACCCGTCCCTCCTGTAGCAAAACAAAGCACCCCCACAACATGATGCTGCCACCCCCATGCTTCACGGTTGGGATGGTGTTCTTCGGCTTGCAAGCCTCACCCTTTTTCCTCCAAATATAAATTGAACTGGCCAAACAGTTAAGTTTTTGTTTCATCAGACCAGAGGACATTTCTCCAAAAAGTAAGATCTTTGTCCCTATGTGCAGTTTTTTTACGTCAGTTTTAGAGTAGTGGCTTCTTCCTTGCCTTTCAGGTTATGTCAATATAGGACTCATTTTACTGTGGATATAGATACTTTTGTATCTGTTCCCTCCAGTATCTTCAGAAGGTCCTTTGCTGTTGTTCTGGGATTGATTTGCACTTTTCGCACCAAAGCACGTTCATCTCTCGGAGACAGAACTCCTTCCTGAGCGGTATGACGGCTGCGTGGTCCCATGGTGTTTATACTGGCGTACTATTATTTGTACAGACGAAGGTGGTACCCTCAGGCGTTTGGAAATTGCTCCCAAGGATGAACCAGAATTGTGGAGGTCCACAATTTTCTTTCTGAAGTCTTGGCTGATTTATTTTGATTTTCGCATGATGTCAAGCAAAGAGGCACTGAGTTTGAAGGTAGGCCTTAAATTACATCCACAGGTATACCTCCAATTGACTCAAATAATGTCAATTAGCCTATCAGAAGTTTCTAAAGCCATTTTCTGGAATTTATGTAAACTTCTGACAGTGGGATAGTGATATAGTGAATTAAAAGTTAAATAATCTATCTGTAAACAACTGTTGGAAAAATTACTTATGTTAACATGAAATCTATGGAGTGGTTAAAAATTAGTTTTAATGACTTCAACCTGTGTATGTAAAAATATTTTCCCCCAGGCTGATGTATGCTAGATCAGAGATTTCTATGCATATGTTGTATGTAAGAAGGCTGCTTGTACATAAATGCAAACTATCTATTCCATCTGAGCAGCAATGTCTTCCTGTCTTCTCAGCTAGTTTTCCATCACCACTGGTGGAAAAATAATTTTACGTAAATCACTGTTATTTTCCAAAAGGCCTACCAAATTCTCTTCTAGTGTATTTAGAGAATGTAATGTTAGTAAACTAAGCAATATGTGTTGTTTATATATGCTGGATTGTTCTCACATCAGATGCCTATAAGAAGCTGAGAAAATGGGGGTCCCAATAGGTAATCAATGTTGTGCCTTGCAGTCAGGTTTATATCAATTACTACTGGGTAAGGTATGCAGACACTTGATCATAAACCATCACACATGACCGGTCTATTGTATACAACGTGAAACATTTCATTGCACACATCTGTGCCAGACTCATGGATGTCAGCTGTATTAGTCCACGTAAAACTGATCCACCACTAAAATAGCTGGCTCTGTTAATGAGTCCACCTGAGATGTTGTTGAAATGGGTGTGCACTGGGTCTCTCTGTGGTTACCTGAATTTAAAATGATGACTGTAGCTTCCTCCTCACACTTGAGCCTGGAATGTATGATGTAATGGAATCTGCAGATCTAAAAAAAAAAATGGAGCATGATGATGTTTCTATCTTGCAAGGTGCTGCAGATTACATTACAGTCGTTTAGCAGACGCTTTTATCCAAAGCGACACAGATGTCAGTGGCATGTCAGTGCTCCATTATATTTAGCAGTAATGTCTTGTTGGTTATAAATGCTATGTTCCAACATATAAATAGAAATTGATATGTTACAGACTGTGATATCTAAGTTATACAAAGATGGTGTTATCTTAATTAGCAGATCATATTGGTTCCTTGAATAGTCTGTATTGCCTCACATGGCATTCAACAGGTTAAATCACACTATAACTATCAAGTTCCCTATCAAGTACCCAATCACGGCTGATTAATGAGATGATTTAACACTGATGCAACATCCAAGCATATTACAGCATGACATGAATCACTAGGACTATAAATTAAATGTACATAATAAAAATCAATATCCCAAATCCTAAAAAAATAATCAATATTTTTTAAAAATAAAAGTGACACAAAAAATGTGGACAGATATTTTGAAGTATAAAAATGAAATCTTAAAAAATATATATCAACAGCAACATTATGTTCTGCATAATAATAGCTAACATTACCTTTATAACAGCATTATTGCTTGCAGTCCAAGGACGGTATCACACCTGGCCACCAGGACAAGGTTGTTGCTGCCCCCTGTAGGGTACAGATAGGTGTGATTTTTTTTTTTATACTGAAAAGAAAGAAAAAGTGTTCAAGCTGGGCAAGGGCAATTCAATGGGAATAGCCTTAAAACTCCTAGTTTTAGGAATGCTTCATTCCTGCATAGAGGGGAAGGAGCTTCAGTGAGGCAATCACAATAATGATTATTTCAATGGCGTACTTTATCAGCTCTGCTGTGTGTTGTGGCTCACAGCACAGGAGAGCAGTAAGAACCTTGATGTTGAAATTACTTTTTTTGCAACAGCACTGAACTTCAATAGTTTATTTTTCACTTTGCTGAGCCAAAGAGAAACTAAGCATTCTTAAGTAAGTCTGTGTACCTAAGTGCGTGTGTGAGGGGGGGGTTGGGGTTCAGACTGTATTTAGCCTTCTTCTTTTCTCAGGCACACATGCATGCATGCCTTGTACTTTGCCTCCATCTCATTAGTCTTCCTGTCATGGTGGCTAGCATTAAACCTCGCAGACAGAAGATAGAATGTTGCCCCACCCATGTGGCTCAGTCATAGACTCTCCTGGGACTAACCTCAAGACTATTGTTTCCCGTATTTTGTCTGTGCACATATAGTTATTAAACTGAACATCTGGTGTCAGAGGGCACTTACAGTAGAACCTCTGGAAATGCATTCAAAATGCATGGAATTCATTTAGAATTCAGAAACATCCAGTAATGTTTTTTAACTTTGAAAGTGATGTCATGCTTTTTTAGTCAAGCCCTTTATTAGCAATAATTTTTACTTACATTACTGTAACCATACTTTTGAAATAGACTACTCTCAGTGCATAGCCATAAATCACTGTTTAAATTACCTAATAATCAAACCATTGGTAATTGTAATCTCACATACATTTTTTAAAAATGTTCCTTTCTAAAGGATAAATACCCTTTTCAGTGAACCACTATGCAGTACTCATTTGGGAAACTGTTTGATTTAGTTCCGGCCCTTTGTTATATCCAATGCTGTTATATTTTCTACATTATATTCTTTAGCAATTGTGTTATTATAAGCCCCTTTATCTAAATTTGATAGTATTTCATAAAGTGTATTTTATTTTAAAACTTTTTTTATTTTAAAACAATTTGTTCATTTGTTTGCTTGATTAAAAACTTTATATTGATAAGGAGTATATGCTACTTTTAGTTATATACTCATTTGGTTGATTTGATCCATCCATAATTGTTTTGACCCTCCTCACAAATATTGTCCTTACTTCACTGATACCTCACACGTACACACTGACCAATCATCTTTAACTCATAATTGTTTATTTCTTCACAAAAAGGACAGTTCAGTTATCACCAGAATTTACTTGCCTAAATGTGGTTGTGGAGAAAAAGTAACACTTGCATTTGTTAAGGGTGTGTTGATTGAATTCAGATTGTTGAGTCTCTGAGTTCTGCTTGTGTGTGTCACTTATTTAACAAGATTAACACATAATGAGCGTGCAATAATTACTGAGTTGGAGGTAAGAACACTATGTAGCTAACAATTCTCAAAGAGAGTGAAATATCACAACAACAAATGTCTTGGAACAGCCCATGCACCTCTCTGAATATTAAAGCACAGTTTGTAACCCCATATACACTGTGTGACAAAAATAGAATATTATTATATCTTATTTTTAATGGTACAACTACATATTATATTCAAATATTAACAATGAAGAATACATATATTTTACCAATAAAACAGTTATTAATTACTTTAATTTAAGAAATAAACGGAATTGCTGGCTTTCCTTTTACACATGAATGTCTGTATGAAATTGTATCATGAACTGCATTTTACCTTGAAAATATTTGAAGATTGAACATTTTAAGTTATAGAAAAATGCATTCAGTATACAGTATTTCCTCTGTAACTGATGAAGTTGGGCTAACTAATTAATCTGTTGACAAATTCCTACAACAAAATGCATTTACTGCATTAGAAAATGGGGCCATGAATTTTAATGTTAAAAAATGTTGAAAAATGCTTAATCCCACCCCCCCCCCTCCCCAACAACAGCTTTGGGAAACTAGGTATACCAGAGTAAACATTTTGTTCTTGCAAACGGCTCGATGCCAATCAGCGATTAATGAGGCGCAGTTGAAACCGCTGGCTGAGCGAAGTTAAACTGAGCTGAATTAAGGAGCAATATCACTCCTCGTGCAGGTGCTCGCTGAACGAATAACCACTTTAATTACAGTTATTCAATCATTTGCTTTTTTCCCTCCCAAACACTTGCATGGCATTATCAGTTTTTCTTGTCAATTTACAAATGCCTATCACGCTGTAATGCGTGCGTTTTTGTTTGCGGCATCCAGCCATATGTGACCCAGAAACATTTTGCAGGCAACTGAGTATTGTGAAGAATGGTGAAGAAACCCTGCAAGGTGCTGCACCCAAAGTAAGTCTTCAAACTCAATAGGTCGTTATCTTGGTTTCCATTATCTGGCTGAGATGTTTGAAAGACCCTTTGATGGGGCACATCTGTGCTTGATGGTCGCCCCTGCTATACGAGAGAGGGAAGAGTGGGTGTCACTGCACCTGCTATGCTATTTTGCTCAACAATGGTTATTATTTTGCTGAAAATATATATTTTTTTTATGGTTGCAAGGAGGAATTTAACCCTGTCGCCTCCAACAGGTTGTTTCTTTTTTAAATGTGTTTTTAATCCCAGAAGGCATCAGGGGAACATTGCAAGGTTACATTGTATTTTGATTAAACATACGGAAAGATGATTTTCACTGCTTTTGTTAAATATTTGTTTATAAAAGCTGGATTCTACCTTCTGTTGTAAATGTGTGGCAGATCTCAATCTGCTTCAGTGGCAGTGGGAATATAGGAACCTTATAGGCCAAAACTAAAAGGAAGTGCTATAATAAACACAGCTAGTTCTCTTTGGGGATGTCATATATGCACTGTAAAACAAAATGCCATGTTGCACATGGATAATTTCCCAAGATATGAACAATGTAAGCGCTGTTCCATTACTTTACTCTAGGCAGGGGACCAATTCAAGGCTATCTGGATCTCCTTAATTCAACAGGGGACCACATTAGGAGTACTGAATTCAACAGCCAGCCATTTAAAGAACTAGTACATTGTCCACCAAAATTCTTTGGTCAAACTCTGACATCTCTTGTGTGCATGTGCAAGAGTATATGTGTGTGTGTGTGTGTGTGTGTGTGTGTGTGTGTGTGTACTATGAAGAAAGCCTTAGCGGCCTGGTGTTACACATCACAATAACCTTGATGTTCCTCATAGATCAAGGAGACAGTTTGTTCAGGACTGTAAATGTCTGAAAATACCTGTCCAGGTATTAAAAAAAAAAAATATATATATATACAGTCAAGCCGGAAAGTCTCCCCACCCCTTTCACCTTCTCCACGTTTTATTACGTTACAGACATATTCTACAATAGATTGAGTTCATTTTTTGTATCGAAATTCTACACAAAATAGCCCATAATGACAAAGTGAAAACAGGTTTTTAGACATTTGTGCTAATTAGATCCTTGAAGAAAACCTGCTCCAGAGCGCTCTGGACCTCAGACTGGGGCGAAGGTTTACCTTCCAACATGACAACGACCCGAAGCACACAGCCAAGAGAACAAAGGAGTGGCTTCGGAAAAAGTCTGTGCATGTCCTTGAGTGGCAAAGCCAGAGCTCAGACCTGAATCCAATTGAACATCTGTGGAAAGAGCTGAAAATGGCTGTGTACCGACGCTCCCCATCCAACCTGATGGAGCTTGCAAGGATATGCCAAGAGGAATGGGCAAAAATGTCCAGAAACAAGTGTGCCAAGCTCGTAGCTTCTTTCCCAAGATGCATTGAAGCTGTAATCGCTGCCAAAGGTGCAGCAACCAAGTATAGGCTAAGGGTGTGTACAGATATGTAACCCCTAAATAACCTATTTTTGTCAGTAAAATACAATTGCATATTTTCTAAAAACCTGTTTTCACTTTGTCATTATTGGCTATTGTGTGTAGATGTTTGAGGCAAAAAATTAACTCAATCTATTGTAGTATAAGTCTGTAACGTAATAAAACGTGGAGAAGGTGAAAGGGGTGGGGAGACTTTCCGGCTTATATATATATATATATATATATTTTTCGATTGGTTGTGTCTGCTTTTACATGTATAAAGCTGAAAGCAGAGCTGGCTCGACCCTATAAACACTATAAGCAGCCGCTTTGGGCAACCACCATATACAGTACCCTCCATAATGTTTGGGACATTTTTGATTTGGCTCTGTACTTCACAATTTTAGATTTGTAATCAAACAATTCAATTGTGGTTAAAATGCAGATTCTAGGTCTTATAAAACCCCCTTTGCGTAGAAGGTGACGCCGGCGGGACCTGACCTTTTTGCTCAAGTGAGACATTCATTGCTACTGCAGCCAAACTATTAGTGGAAATCAATCACAAACTCTGTGTTTTAACTTTATTGGTAGACGGTTTGTGACGATTTCTGCCGAATACGCAGTTTCTAAGTGTCACTATTTCCCCGTAGCAAGTCCATTTAGCAAGCAACCCCCACTTAGTCTATAGCTACCCATGCCTGACATAGTGGACAATAGCGTCTTGAGTTCATAAATATATTTATTCATCATATAAAATTAGAATAACGTCATAGCAACGAGATAAACCCAACAATTGCCTGATCGTATGCCAGAAAAGCCGTGAAAAGCCCTGTTCACTCAAATGCAAAATAAACTGTGAAAGTACTGTCTCATTCTACCATGTATTCTACTAGCAATATATGCTACTAAATATGAAATAAATATACAATCCTACCATTGGTTTTACATATCGAGATGTTCCTTTCAAAATTCAGTGGTCATTTATTGTCTGGTACAATCGGTTTGAGAAATATACAACACTTTATACCGCTATTACTATTACACTATACCCCCATGCCCTGTAAGCCTGTCTCATTCATTACAGTTCATTCTCGTTTAATTGTCGGCTTTTTTATAGTGATGGGCATTTGGTCTGAAATTTGGAATCGATTCCAGAACCGGTTCTCAGTTTTGGAACCGGGTTTAAGAATCGATTCAGATTCCAAATCAATTCAAAATGTTTCTCATGAAATGCTGTCACTGCGTTGCTGTATTAATTAGCGATTTCACTTGTAGTTAAACATAACTAGCCTATATCAAGGTCAAAACATTTGCTAGCAGCATTGCTGATTTCACAATGACTTTGGCTTTTCTCCTAAAGCCATTAGCCTAGCTATTCCCTATTGTTGCTGCGTAACGTCATGGGTTTGGCTTTTTTGGTTGACAGATTGCGTCACTTGTTTTGGGATTTAAAAAATGAGCCTGGCAACTCTGCTAGCTAGTTGATATAAAGCTGATGGCTAGCCTAAAATACTAGCTAATGTTAATCTAGTTTGTGGCAATCTAATCTAGTTTGTGGTCATCTATTTGAAGACACAATTCTCAACTTTGATTTAAAAAATTATAAAATCAAACGCTTTAGGCTATTATTAATAGCCTAGTGTTTGATTTTGTTGGTCTGGTCTTAAATATTTTTTTCAGAAGCATACCCTACTACAGCAGGACTCGCTGTAGTAGGGTAAAGACTAAATTTGCTTTTAAATCAAGCGTCACCTAGACAATGGGGGAAAAGAAAACACGTGAAACAAGTGACGGGCTATAGGCCAGGCTAAATCCACCCCTGGTTGTGTTGCTGTTAGCTACAGGCTATAATTAATATTTTACGTGTATCAATCAAAAGTGAATGATTAGGCAACATATTTAGGTGTATGTAACACTGTGATATCAATGTTTTTTATCTTAAGCCATCAGAAGGAGCAAATGTATATGCTTTATAATGGACAAAACTAATTTTATTCATTTTATGACATGTTTTGCATAGGGGGTTTGGACCCATAGATATCTACCTGCCTAATACTGATGAAAATATAGTAATTCCCACTTGAAATTTATGCAAAAGTGAGTTATATCAGCCAAAACTATTGATTTGTAGTTATCATAATGTTTTTTATTTAGAGCAGGGCACAATTTAGCCATTTGGATAGATTTGGAGACACTAATGGACAACAGGATACACTGCTATATTTTGTAGTTCTGCATATCATCCTCAGATTTTGCAAAACTTGTGGACATGGAGTTTATGATCCAGGAAATGTATATATATTACCGATTTCACTTATGCAGCTCTCAGCAAACTAAAGAAAAACAATTTCTTTAATTTTTTCCCCAAAGTTTCTTTGCATTTGTGGCACTTTATGTTGACTTAAATTATGAAAATAAACAAATCTAAGTTTGTATTGTAAATGGTACACCTTTGTTTCATTTAAGCCAAGTTCATTTACCAAGTTTATGTGATGCTCACACCTGCAGGGAGTTATAAAAGCCTTAAACAGAGCACCCCCTAAATAGGTGAAATTTCCCATCTGCTCTAAGGGGTTAAAGTCTATTTTTATATATTTTGTTTTCAGCATGTAGAAATTACATATTCATAACTGCAAAAGGAACTGCTCAAGATCCAAAGCATACCATGTCATCTGTGAAACCTGGTGGTTGGGGTGCTGTGGTTTGGGCATGTATGCCTGCAGTACAGGCCTGGCAGAGCATCGCCAGAGAAGATACTCAGCACCTGGTGATGTCTATGGGTCACAGACGTCTTTGCATGCAAAGCCGTCCACAATTATTGGCACCCCTGGTAAAGATGAGTAAAATGGGTTATAAACAATTCACCTTTTGGTGAATTAGCTTAATCTCACACTGAAAAACTGAGAAAAATACAATCTTTAACGGAAGTAAATTTATTCTATTCTCAAAATTCCTCATCAAGAAATACTTATTTTTAACAAAATCATGTGTTCCACAATTATTGGCACCCCCTATAAATTCTTATGAACAAAATGTAACTGAAGTATTTTTTCCATTTAAATTTTACTTTTTAAAGTTGATCAGAGTGTTTAGGAACTTTCAAGCAGTAATCCATGACTTCCTGTTTCATTGGGGTACAAATATGAGGTGACACAGAGGCCATATTCCCTCATTCATACATCAATGTGGGAAAGATAAGAGAACACACAAATCAAATGTGGGAAAAGTGTGTTGAGCTTCATAAGTCAGGGAATGGCTGTGAGGGAGGGGGTCGGAGAACCAGATGCGACCGTAGGGGTTCTAAAAGTCATCCACAGACGTGGAATAACCACAAGTCAGGGAAGGAGAACAGACAGCATGAACAGGACAGAGAAAAGGTAAACAAAAAGGGAGAAAAACTCCCAGCGATCTGCTAACAGAAAAACTACCCAGAAAAGAGGGCGGAAGTGAACTCGAAAACACGAGTGAGTTAAGACAGCAAAGAAAGAAAAAATAAAGGCCTCCAGCTCAATGCAAATAAATTGAGCAATTCTAAAGGAGGAACGAAAGTAAGCTCGCAACGTGAGTAGTACAGACAGCTAAGAAACCGAAAAGACCTCCAGCTGAATGAAAAATAAATTGAGCAATACTAAAGGAGGAACGGAAGAAATAGGTAACAAAGGTACGACTTCAAAGAGGACAGACCAAGGAACAAAACTTCTAAGAGAAAGGATAAGAAAACCCGACGGAGGAATCCTAAGCTCAAATAAATAGAAGTTCCAACGTAACCTTTCGCAGGAACGCAGAAAGGGAAAGTTGTCTTCTGACTAAGAATAATACCAGAGATTACACAAAAGCACAGACGAGAAGGAGCACCCTGCTTAAGTAGCCAGCGCCCAATGATAATTAAAAAAGGGGCTTGGCAGGCCGAAAAAACAGCAAAAGAACTCTCGCAGTCCTGAGAGGCAACCTCCGCGAAAAAACAACGAAAGCAGGCTGGAACCCATGACAATGGCTATAAAAAAAATAGCTACTCACCTTAAAATGGCCATATCTACCGTTAGGGCAATACTTAAAAAGTTCAAAGGAACTGGAACTGTGCCCCCACGCACAGTGAGCAGGATGGTAAATCCCCAAGGATCACTGTTGGAGAATTACAGAGGAAAGTAGCATATTGGGGTCATCAAGTCTCCAAAACTACCATAGGCGTCACCTCCATGCCAACTAATTATTTGGAAGGCATACCAGAAAAAAGCCTTTCCTGTCATTTCACCACAAAAGAAAGCCCCTGGAGTTTGCTAAACGCTACTGGAACTTTGACTGGAACCGTGTTCTATGGTCAGATGAAACGGAAATTGAGCTTTTCGGCAACCAACACTCAAGGTGGGTTTGGCGTAACAAGAAGGATGGCTATACCGAAAATAACCTGATCCCCACTATTCAGTATGGTGGAGGTTCCATGATGTTGTGGGGCTGTTTTTCCTCCAAAGGCACTGGGAACCTTGTTAGGGTACATGGCATCATGAATGAATTAAATACCAGGAAATTTTAAATCTGAATCTGGCTGCCTCTGCCAGGTAACTAAAACTGGGTCGTCGTTGGATCTTCCAGCTGGACAATGATCCAAAACATATGTCCAAATCAACACAAAAACGGTTAACTGAACACGAAATCAAGCTTCTGCCATGACCATCTCAGACCCCTGACCTAAACCCTATTGAAAACCTGTGGGCTGAGCTGAAGAGGAGAGTGCACAAGAAAGCACCTAGGACTCTGGATGATCTGGAGAGATTATGTAAAGAGGAATGGTCTCAGATTCCTTGCTCTGTATTCTCCAACCTTATTAGATGTTACGGGAGAAGACTCAGTGCTGTTTTATTGGCAAAGGGAGGTTGTACAAAGTATTAAATGCAGGGGGTGCCAATAATTGTGGCACACTTGATTTTGTTAAAAATAAGTATTTCTTGATGAGGAATTTTTTTTTTCTCAGAATAAATTTACTTCAATTAAAGGTTGGATTTTTCTAATATTTTCAGTGTGATATTAAGCTCATTCACCAAACGGTGCATTTTTTATAACCCTTTTTACTCATCTTTCCAGGGGTGCCAGTAATTATGGAAGGCACTGTACATAACATTAATATGTCCCAAACATTATGGTACCCTATAATGGGGGGGGGGGGTGGGGGGGGTGCTATGTATAAAAAGTGGTTTAATTTTTATGTAGTGAAACCAAAATGTATTTTAAAAAATACCCTTTAATAAAAGCTGAGAATTTGCAGTTTAACCACACGTTTTTGATTACAAATATACAATTGTGGAGTACAGAGCCAAATCAAGAAAAAATGTCTTTGTCCCAAACATTATAGAGGGAAATGTATATAATGCTTCGGGCCCCTCAAAGGCTAGGGCCGGCACTGGCTGGAAGTCAAGCTTCTCTTCCACTGTCAACATTACATTCAGTTACCCTGTGTTGTAAAGAACATAGCTTACCTAAAGAGAATCCCATGGGACCTTTAGGACAGCATAGTATGTGTCATTAGGTTTGTATTCATTAAAGCATAATTCGGCAGATGGTTCAGGTGAACAGGACATAATAAGTCTGGTGTCTTCAGTGCTTCTTTAAAATTATTGTGGAAGGCCTGACATTTGCATAATAATTATAACATGTAGGCTACACACAGACACACAGATGCACAGAGCATGATTGACAACTTCACATTAAGCACAGCATTATTTAATCAAAGTCCAAAGCACTTTACCCTCTGCAATTAAATAAATACCATATTACCTCAGTATAATGTGTAACTCATTTCTTTAAAATGTGGCAATAAAAAAGTAATTTGACTGTAAAATGACTCAAAGTTAAGGCCAAACTTTTGTTGAAATTGCCCTTAAGATACCATTTCTAAATACAATTTAAAAAATTCCACAAAGCATTCAAGGATTATGACTTCAAACCCTTGTGGAAACTGTGAACTCTGTGTAGAAACTATTAGCTACTATAACAATAACTTATAATACTTAAATGCATTCACATACAGTTGATCAATTTACAGCTCTTATCAGAAAAGTAGGGGGTTTAACCTCTGTGTCCTTTTCAAATTGAGAAACTTGCTCTCTATATCTGGCCAGCTAATTATCCCCTCAGAATCACACAGAATCTCTTGCTTTCTGTATCCATCTATTCTCCCAAGGCTGTCACAGTAAAAGAAGATTAAGCCCTTAGTTGACCTTCCTTGTTAAATAAAGGTTGTATTACTGAGACAAAAAAATCTGTATCAGTTAAGTGGAATGAGAAAAGACTGTAGGAAAATGAATCAAATGAGGGGAGACAAATAGAAAGACTGAAAGTGTTGAATAGACTGACATTTCTTGTATTGATGCAGTAAATTGACTTATGCTTGGGGCCCTGCTCTCCATGGTTACTGTTTCTATGTTAGACATCCTTATCAGGGAAGTAAGCAAATGGTAACAGCATTTTGCCATATTTTTCATACATTTTCCTAGATTTCTAGTTTATAAGAAGTAGCCTATGCAGGCATTGAACACGTAGCCTACTTCTGATTGACAGGATGAGATCATGAAAGGAGGTGTTAGCTAACATTAGCTAGCTAAGCTTTTAGTGAGCTAGCTAGTGCTACCTACTTTAAGTAATGCAGTGAAAATTGGTGTGGCACGGTTTGCAGGCTACCAATATCTTTGAGAACTACTAATATATATATATATAAAATGGTGTTCAGCACAGGGACCCAATCGCAGACCAGGATGAGGCAAAAGAATGGTTTATTCAGTCCAAGGTCAAAAGCCAGGTAATCAGATGAAGAGACAGTGCCAAATCAAAAAGCAGGAGAATAGTCGAACAGTCCAAAAATCAGAAACCAGATAATCATAGGCAGAGGTACGAAAATCGGCAGGCAGAAGCAAAGTCACAAAACAATAAAAAGGTCAAAACCAGATAAACAGGTAGACATGTGCGCAGCTCGGAGGGGGGAAACGCGGAAGTGGACACACGTGCAGAAAATGCTAAATCACAGATAGATGCAGGGGTAGGATAACGAGGAGGGAAATTACAGCTGCAGGTAGAAACTCAAGATGAATTAGTAATTAGTAATATTAGTAACGAACTCTAAAACCCAAATGTTACTAGGTTAGCTGGTTCGTATTATATACACGTTAGTTTGTTAGCAGGTTAGTATTAAATCTAATCTAACGGTTTGAGTGATGGTAAAATACTAAACACAGTACACAAAGTCAGGAAAATAATAAACACTGAGAATAAACAGGAGAAAATAAACAGACAATTGTGAGGGTAATGCGGGGAAATAAGCAAAAGAAATCAGGAAACATAAATACACAGAATAAACAGACAGACAAAGTACAGGATCCTGACAATATATTGGGTTTTATATGTTTGTATGTTTGTAATCATATAAAATAAAAATGTAGTTCTATCCAAGAGTTTACTTAAAACACAACAATGACGAGAAAAAGGCTATTCCTTTGGCATGGCCTATACTAATTTACATGAGGCTGATGTTATCAACATTTCCATTATGTTTGTATATCTTTAACATAATAACATCATAAAGTATACATTTCTAGAGATGGCTTGTTTCAGTTTGACGCCACACTCTCCATAACTAGTAACCATTAGCTAGCTTTAAAAAAAAAAAGTGAGCTAACGTTAATAGTTCCTGGCCACTGCACAAAAACACACACACAGACACACATACAAAATAAAAAAACCTACGGATTTGCACGTTTTGGATAGCTCCTCACTTTTCTGGCTTATAATTTGGAGATTACAATCGTTCGCCACAGTATGTTTAATAATACTAAAAGAGCAAAGGCAAAGGACAAAAAACAAGCACCATTGGAAATAAAAAGGTGAGAGGTGCTTTATGCCCTTTCCCATATAAAACCAGACCATAGAGGATTTATTTATTCTTCACAGTGCGGAGACCAAACTCGATTCGGTAATGAAACATAGTATCGATGGTTGAGCAAAATAGCCAGTACATTTGTAAAAAAAAACATAGGTCAACAAAACGCAGTATCATATTTTATTTTGTTGCCAATGTTGCACTGTTTTGGTTTGAGTTTGATTGTGGTTGAAATTCACTCCGTTGCCACAAGGTTGCATACTGCACCTTGAAAGTGTAATTCCACCCAAAAAAGATGTTTGATTTGTAGAAAAGTAGTTCTCCTCCTGATTAAAATCTTTCTACCTGTAGTGAGACCAGAGATATAGCCCCAAACTACTGCGCATGCACCAAGTACCTGGTTTAGTATAAACTACAATGGCCAAGGCGTTTACAGTTCAGACAACAGGTTGCCACGCCCATTGAATGACGTTACCGAAGCGGAGGCCGAGGGGCTGGGCATTTTACTGCTGCTAGTGCCCATAGATATATATACGTTAATGCCTGCCTGCAGCACAGGGTCTCTTCGAGACTAGAGAGGCCACGTAACTCGCTGGCAAGTTAGCCACTAATGTGAAGAAAAAACACCTACTGAAAAAAAATGCACCACAATTAGCTCAGTCTCCAGAAAAACAGCCATTCATTTAGGAAAACTTTCTTTTGTATCGGCCAACATGCCGATACAGAATGATAAACATATACAATTAAAAGTTAAAAGATTGTTGTAGATGTTAGCTGTTTTAGCTATGTTTGCTAGCAAAGCCAAAACTTTCCCGCACACAGGCATGACGCGTTAACCTACTTCGATATCTGGCCTCCTGCCATAAACGAATGCAGGGTTAGCTACTATAGCCTATTGCATGCCAAACAGATTTAAAAAACAATTTGTTTTATGCCAATAAACCAGTAGATATGGATGGATCACTTTAAGGGTTTGTTCTCCTGACTCATTTTCCTATAGAACTCTATGGGGGAAAAATGTCAGGAGAAGAAACCCTTAAAGTGATCCATCCATATCTACTCCATATCTGGCCGTAGAGTGATGGTTTGGGGCTCGTTTGATACCTTAGACCCTTGATAACTTAAAGCCATTTCGCCAGTCATGTGTTCCATACTGTACCAGCATAATTTACAGCTGAATCTAGTCTCACCCCTGAATTCCCATAGAGATCCATTCAAATGCAGAGAGGTTATAGTATCGCTTGTAACAGAACCTGAAAATAAGATATCGAGTCTTTTGATGTTGATGGTTCACAGACTTCAGGAAGTAACAGCATGCAAAGGATATGCAACCAAATATGAAATATGATACTTTAAAAATACAGTAAAGCAAAGGGTTTGGATACTTATGCACATGAGAGATTTCAGTTTTTGATTTTTAATACATTTGCAAAAACTTCTAAAAACATGTTTTCACTCTGTCATTATGGGTTATTGAGTGTAGATTGATGGGCAAAAATGGCAATTTTATCCATTTAAAATGAAATCTACAACACAATGAAGTGCAAAAAGTGAAGGGGGTTGAATTATTTTGAGTGCAACTGTATGTAACGTTAGTTGACATGGTTCCTTACCGGGTAATTCAAATAAGGACGACGCTGAAGTTGGCTCCCGATTCAAAATTTCCAGTCCACCTTAAATCGCTTGTGAAAAGCGATTGTATGCTTTCACGGTCATCCTTCCGCTTTTTTCTCTGCTGAATCTAATTGGCTCAAACGTTATGAAACAATGCAGTAATATTGGCATATTACAAAAAATTATAATAAATCTCCAAAATTAAAATGTATGAAACCTTTGACACTTGGGTATGACAGTACCTCTGACTCCAGTTGGGTGAAATATTACTGAAGCGTTTTCAAATAATCTCACTGCGAAATTCCTATGTCAACCAGTCTACTGACAAGGTGATATTTTGAATAGGAATTTCTTGCCAATTTTAGAAGGTCTCAAACGTTTGACACTTGGGTATAAGAGGAGAGGTACTCCTCTCCCTCTGACCCGAATTGGGTGAAATATTACTGTAGCATTTTCAAATAACCCCACTCCAAACTTTCTGTGTAATCCAATGTAAATCTACTGAAAAAGGTTATTTTTTAAATAGGAATTCCATTCCAAATTTAGAAGTTCTCCAACTTTTGACACTCGGGTATGAGAGAACAGGTCCTCCACTACCTCTGACCTGAGTTGGGTGAAATATTAATGCAGCATTTTCAAATAATCCCTCTTCAAACTTACTACGTCCACCAATTGAAATCATATGAAAAAGGTGAAATTTTGAATAGGAATTCATAGCCTACATAATAACCATAACATAAGTAGCCTAATGTATTTAAATGCGTTTTTTTTTAAAACTTACAAAAGCGTGCGTGTTTTTACACAACAACAGCAATATATTTCAGCCCTAAGTGCGACGTGTGGTCGCTGTGGAAATGTACGGGACTTTGGTGAAATGTAACAAGATAAACTCTTCAGGGTTAATCAGAAAACAGCTGTAGCTGAATATACTGGTAAATACTTGGTTTCCTAAGCATATTTATACGAGAGATTTTGGAGAACATTTTTTTGTGTCGTCTAAACCGAAATTTATGATATTTGCAAACAGAATTTTGTGAACACAAGGATATCCATGCTCTGTAGGACCACACAGGTTTTGATAGAAATCCAAATAAATAAATCAATAAATACATAATAATAATAATAATAATAATAATACATTTTATTCATTCTGTGCTTTTCACAGACCCAAAGCAGTGGATGCAGACAATTGTTCAAACATGCCCTATAGTGTAGTAATTTTTCAGTTTAATTTCTAAGTACAACACATCTGAATCAGAGTATTTCCACAAATTATTTTAATTTTGCAGTTTGATGTGGCACATACAGTTTCATTGACCACATTCTCTTGAGATGGTAAGATGAAGAAACACAGGGCCAAGTTGCATTAAATAATTAGGAAAGTTTGGATAGCATAAGTTTATTTAGTGTGAGCTACAATAGGCAATATTGTTAGTTGTAACTTGGCCACATTTTGATATCAATACTTTTAAAGGCCGGCCTAGTTTTTGCAAGTTGGAATTAAGGACTTATAGACAGCGCTATGTAGGCTATGCTTGAGTAACTTGGCTTTTTTTTACGTCGTAGACGTTTTTGATCTGATATCACTTATTTTTTTATAGCTAACTAATGATGAATGATGCATGAAGATAAACATGGAGAGAGACATGCATTCCAAAGAAATGCATGCAGACATTCGCGTAACCATAACGCCCTCTATTAACAAGAATGAGAACAGTTATCCTATTACAGACAGCACACAATTACATTAAAAGAGTTTGTAGATGAGTAGTATTTAATCTGTAATGAAATACAATGAACTGCACCACCTGAGCTATGGATCATGAAGAAGCATGTAAATTAATGAACCAAGTCTATATGGAGACATGCATGCACAATGGGCTAGACGCAAACTCATTCTAGCTGAAAGACATACAGCCTAAATAGCTAGTACAGCCTAAATAGTTTGCATCAGTAAAATATGGAAATACAGTTTTAAAATATGACTATTAGTATTCTATAGAAAATGAAATACATTTAACGTTAGGCTATTCAACACTGGATTGCCGGATGCGTAACTCCAACCTTCCATGTGTGGACTACGAGCTAGGGAGCGAGCTACTGAGTTCATAAGCTCCGGTAGTATAGAACGTTACTGTCATGGTTTTGACCCTGTTTGCCTATGCGGTCGTTCTCCTTGGTGGCCACGCGAGGGCGCTGCCCTTTTGGTAGATGCTTGCTCCGCCCTGCTGAGTTGTCGGAGCTTCGGTTAAGCGTTTACACCTGTTGCATGGTCACCTGAGAGTTATATAAGCCTACTGTTTCCTTCGTTCGGGGCTTCGACATTAATTGTTTATTGTTTCTTGTGTTGTACTGTGGTGTTATTGTTGGCTGTGAATTCTCGTACCGTTTTGGCTATTCGCCCATTTTTAGCGTCTCTTTGTAGAGGCAGGGCTTATTTCTTACTGGCTTAGTAGTTCCTTATCTCGTAGAAGTTTGGGACCGTAAATCTCTGCTCTATTTCGCCATAGTGTGCTTTTTCTCCGTGTATGGAGATTTGGGCGTTTCTGTTTGGAACTTTAGTCTAGTTCGCCCCTAAGTGCATGTCGTCTCTTGGGAGATTGGGCGTTTGCGCTTCTGCTAGGTTGCTTAGCTGGTAAAAGTGTAGAGTAGCTGTTCTTTGTTCCCCTTCGCCTGTTATTTTGGTTTTCTTACTGAGAGACCTGGGGCCCTATCTTGGCGATCTTGGCGCTTAGTCTAAGCGCATGGCGCTAAGTCCATTTAGGGCGTGTCCAAGTCCACTTTTGCTATTTTAACGGCGTGTTTTTTTGGCGCTAAGCACGGCGCATGGCGCAACTGGGCTGAACCTAGTCCCTTCATTAATTATAGGTGTGTCTTGGGCGTGACATTCAATAAACCAATCAAAATGTCATATCCCATTCCCTTTAAAAGCCTGCTTTTCCACCTTGGCGGATTGCTTATGATGGCGAAACAGACATGCTCGTGCGTGTTTAGTGTGATCAAGGAATAGGCTAAATGGAGTATGATCAATATTATTCGGACTAACCATTAGCCTATGAGTTCCCGGTAATTCCAGACAGGGCTGTTATTTTACAAAATATGTGCGGTTAAATTTCGTTAAAAGGACCTGCAACAGCTGAGAATAAGCTATCAATGGCTTCAGTCTCACCTTAGAAAACGCCAAATTAGCCTGCTTGTTCAGCGAATTTCGTTTGATTATGCAATGAAAGTGTCAAACATCAATTCCAAGAGGCTGTTCTCATGGAGTTCTCGAAGTTCAAGCTTCATCCAAAGTTCATTAGGCTACCTGCATAGTAGGCTAATATTGATTAATAACATACATACCGTTATTTTGCCTTAATGATGACACTAAATAGCCATACAATAAAGCTGTCAGGTTCGCAACCCATAAGTTCACGTTTAGTTTCTAATTAGACGCTTAGTTCTCTTTAAAATCGTTTTGTTCAGTTAAGGAATAACGGGTGAAATCAGCTGGGTTTTAAACGGTGAGAGTATGGAAACCTGGTCACTGTAATTTAAAAAAATATGAAGGACGAAGAATAGCTAAGGTTACAATTTAGTTAACATGGTGACATCTCCGTTTTTTAACCATAGGCTATCGAAAAAAACCTTATGCACAGCGAATTCACTGTAGCCTAGGCTATTTGAAAAACAATAAATGCAATATTCACTGGACAAGGTTTTGAACTTTTTTCAGTCACAAACCATTCTATTTACTTACAGGCTGTATTCATAGATAAACAGAGCTGTATTGTGATGACATCTGAAGCGCATTTTCAGAACTTAAATGTCCGTCTATTGCCGTGCGCGAGTTTTCCATTGAATGACAATTCACGCATTAGGTGCAAAGACAATTCGCGCATTAGGCTTGATAGCTATAGGTGTTATCAGCTCCTTTTTAATGGATAGCCATTGTCCCGTACCATCGCACATCGCCTGGATGTTGATGGAGTGGGCTGAGAGCAATGTAATGTGGCATTGTTTCCCTTCGCTGAGGGAAAGGTATGTGGATCTATGGAACCTTTTATTATTATGCATTTTTGATATAGCCTACACAATAATATTATTTCACATTGTGATCTAGATATTTTAGTCATGCCTGTGCACGCCCCTGTGTGTAACAGACAGGAGGGTATGCGCGTTGTGCACACGCCTATGTAGACGCACTTATATGCGCCGTTAAAATAGCATGTAAACAACTGCGACATGACTTTAGACCAGGTTTGTGGTGGTTCTAGCGCAAGCGCTTTCTGCTGGCTCAAGATAGCAATACGCCAAAAAGAATCCTAGCCACTCTTCATCTTAAGACCAACACGCTCAGTTCACTAATGATGGCGCAAGAGTTACGCCGTCAAACATGCTAGTTTGACGGCGTAAGCGTTAGGCGTTATTATGGACCTAGCGCCGGGTGTAAGATAGCAAAGACACTTGCGTTTGCGTTAGCGCCGCTTTGCGCCGGGTGTAAGATAGGGCCCCAGGTGTTTTGCTTCTACTCAATTCCGTGTTACTGTGAGCCAGTAAGTAGCCTTGGTACGTTTTTCCCTGTTTGGTCTCCTTCTCGTGGACTACGTTCCCCTTTGTTGTGAGTCAGGGTTTTATTTATATTGAGGCTGTCGTGCTATTTTGCGTTGGTCTTTTGTTGCAGCCGTCCTGTACGCCCTTTCTACCTGCGGGACGATTTTGTTCGGAACTGTTGTTCTGTTTCGTTCTCCGGGTGTTTGTCTCCTTATATGGAGCTTGGGCGATGTTGTGGACGTGTTTGTGTGTGACTGCATGTGTTCTTAAAATAGCCTCGGAACGTTAGCTCTCTGTTCCAATTCGCCTCGTTACATTTTCCATTAGTGAGAGGCTAGGGCGGTTGTTTTATATCAAGCTTGCGTTAGTCTATATGGATCGTTAAGTTATGGGACGACGGTGTTCCGTCGGCTCACCTGTAAAATGTTTCTCTCTCCTGGGAGATCGGGTGTTTACCTCTTTGCTTTCTACTTTTGACTGCGAGCCTATTTATCTCGCCATGGGAACGTTAAATCTCTGTTCCTGTTCGCCTCGTTACATTTCCTCATAGAGAGGCAGGGCGTTTATTTTCATTTAATCTCGCGTTGGTCTAGCCGGTAAATGTCCGGTGCTGCCTGTCCTGTTCGTTCCTTTTCGGTGCCTTTCTCCTTTCATGGAGTTTTGACGATTTTGTTTGGAACTCTTGTTCTGTTTCGTCTTTTAGCGCATGTCTTCCTGTAGGGAAGATTGGGCGATGCTGTGGACACGTTTGTGTGTGACCGCGAGTTTGAGAATAGCCTGGGAACGTTGGATCTGTTCCTTTCACCTCCGCTATTACCATATCGTATTATTTTGTAGTGTTTCTAACTGTGTTATGTTTGTCTTTTCGCTACTCGCCCGTTATTATGTGTCTCGTTACCGAGACAGGGCGCGTTTTATTTCTGGCTGTTCTGATCCCTGTCCTTACGCTCTACTTAGCGTTTGACAGTTAGCCGGTTAGTAGCGTCTGTAATGGTGTTTGTTGTTCCTTGTCTTGTCTCCTCCCTTATCTGCGGGTATCCCGCCTTAGTGGCCTAAGGGCTTAATGAATCCCCTTGCTGCGCTTGGCTCCTCCTTCCTCACACGTCACGCCCCCTTACAGTTACCTGCAGGAAATGTTTTGGTAACAGACAGCTAGGTTTAGTTTCGTTTTCTGTAGTGCAATGAATGTAGGCTATAAGGTATGTTGATTCGCTTCGTAGTAGCCTAGCTTGTATCTGCTTGTATAGTCTGACTAGAAGCAGACTGACGTTTCTCTGGCAACAGTAACGTTGGCTAACAAGCTTAATTGGACAATGCATATTTCCCAGGAATCTTAGTCAGAAAGAAAACAATAGATACTAAGAAAGTACATACCAGAGATTATTCTTCTTCTTATTATTATTATTATTATTATAATTAAAAGTGTTTGCAGTAAGCTACATTATCTGCAGAGTAGCGTAGACTAGAGCCACATTCGGAGGCTATTGTTGTTTTTCTTTTTAAGTGACTAACCATGAATCAAATATGTTTGGGGAATTGGCGGTTTATAAATCCGATCTCTTAAAGGATTGCAGCTTGAAGGAGGCTATCATCAATTCTTAATGTAGGCTATTATCGTAAATTCTTAATTTTCCTAGTAGTTCATTTTATGGTGACATTGTGTTATGTGTGAAAAGGATAAAGTGAACAGAGCTGAAGTGAAGAAATTAATGAATAAAGAAATGTTGGCCGAGGCAAGGGTACGTTGAGGTTCGGTTTCCACAGTCAGTCAGTCATGACCGCAAGAGCAGAGCTTAACACCCTCCCCAAACCAGACAAGAGCGAGCGTCTGGTTTGGGGAGGGTGTGATATAGTACAAGTGAAATACAAGTGAAACATTGAACAGTTAATATTGAAAGCCTCTTTTGCCTTTGCAATAAAAATACAGTCTAATACAGTCTAATAAATGAAATTTGCACATTGTTTTTATGGAAAATAAACATGTGCCCTGCTGGGCTCGAACCCACAACCCTCTGTGTGAGAGACAGCACCTCTATCCATTAGGCCACAGTAACTTCTTGGAAACGTCTATTGGACGATAAGCTTGATGAGCAGGTATACGGACCATACCCTCAAAGAATAATTCTTCCCATTGGATAACATCGCGACGGAGGCAGAAGTTAATGTTTTTAAGGGCTGAGAGTCTATGGTCATTGTGGTTACTGTAGGAAACCCTGAGAAGTGCCAAACTCTCAGTTCTGTATAGGTATGGGGCATGCCCCACCAAGCCGTAACTTCGCGGATGGCATACCTGCCATCCCAATAAGCAAGGGAAAACGGTGAATGTTCACTTGTACAACGTTTAAAAAAATATATTATTGTTTCTATACGTGAACATGATTTTGTTAGCGTGTATAAACGGTGCATTTTATGCATTTTACAGTCTGGCTGTGGCGAGAGGAGGGTCGTAAGTGCTTTGGGCTATTAATAGCACCCTCCCAATTTAATGAAATAACGTAGACACAACAATGGTTTGGAAAAATGACATATCTTTTATTGGCTATGATTAGGAATATATGAATAATAGAAACAAATATAGCTGCAAGCAGCCATTCCCGGGGACAGAGCGGCATGAGCAGCATTTGTCAAATACAGAGACTGCAAAATGGTAGACAACACAAGACAGGGTTGACCCAAAAAGCAAATATTTGTTTCTAAACAGGGCTTTTGCCATTGTTGATGGTATCTAAACCCGATCCCATAAGGGCTTGCGTATTATCGTAAATTCTTCATTTTCCTAGTAGCCTACTTCATTTTTATGGTGACATTGTGCTATGTGTGAAAACCATAACCTGAACAGAGCTGAAGTGCACATCCTCTTTGTTGCAAATTAATCAAGAAATCTTGCCCACTAAACCGCAACAGGACAGCATAGGTAGGCCTACACATAGACGGATGTTTTTGTCAGCTTTTGTGTGAGATTGAGACTAGCGACGATGTTTGAAAAGAAATGTTAGTTCAAAACATGTAGCCAATGGCAGTTATGAATAGATTTTTTACATTACTGCAATAACGTGCTCGGTACCAGATCATATTTTGCATGAAAACTTTATTTTCTGTGTCTGACAAATGGATACTTGTTCCCATAGCCAACTGCATAAACGTGACCTGTGGTAAATCTTTCGTTTTTTCGGTCGGTAGTATCGTAAGCTACTGGACCATGTCGGCGGCCTTTTACGTCTTTACAAGTACAAGTACAAGTGAAACAGTGAAGAGTTAATACTGTTAAATTTCTTAACCGTTGCAATAAAAAGGTGTTGTTACTGTGAAAAGAACATTAAAAGAAGCATAGCATTTGCACAATAATTTTGCCAAACATTAACTTAGCCATTGCTACCAAGCAGGAATTGAACCACTGACCTCATGCATGGAAAGCCAAGATTGTAACCACTAGGTCAAAGCAGGTTAACAGGAATGTGGAGGCCAAATAAGACTTTTGTGTTGCGGTATCAGATTGTGTTGGCTTACTGACTTCATAATTCAAACAGTTAACAGTTAATATTGTTAGATTTCTTAACCTTTTCAATAAAAGTAACTTGTTTTATGTTAAAAGAACTTTCTTAGCATGACGTGCACATTGTGTGCCTCAAAAAAAAATGTTAGGAACAGGTGGGGATCAAACCACCAACCTACTACACAATAGTACAATACCACTACGCTACAGGAACTTTCAAGTTGGTAAGGTAGGTAGACAGCCTGTTAAGCATAGATAGTTGATTGATTGGGTTAAAACTGCTCAAGTCTTGATCTATCTCTCAATCAACCCACCAAGTTTCAGAACTTTATGTCAAACGGTTTTAGAATTATGAGCATTTTTGTGATAAACCACGCCCAAAAATTGCAAAATTCATTGGCTTCTCATTCGGCCTTTTTTGACAAAAGTCTTAGAAAAGTAATGCATTATGGAAGGCCCTTGAGCTGAGTGCACACACCATGTTTTGTGCAAATTGATCCAATTTTGTAGGAGTAGTAGCATTTGTTTTACAAAAAAGGCTAATTAGCGGAAAATCCAATATGGCGGATTTTATGGGTCCTTGAGGCAAATTTGTTCGACATGAGCAAAGGGACCTGTATACCAAATTCTGTGACTCTAGGTGAAGTAGGCGTCGGCAGTAGGCGTGTCAAAGTTTGGTGATTCTAGGCCAAACCAGCTCACGGGAATTTCAGAACAAAAACAATAGGGCATAGGGTTGTCACGATACCAGAATTTTAAACTTCGATACGATACTAGTATAAAAAAAAACGATACTCGATACCTCTTTCGATACCACGGCACACAAAAAAAAAGTCCTAGGCACACAAAATAGGATACTTTTTTATTTTTAACAACCTGCACACGGTGCTGGTACAGAAAAGTCACTGAACACAGAACAAGATTAACATTATTATTACTATTCTTAAATGTTTTCCCTACCTTGTAGGCCTACACATTATTTATGTAGTTATTATTGCTTTTAGTATTATTTCTTTTTTTTCTCAGTCTCAGTGGGTTTATCCTGTAAACAAAGGATAAATAAAATAAACAAGAACATTCCAATTGCAAGGGTCTGGGTGTCCTTTGCAGCTTTTCTCTGGTGCTATATGAGAGAAAATCCATAATTTGATTTGATGGTATAATTCTTAAATTGCATGTATTTTTATACAATTAAAATTAATAAAACTTTCTGTCAGGTCCAACATCACTGGCAGTAATCAATGCGCAAGATCAGCCAGTTAGCTAACGTTGGCTGAAACTAATTTTGGATAAATGTGTAACATTATGACGTCAGCTCAGCTGTCAGTGCACCCCGTTACCTTACTTAGGCTAATGTAGTTGGTGTCGTTAAGCAACACACAACATAGCAAGCCAGCTAGTTAGATGCTAGCTTGTTCTGAGAAAAAAAAAGAAGCTAGGCTAGTTAACGTTATACTAAGCTGCTAACGTTAGCTCGCTCAGGGGAAACTTTCTGAGCTCATCAGCATCACATCGCAACGTCATTCATGACAATAACTACACTTATTAAATTATATTAACTCAACATTACCTCTCTCAATTCTTTGGAGAGATCAGGGTGCCGGTCCTTCAGATGCTTTGCCAAATTTGAAGTGTTCCCTCCTCTTGTTGGCACCGTTTTGAAGCACCTTTTGCCAAACGGCTCTTTTACAGTAAGCTCTTTCGCCTTTCCTTCTGCATCCGCCTCATAGGCAAAATATTGCCAAACAGCACTCCTACTATTTTCTTTTTCAACTAACATTAGTTCTGGGGCTAGACTTGCCATGGCTAAATCTAGCTAGCTTCTTGAATAACAGTGACGGGTCGCTGGCTGTTCTGAGTGACATCCACTGGCGTGTTTTGTCTCTCGCTCTCCTTCTGATCATCATCGTACCTGTAGTGCTTGTGCCTCTGCCACTGTCACTCTCTCACTCTGTCAGTCACATGGTGGGTTCGTTGCTGAAGAGAATGCCGTAATGAAGCCAGAGGCACTGAAGACCCACAAATATTTTATACAAATAAAAAAATAAAAAATATATATTTTTTAAATTTAATATCGTTTTTTAAAATAAAGTTGAGATCGTATCGTTTTTAAGCACGTGGTATCGAAAAGTATCGAAGTATCGATACTTTTGACAACCCTAATAGGGTACCAGCAGCTACGCTGCTTGGTCCCCTAATAATTAGCATAATATGAGGATGGCATTATATGACTCTTAATCAGAGGAACTGATTATTCCGTGGTGGCTAAATATAGAAGCTAACAACGCTACCATTAACTAACGTTAATTCGTGTTATGGGTTAGTGACACGCTTAACTATATTGTGTGCTCATCTCATAAAGCTAAAGTTTAAACAGTGTGAAACAATAAGGTCAGGGAAATCAGCTATTCCCAACCAACACCCACATCGCAAAAACAAAATGCAGCAATAATAACCAGCAGTAAAATGACCCAAATGGGTATTATAAGTATTGTGCTCGCCTATTCATTGATGTCAGTGCTAAATAAAATGTGTTTCAATACTCAATGGTAAAATGGGGGAAGCCAATCCCAATTCCGTTAAGTGAGCTGGTCCAAGTTCCCGGCAGATGCGTGGATTCCTGGGAGACTTCTATGCCGAAGTCGGGGGCGCACCGGGGTTCCAGTCAGGACGACGTGGATGTGCACAGATTGCCACTTGGTCCCATGCCGCAAGGAGGAAAAGTATGAAGAAACATGTCCTCAAAACAGCAAGAAAAATAAACCAGCTTGCTTTATTTTGTGGATGGTGGCTGGCCTACTTTTTCTTGGTGATCAGGCGAGATGCAGATGGGAATACTCAACAAAGTCCGTCCAGGTCCTCAATCGTGCATCTGGTAAGGTTAGACAGTGTCTTTGGTGGGTTTTTATGGTCAGTGAAGTCACTGACATTACCTAACCAGGCATGCACTCCTTTGATCCAGATTGGTAGATGGTTTTAAGATTCCCGCACATTTGATTGGCCCATTGTCTTGGGGCCATTCAACACCATAGATCAACCATTTACAATCACTTGAGTGTTTATGCGCACTAAATAGGGTTCCCCCTCTCCTTCTCAAAGGGGGGTGTTCCTGCCTAAACTGGAGAATAATCTACAAGCAGTCTGTGAGTTCATTGCAGGGTCACAGGAGGAAGGGGACAGACACGTCATTATGCCTTGGTTAATTGTTAATTGTGAAAGTGACTCAGCAGAGGGCCCAGTCCCGTGATCAGAAAGCCAGAGTACACCAATGTCCCTGTGTATCATTACAATCTCAACTGAATAGAATAGGGCCAATATCGTAATATTTGTTTTCTCTGATCCTTTATATATAATGCAACTATTTCAATAGTGATTTTGATTGCACAGGCTCTCTAAAGAATTTAAATTAATTCAAAACTGCACCCAGGATAGGTTTACACAACACAGTGCCTTGACAATATACTCATTTGCACAGGTTTCCCATTGTGTTGCCTCAATAATATCAACATTATAATATTATTTTTGATTTTCACAATCAGTCACTCCAGTCCACAAAGTTAGCCCTTATGATAGTGGAAAGAAAGAAGCTATTACTGAACAAAACAACAAAGTAGGCTCCAGGAAAATCCAAGAGGAGAAAATCTGTTCCAGTCTGCTAAAGAATCTGGGTTGGAAATGTACAAGCAGGACAATAACCCAAAGCGCAAGACCAAAGCTATGCTTAAAGCGAGAGTAGCGTATGCAACTTTTATTTTGAAAAATATCAGGGAACGGTCATGCTTAGTCGGTAGCAATCATAGAAAGAACTGTTCTGAGAGAAATCCAGCACCATACACTGTGTTTATACCCTCAAATTATGCATTCTAAAATCAGGGATTCGGTCCGAATTTTGTTTTCAAAACAAGTTTTCAAAACAGAGTGACTTATGGACATAGACCGTAGAACCAATCAAAGAGATTCACATCGCAAACCAATCAACAGTGAGATTGACCTTGTCAGTTCACCAGCTACACATTTCAAAGCGAACTGTTACACTGGCGCTATTTCACGGAAAGAAAAGGGAATTAATAATAATAAAGCTCACTCGAAAACTGGAGTAAACATAGGTGCTCATTTCAGAATGTGGTGAGATTTTCGGGGGCGAATTGGTTTAAAGACAGACGTGGAGCTCACATATTCTACTGGACAGGCAATGTTAGGTCAAAAGTTTCAACACAAATGGTCTTTCTGCTTACCAGACAACTGTAATTACCTATAATGAATAGTAGCTAGGTTGCTATTGTTGATAATGTTACTTTAATTGGCGGCTAGTTTTTGGAAGAAGGAAATGTTTGCTAATGTTATATGTCATAGATCGCATTAACTTGAACTGGCTACATGGCTAATAAGTTACCATGCATACCAGCTGTAGCCAGATAATGCCTGGTTCAGACTAACGCTTCACAAACTCAGTGTTATGCAACAACTCTGCAAAAACAGAACAGATTCTGTTGTTTTGCCTGGACTTTTAAATTACATTTTTAGGCTACTGTAATGTTAGCTATACCAGTCTATAATTCTGCAATTCTATCTAGAAGACTTGTACTTTCACAACGAAGTCTGTGGAAGCAGTGGGGTGGGGGGTGGGCCTTTCTCTGTGGGCAGGGCCGAGGGATGTTGTGATTTTAAAATGTTTTGACAACAAATGTGGCCGTTGGGGAAAAGTTGCATACTATAGCTTTAAGTGACTAAACAAGATGAACTTTGAAATAATATTATCTGACTGATTGAAATGAAACCAGCACTGTTACTGGTATGGGAGCCCAGCCTTAATAGGGGCTCTGTTTTTATTTGGTTAAATCAGATGACATGTAGAGTGATGTCTTGATTTGGTCATCCCAGAGTTTGGTGATGCTCGTTTGCCGCAGCTGCTTCCACGGCTCAGTAATGTATTCAGAGGGGCAGCTGCTGGAGTCAGAGAGAGTGTCAGGGAACAATAGCTGAACATGATTTGGGGCGATTAACACAAAATGGATGACGTTTTCTTTGTTGTTTTTTCTTCAGTGTCTGTGTGGGTCTCTACCTCTCTAGAGCCCCTTTGCTGACAAGCCTCAGTCTCCAGAGGGCCCAGATTGAGATGTTCTTACTCTGAAAGGAAAGATGCTTGCAATTTTTATGGATGTCAAGAATATACATCTTAGGATTTTCTGATTATTTTCAGTGTGAGAAATTAATAAACAAAATGTGAGATCACACTTTTAATTAATAGGCCACTCTGTACCAATGCACGTGAACTATAACAATGTCAATGTTTACCAGGTACTGTTCAGTTTTACTGTACATGTCAAACATTAAATTCTACAGGATTTAACATCATTAACCCTAACTCTTAGTTTATCCCAGCTAAAACCCAATACTAAAGCAAATCCCAAATTCAACCTTGACATTTGCTGTAATTGATTGTATCATGTACAAACATATTATGCTTACATCATTGTATTTACAGTAATTACAGTGTATTTACAATTAAATTAATGTACTGATCACTACATGTAAAGTCACCTAACTGGATTAACCTCAAATCTCCACGTGTGTTTTTGCAGTATAGCAGATAGTTTAATTGAATTTCAGAATAATTACATTCAATTATATACGTATATATACATTTATACAACAATGAGATTTTAGCGAGTAACGTGATTGGCCGAGACACGTTCCACCAGTGCTGGTATTTAGTATAACCTCACTGCCATTGCGTAGACGCGTTCTATTGAGCATTGTCTAGGAAGTATAAACAACAACAATAACAACAGCAACAGGGTGCTAGCAATTTGGTGAATCTGAAATAAAGAATGACTTCATCAAAAGTTATTGTTTCAATATTTTTTTCATTACTTACTAAACGTTTATGTTAACATTGTTGTATAAAAGCAATAGATCACTTGAGGATTTGTGCGTTATTGGATATAATCACTGCGGAGAGTACACCGTAACTCGACCTTCGGTCTCGTTGCTGTGACGTCACCGCAGTGATTATATTTCCATTAACGCGCTCCCTCTCATGATCTATTGCTTAAATATACAAAATATTTATGTATATATCAACAAAAACACGTTACAAAAATGGCAAGTACAAAAATACGTTACTCACGCATACAAATCACTGTCAATAATAAAACTAGCAAAATCTACGCCTGCCATGAAAAGTATTGATATCAAAATGAGACCAAGTTATAACAGACAATATTGGCTATCTTAGCTCGCACAAATTACACAAGCTCTATTGCAAAGCAATGCTACCCAATTTCCTGAATTCTTATTCAGGTCTTATTTTAAAAAATGTGGGATATTTGTGGGAAAACTAAACTAAGAGTGGAAAACGTATGTCAGAGATTAAGGATAAAGAAGGCTGAAATACTGAATACAGGGTACCTGCAAACTCGAATAGGATATGATTCTCTAAGCCACCGCGGTGGCAAAGCGGTAAAAACGTCGACTTTTTTCATCGGTGCAGTTGCACACCGAGGATCAGGGGTTTGCTCCCCTGGTCCTGCTAGATCTGAGTACCTTGAGGGAGTGGCAATCGGCGGCTGCTCTCGGGGTGAGGTGAGGGGTTTGGTGAGAATCGTCGCACACAAGCGCCCCGGGCGAGTTGGAATCTCGGTCAGGAGCTTGAGGAGTCGCGCCCTGGAGAGGACGTGGCTCCCTCCTTCCTACTGCTGGCTGATGGGGTTGTGTAGCAGCGAATTCTCAATCAGTTGCGACATGGGGAATTGAATAACATAGGGAACAATTGGCTACCAAATTGGGAGAATACAGGAAAAAATCAGAATCAAATTTAAAAAAAAAAAAAAAAAAGATCTAATTCACAAATTTTCCATCAATGTTAGCATGCCACACATACTTTATAATGGTATAAATATCATATGAGAGTTTATTTCATTATTTGGTTTACAGAAGAACCTCAGGTTAAGTTTGATTGTGTTGAAAGAACAGACATGTTAGGATGCTCTCGGTGGAACAAACTGGCCAAGCTCAGTGTAACCTCCTAAGAAACTTCTATCCTACTGCCCAAAACACAGACCTACTGTATGTGACTGTACAGGAGCACACACCGTGCCACCAGTGTTCTCTCTCTCTCAGAAGTTTAGCACAGAAAGTATCATCTGACATACAGTACCTCTTCTCAAGATCATCATGGTCCCCATCTCTTGCTGTCCTTCATCAAACCAATACAACAAAAAACTCCTGCTTTCAAAATTTGAACAAAGGCGAAATGCTTAGTCTTTCACTCAGAATAACCTACTAATATATTCTTTCCATGATCCTTAAACAATGACTTTCTTGTATAGTAGCCACTGTGTTCTTCATGGCTTGTCTGTCTTTTCATAACCATTTTTAATTCAACAATGTGAGTATTGTTTTATTTGCTTTCACCAAATTCAGGGATGGTAACAGAGAGAAAGGAAATACTGTAATGTGTTTATTGTGCCGCTGAACATTTTGAAATTATGCGTTCTCTGAAAGAGAACGTCTCCATTTTGCAGGGTAAATCTCCTTTGTTTTGCCAGATTAAATGATCTGAAGAATGCACACATACAAAAACAAACAAGGTCCTTGAATCAAGACCCAACAAAGCCCAGAACTTGGGATTCAGACACTGAAATACAGTAAAATATTGCAAAGCCTGTGACTGTATTTTGCAGCTGCACCCTCATACTGACTTCATGCGGCATAATTGGCCAGGGTGTTTCTCACAGTGTAACCAACTGTGAGACAGGCAGCGTGGGGGCAACAGCCCGTCTGCACAAGGGATGCCTTCGCTGTTGTGCAGGGCTGCACTAAGAGGCCTCTTAAGCGGGAGCTAGAAGACTTGTACGAAATAAATAAGAAACACCAGAGATTCTCATTGAAAAAACAAAACAGCAGAGCCCCACAACGGAGGAGGCGGCGCACAGAGAGCGAGGGAATTATCAGTCATTTCCCTTGGTCTCTGAAGACCCTTGCAACTCTGAGAGGGAGGATCGCTGCAGCTACTCATTAAGGGGGAAAAAAATTATGCTTAATAAAATGTTATACCAGTGATTAATCCTTTGGGGTTCCACGGCAATTTACCGGTTTCAAGAGACACGTTTTACATATGGAACGTGATAATGAAACTTCAAAAGGGAAGAACGCACTGTGCCAGAATTACCATATTTAATACTTTTTTTATTTTTTATTTCACTGGGCATATTTATCTTGAGACCAACGTTTGCTTCTGGAGCCATTTGTGTGTTTGTGTGTGTTGCGAGGTTATTAAACTTAATTCTCTATTTTGAGAAATTGTTGGTCTTAAAGTTAATTTTTTAAATAATTTTAAATGATCATCTTCTTTTGTTGACCAGCGATAAATGGGTCATTTTAAGACATGAGGGATACAATTTTAAGCATGCGTTTTGAGATGCATTACCAAAAACAACACTGAATGGTTTCCTTAACAATTATATCAATATATGGAATTAAATAATTTTCCCCTCATTTCTTTCCTCAGAAATGGGATACTGCTTTAGCCTACTACCCAGATATTAGGCTGTGGTCACAGTGGGAACAGTCTTATCAGCAGCTACATCACTGGGAGTGACATGAATACTACATTTTAAGCGCATTGTTTCCATTGCCCCTGATATTTACACCTGTCATGTTCAGTCATTTATGAGTGCAATATCTGAATAATTAAGTACTGGGATGGCTGCTAAATGCACTGAACTAGCTGAGTAGATTCATATAGCTGGATATAAAATCCACATCTTGCATCTTGTTTAAAATCATGATTAAAATGGAGTAACGGCTCCAGCGGAGCCCATCGATGAGTCGGTGGTATCAAGCCGCACATTGAAAGCCCAGCACCCTAAGAATGCGTAATGCCCTATACGCTAACCCTGCCGCGATAGAGGGCCATTACCGCGCATGCCAACAGCGAAGAGAGCGGCTTTCATTTAGTCAAAACCATCGCTTTGTTTCAGAGACGTAATGAGATGGAGGAACCTGGGGAGAAGATGGGATATTTGAGGAGTTATTCAAACATTTGCGAAACTAATAACAACCCTAAATCAAGCCAGATGCTGCACATTTACATTTCTTACTCTCTGTAAACCTGCAAACACGGATTTTGGAATTGTGGGGGTGGATTCAAAGCAGTTCTCCCAGAGCATGTGTATATTTCTAAAATTGCCTATTTTATTGTCTTTATTTTCTCACAGGTATAGAGCACTTGTACATCTTCCAAAAGAAGTAGAGGGATGTGGTAGTTTATCTGTTCATGAAAAAATACATTTTAAATGGCAGAGATTTCCTTCCCTCCCAATTAATATAAAGTATGAGATGACCAATTCTTCTAGAAATTTTGGGGCATCCCCTCCATAGAGAATGGATGACTTTAATTTGTTGTGCTGAGGAACCTGATTCTTACATGTTTGTGTGAATGTCTTTATTTTGGCATTCGTTTTCGACTGTAGAGAGTCTCAATAAAACTGCTATTGGGTAAAGCAATGGTGTGCACTGGAGGTCTAGCATTCTGGTTTTAATTCCAAATTTCTACTGAAGCTAGTGTTTTCATGGGAACACAAGTCTCTCATAAATCTGTGAAAGGTTGAGATGAATTAAAAAAATGTTTTGAACTGTGGCTCTCCATGACCAGAAATGGAAGCCGTGGGTATAAAGAAATATAACAGTTGAGATACCAGAACATGGTAACCTTGCCAGTCAGTTAAGTTTTTTGCTGTTGTAATAATTGCTTGTTGAATATTAGGAAAGCCTAATCGAACACCTAATTTACAATGGAGACCCTACCAATATGTATGAATTATCTGTAGGTTTTGTATCAGTATTATAGTGCTGTATACTGTCCACACGGGGCAATCTTCAGTCAAACTTGTAACGACAAGCATTCAAATATGAAAAAATGCTAACATTACCGAAGAAAGACTTTCATCATGCAGTGTACTTTCCAGAAGCATAATATTGTAATGTGCATAATGTTATTTTTTGAAAAAGCATATGCCTAAATAACAAATGCATTTTCCACTTACGTGATCTAATATCTAATGGGCATATTTCATGCTGAAAATTATTTTGTAAGCTGTGCTGTATAAAATTTCATGTTCCAAAAACATGTCAGGACATGTTGATCATTATTGTTACATAGATTTATTATTATTATATTATTTTTATATTATATTATTTTTTTTTTAGCTCAAAGGGACATTACATTATCGCAAATTCACAATCAGCAAAGTGAGATGAACATCACAAAATCTTGAGTTTACAACACTACCATTGCGTTCTAGAATGTAATGTTCTTTCCATAAACCAATTATCCATAAAGGATTCACTTATGTTCACTTATGCAACATGAATTTAACTGCAATGATAAGCCAATAGGTTACAAAACATTGACCTGACCAGTCCTAACTAGGGTTGGGTATCGTTTTAAATTTTTCGATACCGATACCCTTAATTCGATACGATACCTGCACAATACTTTTTCCGATACTTTATATCAGGGCTGCCCAACCCTGTTCCTGGAGATCTACCATCCTGTGGGTTTTCATATCAACCCTAATTTGGCACACCTGATTCTACTAATGAGCAGCTCAACAAGTTCTCTATAGCTGTTGAATGAGGTGTGCTTTGTTGGGGTTGGACCTGCAGGACAGTAGATCTCCAGGGTTGGTTTCAATTCGAAAAGGCTTTGTGCCTGCTTTATATGAAAAGTTTATATGTTTATCGGCCAACTGTTTTCTATAAATGATTATAACTGATATCTTTACTATTTGTAAAATTCAACTGTATTGAAACCCTTTACAACAAAGCGGGTTACCAAACTATATTCTGTGGTTACAGCACGGTGCCGGTCATCTCTTTTTTCGTTCTTCAGCTTAGTTCTAGCCTACTTGCTGCTACAGTAAAGGGAGTTACGGAAGTGGTGCAATCAGCTACACTAACTTTCACAGAGGGACCTTAGAATGAAATGAAATACGAGATTGAATAATTTCACAACTAACTGTCTACGCAAACGTTTATTTATGATAGCTTCAAAGATACGAGGTAAGCTAATGAAACGTTAATGGAACTAACATCCACTTTAGCCAGCTACACATACGTTATTAAGGCAATCGTTAATATCCTAACCGTATCTGTTATTCAATCATTGTCAGCAGTCAGAAGACCCAGCACTGGACGATGAAATGCTTTACCATATTCGATGTGTTACTGGTGTTTCATTTAATAGTAGTTTCGCAATGTTAGCATTTGATGGAATGGATTGTCCGCTGGCTGCGAAAATAGCATTTACGTCCAGAAGTAGCCTACCGTAAAGTATCGAAATTTGGTACCGTTTTTTCCAAAATGTTTCGATACTGGGTAGGACCGACGTATTGAGGCACCGTTTTTTGATACCCAACCCTAGTCCTAACACTCTCCATAAATAGCCTTTGAAATGAAATGGAGCCATATTTGTGAAATCAATTATCTTCGCTAAAATTAATTCATAGTCTGAATGCTGAACAATGATCCCAAATCACGTGTGTAAGCTTGAAGCCACTAATGATAAATATGGGTAAGCCATATAAAGTTTTTCAGGACCATAGCCATGGTGTGTCACCATCTATCCAGAGTTGTGCCAAATTGCTAAATGAATGAATGTCACAGCATTGTACAGTACATATAGCATATTCAACGGGACATAAATGGCTCATATATGGACATGCTTGGAAGCAGTCCGCTGAAATAATCTTGAGGCCACAAGTGTGTGAGAGATCTCAAAAATCACTCATTGAGAGAGGTGGATTTTGTTCAGCTTACTTTGTCTTACTTCATATTTATATTTACTTTATCTTCATATTTTAAATATGATGTCATCTCATATTTAAATATGACAGTACTTCACAGATTACAGATTAATGCACAGATTCTGTTCCTCAGATGTCATCTGTGACGTCTTCAGTTCATTACGGTCAGTGTGTCCTCCACGAATAGATTTTATGCTCTTGTGTAACCACACATTAAAGCATTTTGAATGTTCACTTGAACTGAGTGACCCTTTGCAAGGTTGTGACACCGTATTGCTGTGCTTGTATGAACCTGTGCCTCAGCATTATGATTGCAGTGCTACATTTTTGCACTTCGATGTTTGATTTCTGAGTGATGGGGGTTAAGTGCCTGGCAAATGTTTGAATATTAATTATTCAATTTAGCCAAAATGCGCTCTATTTTAAATACTATATGCCTTTTTAATTTGTAAACACAGAACTCACAAACATTTGCTAAAAGTTGTAGTTTATGGTTTTCTAGGCTGGATTTATGACAGATGGTTCCTCAGCATACTCAATTGATCATTATTTTTATAGAATTTCCCCCAATCAAGTATTGTTCTGGGGTTATCATTGTATTTCTGAGCTTGAATTAACATAACTTTTTTAACATAACAGAGCAAGTCCATTAAAGCTATGCCATACATTAAGCCAATTCATACCCCCTAAACAATGATGCAGCCCTGATTTCACCTACTCAGCTCAAGTGCTAAAGAAAGCAATGATGAAAATAGCAACCTTGGTGCAACTGTCATTTTTGCTGTTGCACTGTTTAAAAATACCAACACTGCATAAACCTTGTATATGCATTGCACCATCGTTGTACGCCCTCGAATGCCTTGGTTAAATGCCAGACTTGCAATGAAAGTACTGACTGAAAAGAAAGTGCTTTGGAACAAAGTCAATGGCAGGCAAGTGCTCTGTAATCTGGTGTTCTGCAGAAAAGGTAAATGTACAGTCACATGGTAAATTGATTAATGTGCACGCCAGTTTCATTGGGTATCCAGTCAAAGACATCCAGTTGAATTCTGTGGGGTGTGTGTGCAGACAAACATGACACCATTCATTATGTTTGCCATGGAAGTTTAGGAAGCTTCTAACAACTTCTGAAATAACTAACTGAAATGAAGCCTCAGCAGCTGGCCTGTAGAATGTGAGTGTGAGTGGAGGATGCACTATATAGAATCACTGTGTCACTGTGTGGAAATTAACTGTGGGCAAGTGAGACCTCACCGCATGAAGCTAACATATGATGATATGCCTGATTGTTTAAACTTGTCATAATTATTCCATTTCATTAGCTTCAAAATGAGCCATCAATATTTTGTGATGGTAATGTGTGGTTCTTTGGGATCAAGCTCTGATCACTAGTGGAAATAGAACTATAAGATACAAAAACCTGCCCAAGATTTGTGCTGGTGGAATTTTGTTTTGAAGGCTGGACATAATGTCCAGTTTAAGGCGCGTTGCAACTCAGTCAATCCAGAGTTAAATCTTTGCAATGAGACAATCTTTAACAGGGATAAACACTGAAAAATCCAAAAACAGGAAAAGGTGTGCCTTGAGAATTATGCTTGCCCACTGCAATGCATCTTCTGTCTCAAACTTCAATCTTCACGATTTTTATACAATTAATGACATATAAAATATAAATAACATATAAAATAGTGAAACTTTAAAAAATAATTTAGTGAATTGAGGAACATCATTATACTTGATGTATGCAACATTTTAGAGATAAAGCAATTAACTAATGTAGTTATGTCCCACTACAATTTGGGGCCTATGGTAATTATAAATGTATTTTTATATAATGATAAAGAGGAGGGAAACACACATGGATTCGTCATATAAGTTCGAAGGAAATGCTTTTTCAACGGTTAACAATACAATTTACCCTTAAAATGTTATTTAGTTACAGTATTCCACACAATAATTTATTAATTCATTCCTGTATCTGGCAGTATTCTGCATTCTAATGCGTTGACTGACGATTAAGAGACTCTGACAGATGACAGAGCCTACATACTGTAACTTCCACCTGGTTGAATCTAAAATTCTAGAAATTTAAGACCCAAACAACAGGCTACACATGAAAAGGCTGTTCTTCTGACTTACATATGTTAACTGTCCAACCATAAGCAATGCACATTGTCAATCACTTAATGAAAACTAATGTAAAATGTTTTATTTAAATTAACTCATAATGTTACTCATAATGTTGTCAATATAAAAATACACTTTTTGAAAGTTTTTTTTTTTTTGTATATTAAGCTACCATAGGCTTAAAATATTGTGTTTAAATGAACTCATAATGTTAAGTCAATATAAAAATACACTTTAAAAAATATATATATATTTTTGTATATTAAGCTACCATATGCTTAAAATATTGTGTGATAGTGTTTTCAAATGAATCTATAAACTGGAATTATGTTCATCTCGCGTTTATCCCAGCATCACAGAGGGCAAACATTAAGGTTGACCATGTACCAGTATTTCTTCACCTTCAGCTAATAACTAAAATAATGCTAACAGAGGTCATTCTATGTCAGTCTGACCAGGCATGTAACCAGATGACTTTATTTTTAATGAAACTTAAATTTTAACTTAAGTATTTTTCATAAAGATACAGCACCTCAATCGCTCTCTTTGAAATACCATATACTGTGCATTGGGAGGTCAAACTGCTGTATTTTACTCTACATCTTTGTGGTTTGCCTTTAAATGCTCATCCACAAGGTGGCACATACATGTGAGTGGGAAGCAGACACATTTGATATTTCTGCATAATTCAGAATTTGCTAACAATAGTGGCATAAGAGACTGTGGTATGCCTGCGTAACCTGCATCAGAACCAGTCCCACATTTATGTTGATCTGTCACAAATCTGTAAGCAGTTGGTGATGAGATGATAACTACCTAATACATAAAACCCTACTACCATTTTTGGAGCTGATGCTCTTGACTGGCTATCATAGCACAGGAGGCAGAAGTAAGAGGGAAAAAAATCTAATGTTAAGTTAACATCCCCCCCCCCCCCCCCACTCCCCAACCTTGTATTTTTTATTTTTTATTTAGTTAATAATGAGTTCCAAATGTTTACTACGAAAACCCCAGGAGGGCCACTCTTTGCTAAATAAATTCATACATTTTCTAAAATGTTTCTGAAATAGACAGCCCATGATTACAAACTGAATTTTAAAACATGAGCAATGTTTCTTAATGCAGGAGGTTTAAAGGAAATAACTGTGTTTGAAGAGAAGAAATTATAATGTGAAAATGAAGACTGGTTTGCTGCAGCAAATTGGCTGAAAAGCACCATGGAGTGGGCAAGCCTGTGTGCAGACACTGTACATACCCCTCTTTCTCCAATCTACACATATACCATGTGTATTCTGTACCACTCACTTCATTTAAATCCAACCCCAATACATCTATTAAAATGTACCAGGGTAAAAGTATGATGACGGTTTTGTGTAGAACTACGTGCTGTTAAAATTGGATCCAGAACATGTAATAGATTGATTATTTCCTTATTGGCTTGTTTCTTGATCTGATGGTGTGTTGTTAGTGCTGGTATGTTTAGGGTTAAATGCGTTTATTGAACTGTTTAAACTGTGCTCTGAGAAGTGTACGGTGGCTTTGGGAAATAAAATTTCAATTTAGGCATTTATGGCCTTGGGAACTCCATTTTGGGCATAGCTTCTTATCACTTGAGACATTAGTATTTTTGCCAGGATGAAGGCTCAGTCACATTCAAGATTCTAGTATTTGACTTGCACCTTCCTTTAAAAAATATGCATGAATTTATAAAACACAAATGAAAACATTCAATATTAAATATTAAATATATCAAACTCGGTTGAGGTTGAATTAATAGTAAAAGGGTTTAATTAAATTTATTTATTTGTTTATTTATTTGCTGTTGAAAATAAGGGCTGCCACAGTATTTAATTAACAACATGAAACAAACGTGGTTTACAATACACTCAGGGTCATAAATGCTTACACAGACCATGGAATGGACAAATGGTGAGAATGGACAAAACAGTATCTGAAGTATCTCATAACTTTTTTTTACTGTCATCATCATGCCACTTGCATGCGATGATCTAAAATATATCTAAGAAGATTTTTTAAATATATATTACATATAGTTTAAAATGATCTCCAATGTTTTCTGTTCCATGAACATCTGTCCATGTTATTTGCTATAAACAATGGATCTACTGAAATTCTCTGTGCCAAGTCATACATGCACTCCTGTTATTTATACAGTGGATAATATGGTAACACTTTTAATTGGAACAGAAGGGTGAGAGGCATCCTAAATAAATGTGACCTCTCCTATTAAAAGGCTCTTCTACTATAAATGACTCAGCCCACTCACCCACTCACTGCAGTTACATTAGGGCAAGCGAACGGTAATCTGAGGACATGTCACTTACAAAGTCTGAAAACAGATATTTTCATGTGCTGCTTAATTTATAGCTGGCAAACCATGGTTAGTTTGTTTTGTTTGCATTTCTTTGCTATGGGAACCGGAGGTGGGGGCAGCCTGTGTGTCATTTAAGAGAATCTGGGATTTGATCTGGTGAAAAAAGTTATTTTGTCATGATTTGACACAGGGCATTTAATAAGAATCTGGTATGTATGACTTTTTTTCAAAGAGCTTTCATTTCAAGCTCCAATTAAATGATAATAGTCTGATCAATTGTGATGATTATTCAGGGAACAACTGTAGGTGCTCTTCACCAGTGTTCATACATTTGACAATATAAGCAAATACTGACGATATAATGAGTCTAGATGTTTTGTTGATATAGTATTCTAGAAGAAAAGATTTAGGACAGCAGCAATCAAGCAGAAAGACAAAATGTCACAGCACGTTTGGGGAAGGAGAACGTATTGAATTCATCTCCCTCCTCCAAAATGTATTCGTTCTACAAAATTCCGCACTCACAACTTGGTGGATGCAGAGCAAAAAAAAACTCCACCCATTAGTGAGCGCCTTGCTGCTTGATTAGCAGACGTGGAGTATTTGGCATGGTGCTGGGCTTTCCACACGATGGAATAAATACCCATACTGGTACCTCCTGATACAATACAGCAGCTCTGCAGCCATACATCCTGCATGTCTCCCACTCTGCAGCACCCCCCCACTGCCCCCCCAAGAACCCCCCCCCTCGCTCCATTTCCCATCGTTATCCCCCCCCTTCCACTTGTCTGGACTGTGACCAGCTGGCTTCATTAGACTCCTCGCCATTCCAGATCTGCTGGTTTTGTCTGTTGCACATTTTTAGACTTTTTTTATCTTAAGCACTGTCCATCCTGGACCCTCATAAATATTTTCTTGGCATTCCTGCCTCTCCACACTGGCTGCTAATGAAACGGTTTGTGTGTCCATTGTACATTTGTGTGTGTTTTTTTTTTTTTTAATTAATCTTTGTGTTTGGTGCTTTTAGGTTCCGCAATGTGCTGAGCACTGGGACACGTTGAATGTATTTTAATGGCTTTATAGAGGGAACCATTTAAATTTCGACATGTTCTAACTGCAGCAGTTGAGTCACAAGACTTATATTCAAATCAATATGCTTTTTGATTTTTATCATTTTCTATTGTCAGACCAGCAAGATATTAAGAAAATATATCAGTATTTTTAAATGGCTTAACTGAGTCTCAGTCAAGAGTTAAAGACCCCACACAACGGAAGTCAGATTGCGTTTTTCTATTGCTTTTCAGATGCCTTCTGCGTGAAACCGGACGTTGGGGCACGACTATGGCGGCATATCAATGGCAAAAATCGCGCAAGAAAATAAAATCTACAGAAGTGGAAATCGAGGAGCCGTGTGCACAGCCCGAAACTCCGTGCATGCAAATTGTTTTGCCGTGTGTTTTTACACAACTCGCGCGTGAGTAAAGTCCGTATTTGAGTGCAAAATTGTGGCCTTTGAGGAGAAATCCAGGCTTTGAGCGCACACATAGCCTGAATGAGCGCACAAAACTGTTATCCGAGCATAGCTACTGCTCGCGCTTCTCTTTCTTGCTCGCGGGTATCTTTTCTGCTCGCGCAACTATTTTATCTTTTAGACAGTGGTGGGCGGGGCCATAGCTTCTTCGGTCTTCTGTCATAGTTGAGGGGCGGGGCTAGCTATCGTTGTTATTTTATTATAATGTCAGAAAATTACATTGACAGGTTGTTTCCTAAAGATAGTTTGGCAAAATGAACCAAACAGTAAGCTACTCGAGTGCTGTCCTTATGTGGTTAGTCAGTGGACAAATGATCCAACTGGGTGGCCTCTGGTATCATTCCCTGACATCATCTTCTGTCTTATTGAATCCCCCGGTAAGGAACCATGTCAACTACATTATGATCCAGTGGTGTACCGTCGGCTGTAAAATAGGCGTACTGTAACCTTACCTCTATATGGATATTAATCCCAACCTGTTTCCATTTGTAGTTCTTAATTATCAAACAATTAACTGAATACCATATATCAAGTTTTTCTGTGCTAGGCTACCATTTTTCTTTGTTTCATAAAATGTGCAGCACTGACGGCTATTATTATATAGCTATGTATATTGATAGCTGCAGTGCTGGAAAAATCGGGGTATGGGCTACAGCATTAGACTTTTTTTCCGTTTATTTAGCTACTGTTTATTAACGATCAGACAATTAATTTGCTGATTAATCAAGAGAAGACCAATATGTAGCCTATGATTAAGAAATGATGACAAAGATAACTAACTTGAGATTGTTTAATAAGGATCAGGCAATAATCTGAATGTGTTAAAGAATGTAATTGATTTTAACATGGAACTCAAATTAGTCAAAGCAATTTAAACATTAGAAAGCATATAGGACAGCCTCTTGTCTCAAACCGTCGAGCACATTGCATAGCCTAATTAAGGCTAGAAAAACACACTGACCATTTAAACATGCTGGAGCATGATAACAGCAAACTCTTTGCATGATAACACGTCATCATAAATGTGGATATATAAAAATGCAACAAGTTTATGATGCACAGAATAATATTTCAATATATATCTCAAAATAAATTGGTAGCCTAATAATTTATAGCCTAATAATTTATTCATTAGGCTACAGAAGGCCTATTTTACAGCCGACTGTAGCCTGCGTCATTGGTTCTCAACCAAGTTGTTACTTTTCTTAATTAGGTTTTTTATGTTTAGAGGGATTATTTACCCTCTTAAGCCACATTATGTCAGAAATATCTATGTATGCCATGAAGAACAAAAATGTTCCGATTGTGCTATATTTCAAATAATTACATAAAAATAAAAAACTCCAGGTCCACAATTTGGCGTTTCCATAGGAAATCAATGAAGGGGCCAGTTATAGGTTGTTAAATTAAGACAAAATCTAGTAATATGTTATATAGTGTTATATGTGAAATGCCTAAATGGACAGCAGTCGAGTAGCTTACTGTTTGGTTTATTTAATGTGGTGGCTAGGACTCAATTTAGCGAAGTTAGTTTCATTGTAAATTAATTCATGGCTAACTTAGCAGTCTTAACAACGTGAACTAGTGTACTAGATATCCAAATTAAGACGTTAGATAAATCTATAATAATACATTAATGCTAATGTAGCTTAATTAGGCATGTTATGTAGGCTAAAACTGCATTAAAGCTTATTGTGGTATCTATGTATTTCTCCTGCACTCGGTTGTAAGTATGTGGGGTCAGTTATGTGGGGTGTCTCCGTGACTGTTTAACTATTTTAAAATGAGCACCTTGCTGAATTTGTTATTATGTGGCTAAATACAGGAATAGGCTATATTAAATAAACTTAAATCAGACAAATAACTGGTGGTTAATGATTTTAATAGATAATGTTATAGAACATTAGATAGTGTTCTATACGGTTTTTGGTGAATTTATACAGTTTTGCGGGCATGGAAATAAGGGCAGCTCTCTCCAGAGGTTGACACCTATGCCGCATGTGAGTTGGTTTTCGTTGGATAGTGAAAATCATAATATTGAATAATTATATTGAAATTGTATATTCCTTACTTATATATTAGGCTACTTACTTACTATACCCTTGCTTTGTTTGTGGTGTCAAATATTTAGCTTGTCACATTTTGAGGACGTGCGAGACTCTGACTCTGATGATAGCTTTTTGCCAGGAGCAGGTACAGTGAAGCACTTTTGAACCGCTGTACACCAACGAGCAAATAGCCCAACGGAGACTCGAGCGAGCTGCACGAGCAGAGGGCGATGCCGCCGTTGCCACAGGCATAGAGGGAGAACCCAAACTTCCCCAAGCCATTGTGAGCAAGTGTACTGTGATGCACGAAGAAATTGAACGTCAGTGCTGCCAAGAGAACCATTATTTGGCAACAACTTCGGAGGCTATGGCTGGTGCTGAGGATGAGGACGAGGTCTGCATCACATCACACGCAGATTTTTGGGGACTTAGTGGGCCATGGACGGTAGAAACGATGTTCTGGACACCCAACTGGAACTGGAGGAGACGACGAAGAGCACTTTCTTTAGAGTAAGTAATTACTATGATCAAGCGGAGGCAATATTAATTTGGGCTATATTGAATAGATTACAGTTTATAGTTTATAATATGCGAAATTAGTAAAATAAATGTAGCATAAGTGTTCTTTTTTTCCATAGCTATGCTTTGGAATGGATGTCTGGAATTGTTATTGACACACTAATATAGCGACTGTACTTTTTAGTAGCCTATGTTGAATATTGAATAGGCCATTTAGTTTTTAGCCTAGCAGTATTTCCCCCAGGTTGTCTTTGTAGGTGGGGTAGAAATGTTTACTGCAAACCCCCAGATTTTTCAATTCGGTTGCCGATGTATGCATGTTATATCTTTCATTTGTAATTACTATTAGCCATTTCTTGCACATGTTCAAATCTTTAATTGGAAGTCTGTGGAACGCATGTCCTTTTGCACTCATATGCACTGAGGAACAATTCACCCAGGCATTTTCAGTCACAGCCGTAGACTACTCATTTTAGAAATGAATCCTCTTGAATCAGAGAGAATGCTACGATTTCAATAGTATGAGAGAACTGAGGCTTTGAGGGGCGTGGTGAGTTTGGGTAGCCGACAGTGTGGTGCGGCTGAAGGTACAATTTTGGAAACTTTTGACTGCAATAGTATAATGTTTCCGATTTTCATAGCTAAATTATACATCACCGAAATCGGAAGAACCTGAAGATAGTGAGGATGGCATCCCTTTAGTCATATCAGACTTTTATCTTTTTTTTAATTGTTTATTTGTTTATTTCGGCATGTGTAGTCACATTGCATCACATTTCTGAAATATGCATTTAACAAATACATTTCCTGCCGAAAAGGGATACGGGAAAAAAGCAGACTGCTTATCAAGTCCCGCCCCAATTCCTCAATCAAATTTGAAAGTTCACATTATACATTTGTTTAAAATAGATTATTTCGTATCACAACAGCATAGCTGAACTTGCTTTATAACAAAACAGTCCGAGAAAGAAAAGGAAAAATAAAAAAATAAAAAATAAGAATCTGATCAATTTCGAAACCTTCAATAGGCTACAGTATAGACTTGCAGCTGGAATTATGCTGCCTTCAAGTGCTGTCGGAATTATCGGAAATACGAGTTTCCGACATGGAAGTTGCACATGATTGAACCTCCAAGTCGTAATTACAAGTGGGGAAAGTATTAGATTATAGGCTATATGCCTAGGTTGTCAGGACCCAGTACTACTACGTACAACCCGTTATAATTTTGACTATCCAACGAAAACCAACTTTAAATCTGGCTAGCGCTGATCAGATGCGCGCCACTCTAAGCCTACGTTATATAACTTTAGTTGCTAAGCTAACTGAAAACACTACTGCGCGTGTCTGATCACTTCCTCCAATGGGGAAAAGCGCCAGTTGCCTATCTTTGCTTGATTTGCACCAGTGACGTGATCAGCGCGACGCAGCGCGTCTGGAAAACAGCTGGAAACAAAAGAACCAGGAGGCGCAGTTCTAGTGCGGTAAGCTTCAAGACTCACATTGAACATATAGAATCGATATAGAAGTTTAAGATATAACCCGGAGTTCCCCTTTAAATATGTTGAAACAAAACAGAAACACATGGATGTTTTGATATAAATGAAATATGAGCTGGAATGAAAATTTACTTATTTTAAAACGAATGGAGCACCTTGCTCACATACTTTATGTAATGTAACGGGAAGTAAGCAGCTGACCAGCTAATGATAATAATATTTTTCACTCATTTCAACGATTCTACGGTGCCCCCATAGAGTCGTCGAGGGTCCCAATTATAGTATTCACATTTATCTGAAATGATTACATTACAGGCATTTTTTAGCAGATGCTCTTATCCAGAGTGACTTACACAACTTTTTTTTTAACATAAAAATGATATAATAATGGATTTTTACACATCCATCTAAATACAGCTGGATATATACTGAAGCAATTCAGGTTCAGTACCTTGCTCAAGGGTACAACAGCAGTGTCCTACCTGGGAATCGAACCTGCAACCTTTCGGTTGGTTTCTTAACCCTTATACTACACTGCCGCCCCGACATGATACATTGATACATGGATACATGATACATTAAAACTAAGAAAAACCCAAAATTCCAACGCAGGATTGCCTATCAGCCAAAAATAAATATATAGATGTTTATTATTTTTATCAAACTATATTGTCTGTCATTCATGTTATTCAAGGTATACTGTGTGCTTTGGAATTATCATGCTTCATTTCAATACTAAATTGTGTCCTCACTTTTCCATGTATACATAGTGTCATCATAGAATGTTTGGTCATGAAAATTTGGTTTAAAGTAATTGAGAAGTCATGGAAATCCATTGGTCAAAATGAACTCTGTACAGAGATTTTTTGTTTCTTGTTTTCCTCTACAGCTCCAAGCTGAATATATTGGTATTTATTTTCATATATTTTGTTTAAGATCTTACTATCGTTACTTTACAAATTCTTCTGAAAAATGCACAATTAAAATGTTTGCATTTCTTGAATCTACAGAGGTTAATTCATTATTATACACACAGTCAATTTTATAACTATGTACATTAGTCATCTTGGATCTTTGTTATTCAAATCAAGAGAGAAAGTTTAGGAGTTCAATTTTGTTTGATTTTAATTACAATTAGCTATATCTTAGCTATATGTTTTTTCCGTCTTAAGACCAAGATGAACATTCAGTCAAATTTTTATCAACTTATAGGGGTTATTTTAGGGGTGATTTTTGCAAAGATTTTCTCCGGGGGCCATGCCCCCACCTCGGACCCCCCTCTTTTTGGTACTTCTGTCCTCCCCTGTTTTCAAACCCACCAGCCGCCACTGGTATTTGTCATATTAAAAGTTTATAAAATTAGATTTTGAAGCAACTTTAGTTATGCACCTTGGAAGGGTACAATGGGTGACCTGGGAAACTTGCAAGTTAAAAGCCTGTTTCATTGACTGCTGTACCACTCTGCTGCACTGTTGCTGGAACGATTACGTGTAATTAATTTCTCGCTGTGATTTAATGATGACGAGTGAGAGAAACTGGCAAAATTTGCCCTGATTAAAGAGCACTAGTATCATCAGAGGGTTCAGATGGACACCACACAATGGTATGACCGCATAAGCATAAGGTGGAGTCTACCATGTATTTTCATTTAAAAGCTCTCCTTTCAAAAACACGTCAAGGATTAGTTATAGTTCTTGATGTGACCTCACTTCCAGTGATGCCGCTTGGCTTTGATGCTGTACATCTTCACAACTTACACAAGCAATGTTATAAATGGGAATGTATTTTTGTTATTTTGACCTATTGAGAATGATGATGACATGCCACATTTTTAGCCATGAAAGCAGAACTTGCCGTCTAGTTGTCTGTTCATAAGTAACTAAAAGCCAGAAGGTTCACTCATCAGCTCACCTTTATCACTGCCATTTCTGAAAGAGCATTCTGAGACAACTCATCTGCAGACATATTCACAAGCACATGCTAGGCAATATCTGAAATATTCCCGTGCTGCATTTTTTCATTTATTGTGTTATCTGCACTACATTGTCGACAAATAAATAAGTCATAAAAGTAAATAAATAATTAAATTGAATACAGGATACATAAACAGACTTGTGTAAATTATTGATGAGAAAGTATACTAGGATATTTCAAAATCAAAAAATGCATTCTTGTCTGTAATGTCACGTTCACTGGAAGAATGATCAGGTTTACTGCTGACATGAACATGTTTTTGTTGCTATATCGAAACTACAGAAAGTCAGATTAGTCCTATAGCTGTACTATTTGTGTCTGTGAACTTGTGTTTGCTAATTATTTATCTGATGGGTTATTTATGACATCCATTATTTATTTATTTGATTATTTTGTAAATTATTTATCCACTGAATTATTAATTCATCTTCGTGACATACTGTGCATTATTTATAACTTAATTTTGAGATTATTATTTTGCAGTTGCTATAATGTTATAGGGTATGACTGTACTTTCACATCAGAATCAGAGTCAGACAAGGAAATTAAACCCACCTCTTAGGCTGTTTCATTATTATTAAAGGAGGGAGGAATTGCGCTAGCAATATTACGTACGTTGACTTACTCATATTCAAAATAAAGAATACATATATTCATTTTTTTCAGTTGCTCAAACTGAGGCATACATGGTGTTTGATTCCAAAGCAATGTTGGTGACACATCTTAATGGAAAATAAAGGACAACCCCATTTCCTTCAAGGAAGAAGATGATTAATGATTATTAAGGTAGCAATGAAATACATGCTGGGTAGTTAATTGAAGGGTAGTTAGTGGGTAGTTAATATAATGGAACAGAATTACACTGATTTCTGTTACATATACAATGGCTATTTTTACTACTGTCAAACTCACTTATATATGAATCAAATTGCAATGCACTTACATGTGCATAAAATATATTAGACCATGGTGTTTTCTTTCTTGCACAACAATTTGGCAATAAACTCTCAATTGGATTTGTTCAGTTAATAAATGAAAATTCACTTACTGGAAACATATTCTCCACCATTTTAACAGATTGCTGTGTGAATTTTTGTGCCAAAAGTTCTTATCAATACATTATTGTTCCTATTTGGGCCATTTAGCACGTTGTCATGTGACATGAGGAAGATCACACAAATCAGAATTTTACTACAGAAGAGAGAATTCTGATAATGTATGTGTCATGTTCAGTTCTGGGAAATGGCATGCCTCTCAAGCTGACAGAGGATGTGTCCCTTGGTGATGCAATGCATTAACTGAATGTTTCAACCTTCTGTCTTGTTGTTTACTGCGTCTTGTTTTACCATGCTGGTTGAGACCATGCAATACAAGCAGCAGCTCACATTACCGATATGTAGGAAATCTATCATTTTACATACTTTCTTTTATTGTATACATAAAGGGCCCTTTTTGTATTTTCACATGTGAAAATATGCACATGGGCAAATGCAGAATTTGATATAAAAAATCTGATCTGTTACTACAAAAAGTATTTTGATGGCCAGATATTTTTTTTCCAAAAAGTTGGTCAAGTCTTGTTTTTGGTTCAAAATGCAATATAGTTTTTAAATTTTTCTTATAAATTTTAAATTATTTTACTTGAATGTCGGAAGTCTGATGCTATCTCCAAACTGTGACCTTTTTTTTTTTTTACTTTTTCTTACAGGTGTATCGTAATACCAACTCAATTTGCCACAATGCCTACCTCAACAAGTCTTCAAATGTGTAGTTGCAGATCTTTTGTATGAGCTGTCATATTAGTTTTATGTGGTGCAGATGTTTTTCTGTAGATTGCTTGGAGGCAAAATGGAACTGCTTTTACACTTAAACCTTTCACGTTAAAAAATGCATTCATATGGTACTAAATGTGTCTGCAAATTCTACATTTGAAAGATTTTTCATCCATTTTTACAGGTAGCTAGGTGTTCAACATTCACAGGATTAGAACATATCTTACACCTGGTACATTTCAATATGTAATTTATGAAACGCATAATTCATTAGAAAACAAAGGTCTCCAAGTTGTTCCCCAACACATATAATTTAAAACTTGTGAAAATTGTTGTCAACTATAAAAATCAGGGGAAACAGTAAATCAGGAAATATAAAATGCTTTTCTGTCTTCCAATCTTTGCTCTGTAATGAAGCATTCATTATGATTATTTTATAGGACTGAAGTTTTTAAAAACTACAAGAATGCATTACTCTGCATAATGAACAGATGTTGTGGCAACAAGCACATACATTATGCATAAAAAATTATTTCTATTTTGATTGTAGATGCTGATTTATTGAGACAGGTCTAGCTCACTACAGTAATGGATTTAGGATATGCTTTTGTTGTGTTATTTCCATAATTAATAATAGGAAGTGAGCACATTGTATATGCTTTGTATTTATAAGTAAGGAATCACTCTTGCAGTAATAAATAAAGTGTGGTTTCTTAAACCTAAAGCAATACTGTTTTAATGATATATAGGACCTAAAACTTTCAGAATAAAAGTCAGACAGCATTATATTAAAAATATCAATTGGGTTTATGATCATTCCTGTACTTGTTTTCAAATCTGTGGTTCAGTTTTTCACTGCAGCATCCAATACTACGTTCTACAACATTAGGGAGGAAGGCAACATTGGATTTGTGAAAGTTGTTGATAATGAAGAAATTATGTGGGTTACTGAAACTGAAGGTGTTGAGGGAAGATAGTGAGTGGGTGTTGATGTGACAACAATGGATTTCAGTTGAGCTGTACAGTAAGTGTGAAGGACAGAATGTAGATATGTCAGGGGCAGTGCTCATAGGCAGGTACCTTAGGAGCAGTGTGCTTGCATTTACATACAATAGTGTTCTTGTAGTTATGTAAATCAAGGGCAGTGTACTTGTAGTTATGGATACCAGGAGCAGTGTGCTTGTAGGGACATAGTGCCTCTAGGTACCCAGCAATATGTTATAATTTGTATACATTATTACAGTAGGGTTGCACATAGTATATACATCATTGTTGACATGAGTGGGTGAGCAAGTGTGGTAGTGAATATATTGGGGTGGTATACATGTGGACCAGAGCAGGATGGACTTTAAAATGACGAAACCTGCAACTAAAGGATACACAGTGGATTCATTAAGTAGAGTCAATGACAATGATATGCTCAAAAGAAAAAGAACTCCTTCCAAGACCATTTGTATTCCATGTATCTTGCAGTACCATGCCCCTGTCCCAGGATATCCTAGTCACACACCAAGCTATTTCCTCCTATTTCTGATTAATCCAACATCCTCCCACAACCCTGTGATATTAACATCTTATTATAGTAAATTAATAATATGTATATTATCTGCCTGTTTTTTGTTCATATTTTTGTAAACAAAAAACAGTCAGTTATAAATTACTCATTGTATTAGAATTGGAAAGGAGTATACATTTATTTGTATTAAAAACAAACCATGGTACCCTTACTTACCATAGTGGTAAAACAAAAAGTAAACCTCAACTATGGCATTCCCCTTTGTCCTACAATCCTCTGCTCTGGAGCTGTGTGTCTCTTGGTCTATGTGCAGCTAGGCATATAGGGGATTGGTATATAGTGTGTATATTAGGGGAGAGGTAGTGTCATGTAGCTACAGTGATTATCATAATTCATTGGACAGTGACCCATTTTTTGTTATTTTGGTTCTGTACTGTAGCACTATGAGTTTGAAAGGATACAATGACAATGAGGTTGAAGTGCAGACTGACAGCTTTAATTTGAAGGTATTTTCATCCATATCGGATTAACCTTTTAGAAATTAAAGAACCTTTCCTTTTGTACATAGTCCCCCCCCCATTTTCGGGCATCAAAAATATTGGACAGTTTAACATAATGTAGAATAAAGTCATAATTTTTTTATATTTGGTCGCATCTCCTTTGCATGCTTTGACTCCCTGATGTCTGTGACCCAACAATATCAAAAGACTCTTAATATATATTTTTTCTGGTACTCCTACAAGTGATACTATAACCTTTCTGCATTTGAATGGATCTCTATGGGAATTGGGGGGGTGGGACTAGATTTAGCTGCAAATTACACTGGAACAGTATAGATCCAGTTGGCAAGGGAGGGCATGCCCACAAAAACTCCAGGCCCAAAGAAATTGGCGGAATTTCCATAGGAAATCACTGAAGCGGCCAGTTATAGGTCTTTAAATTAAGACAAAATCTAGTAATATATTAAAAGCATTGGCATTTTCTGATGTGTGGCTTACTGCATGGCAAACAGATTTAAAAACCAGGATTTGTACGTTTCTTTAACGCCAGGAAACCCGTGGCTAGCAACAGCTAATAGCATTAGCCCCGAAAATGACATCATTAACATTGCTTCGAATGTACAAAGTGAAACCCCTACATCAACTAGCTAATATTACTTTCTTTCTTTGGTCATGGATCATAATAGTGGCGTACCGTAGGTTGTAAAATAGGCCTTCTGTAATCTTACCTTTAACGAATGATCACACTCAATCTGTTTCTGTCTACTTTGGCTGATTGTCAATCAATTGATTCGCCCAATAACCAAGACCGATAAGTAAATTATTAGGCTACCAATTTATTTTGAGATAGCATTATTCTGCGCATCATAAACTTGTTGCATTTTTCTATATCCACATTTATGATGACGTGTTATCATGCAAAGAGTTTCGTAGATTGTAAGTTTGTTTTTCTAGTCTTAATTATGCGTTGCACTCAAAGGTCTGAGACACTTAAGAGGCTGTCTTCTTTAAATACACTTTCTCATGTTTAAATCGCTTTGACTAATTTGAGTGCCGTTTTTAAATTAATTACATTCCTGAAGGCAATCAGATTATTGCCGGATCCTTGATAAACAATCTCAAGTTAGTTATCTTTGTCGTTGTCATTTCTTAATCATGATAGGCTACATATTGGTCTTTATTCAGCAAATTAATTGTTTGATTGTTAGGCTACTCAAGCTAAATAAATGGAAACGAGTCTAATGCTGTAGCCTATACCCCGCTTTTTCCAGCGCACCAGCTATCAATATAGACATATAATAAGTCAGTGCTACACATTTTATGACACAAAGAAAAATGCTAGCACAGAAAAACTTGCTCTATTCATTCTGGATCATAATGTAGTTGACGTCAGGGAATGATACCAGAGGCCACGGAGTTGGATCATTTGTCCACTCTGTAACCGCATAAGGCACTCGAGTAGCCTACTGTTTGGTTTATTTGGCCAAAATATCTAAGAACGTGTCAATGTATTTTTCTGACATTATAATAAAATAACAATGATAGTTAGCTTGATCTACGATGTGTCCCTATTCAGAACAGTGACAGACGCGGCATTGTTTTCCCCCTCGCTGGCCCCGCCCCTCAACTACGACAGAAAGCCGACTGGATCTATGGAACATGGTTGGCTAAATTGCTCTAAGTCATCAAGGGTCTGACGTATCAAAGAAGCCTTACACCATTACTCTGCTGCCAGATATGCAGTAGATATGGATGGATAACTTGAAGGGTTTCTTCTCCTGACTTATTTTTCCATAGAGTTCAATAGGAAAATTTGTCTGGAGAAACGACCCTTAAAGTGATCCATCCATATCTACTGCATATCTCGCAGCAGAGTGATGGTTTGAGGCTCATTTGATACCTCAGACCCTCGATGACTTGACTTACAGCCAATTTACCAACCATTTATTCCATAATGTTCCAGCATCATTTACAGCTTAATCTAGTCCCACCCCTCAATTCCCATCGAGATCCATTCAAATGCAGAGAAGTTATAGTATCGATTGTAAGAATACCAGAAAATAAGATATCAAGAGTCTTTTGATATTGTTGGGTCACAGACATCAGGAAGTGATGGCATGCAAAGGATATGCGACCAAATATTACAAATGATTACTTTATTGTACATTATGTTAAACTGTCCAATATTTTTTGGTCCCCGAAAATGGGGGGGGGGGACTATGTACCAAAGGTTCTATAATTTCTAAACGGTTCATCCGATATGGATGAAAATACCCTCAAATTAAAGCTGACAGTCTGCACTTCAACCTCATTGTCACTGTATCCTTTCAAACTCAAAGTGCTAGAGTACAGAACCAAAATAACAAAAAATGTGTGACTGTCCAATGAATTATGGTGCTCACTGTATATATGAATATTGTTGTGTATGTATATGATGGAACTGAAGTTGCCAGCATGTAGGCTTGGTGTATAAGGTAAACTAAGAGAGTCGACAGTACTGCAGCATGGTCAACAGAGCGAGCTGAGCAGTTGGATAGACAGACCCACACAAAATTAATGCCAATGGAGTGTTTCATACCATGAAAATTGTGGTGTACATTTGATAAGGTGTTAAATGTACACCAGCAGTATTAGATTTACAATAGAATTTTACTGTGCATTATAATATTAACTCTGAACTCATGATCTGAAGACAACCCCCCCCCCCCCTTCTGATATCCGGTGCATTCCTCTCTGTTATGAATATACCATTTATTAATTTCTGTCTCCAGCAATCTGATTGATCAAAACACAACCTTATTGTATGTTCAAATGCATTGTGTTTTGGGAAAAAACTGAATTCAGTTAAACTGAATTTATTTTTTAAAAGTTCATGTGCAGTCTTGGATTCAACCAAGTTTCCCCATAGAGGGGAGTGGTGTTTGGCTGCACACAGAAGAATGAATGATTTCAAGAGACAGAGTTTTGGTAAATAATTGATTGTGGCCCTGAGGATGCTGAGGAGCTGAGTAAAAGACTAATTAATCATTTGTGGTGATGCTGGTTGTCACTTCTAATCATCACTGGTTTTGTGATAAACTGCAGCACCTGCTGCCAAACATACTCTGTATTTTTCCCTGTAAGCTGCCAGGGCCCAGTCTCACCCGAAACATCTCACCCTCTCTGTTCTCTTTCCAGCTCCTGCATTCACTTCTTTCTCTCCTGATGGTCTCAGTTTTATTCTATAGCAGTGGCTACTCCTGCTAAGGTCGCTACCAACAATCTCACCAGGATTGTTATTTGTACTGCAGCTAGTTCTAATTAGCTAAAAATTGTATTACGACTTATTATAAGCAACAGTAAAGGCTATAGATATAGCTTTTTACGCCATCTAGTGTCTCATATTGAGATTGCATTTTATAACAACACATCCCTAACTGCTGTTGCTCGAAACACATGCCCCCTCGACTAGTTGCCAGGTTGACTCGTTGGAGGTCGTTGGGCCACTTTGATCATACCTAACATTGTTATGATAAAATAATAAGCGTGTTAGTAGCTAGTAGCTGTTCAAAACTGAGGAAGGGGGCTCGCCTGTTTTGACCTTCCCATCATTCGGTTTCTAAACAGGCGACTTCAAATGGCAATATCTTCGGCTGTGTTTCTCTCACAGTAACGTTAATCTACAACCCACAACGCTACGAATTAACTCTCGACCCATCACCAACCGGTCCGAAAGGCTGCCCTAGATAGTTGGCCAAGTTTGATGACTATGGACATTTCGTCTTGTTTGTCATTTGCCTGTCAGGTTTCTCTCAAGCAAACTAGCTAGCTAGCTACCTAACTTAGCTAACGTTAGCAAGCTACCTAACGCTAATGTCTCAATGTGAGATGAGTAAAGCAAAATGCCATCGAAATACTCTTTTCGGTCATGCTGTAATAAATTACGGTCCGAACTCCAGCTTAACAAGGTAGAAAATAGCTAACGTTATATATCATATATCTGATCATAAAGTTCACTTTTGATCATCTATATGCGCTTGGTCACTTTCTAGCTAATGGCTGCGTTATCTTACGGGTCGAAGAAAAGTGGCCATCTCCGAGTTGCTTCTCAAGCATTGCAATTCTTTCAGCTCTCTACAACGACCAAATGCCGAACCAGTGTTGACCCTCGTCTTACTCAGTTTCTTGTCATTGACTCCTCCGTTGTTTTTACGTAGCTACTATACATCCTCAACACAATCCCCGCCCCCAGAGTAACGCAGCGCCAAAACAGCTCTGACGGAAACAACTAGAGAAAATACCGACTTCTGACCAAGTAACTTAGCTGGAGTTCAAGGAAAAGTTGATGATAGGCTTCTCCCCGCATCTCAGTAGCCTGATCTTGCAGCGCAGGTTTTTTCTAGAGCTAGTAGCAGAACTTTGCGATTCTTGGTTCTCATGTAAAATGAAAGAAATAGCATAGGCTACTTCCCCAAAACAAGCTATGGTATTATGTCATTATCGTCGGGAAATACCCTTGATATAAAGATTAATTTTGGACGGAGAATAGGCTACGTGAATTATTTGCCTAATAAAATTTGTGTCGGGTGTCATTTAATATTATCTGTAAACATAATTGTATTAGTTTGTTCGTCTCAGGGGCCTCATTTATAAAAAAAAAAGTACATAAGATCAAATTTGATCTTCCGTGTGGTCTGCGTAGAAAATCACAACAAAGTAGTAGGCTATTTATAAAATTTTAACGTGACTCCATTTGACCATGGAAACGGTCATAGCTCCACATCAGGGGCCTCATTTATAAAAACAAAAGTACTTGGACGTCATCTTTAACTTTCACATAAACACAATTCTTTAAATGGACGTAAGCATTATTTATTAAATTGGCTGTGCTTGTTTAAAATATTATACGTCTGTAGGCTGTGCGTACCTTCCGTCTATAAATCTCAAATTAACTTCAAATTGAACGCATGTGAATGAGCTCTGTAATTGCAGCCAGTTTCCTTCCTAAAATTTTTAATTGAACTCGTTTTGTAGGCTGATAACACCGATAATTGTCAACACCAATAGGCGTTCACGTGCGGCTCTCAAGTCTGCAATACATCGGCATAACCAGCAGGTATTGTGCGTAGGCTACGTCAAGTGAAAACCTTGGGCCTCATTTATAAAAAGTAGGTACTTGTGGCGTACATAGAAAATCACGGCAAAGTAGTGATTTATAAAATTTCAACGTGACTCCATTTGACCGTGGAAACGGTTGTATCTCCACTTCAGGTATTCACTTGACGTACGTACATTGCCTGCTGGTTATGCCGAAGCAGGCTTAAGAGCCGCACGTGAGCGCTTATTGGTGTTGAAAATGAAACTTTCTAGTAAATTAATGTGACCAGTTAGACCCAGGGCGCAATTACAGAGCTCATTTACGTGCATTCAATTTGTAGTTCAATCCAGATTTATACAGTATATGTAAGTAGCTACATACGACAGACGTACGCTAGGCTATTTAACTTAACTTAAAGGTTGTATCAGCGATTTTGGGTGACGTAACTTCTGAAGCGAAATCCCAAACAAACAGAGCCAGCTCCAGCTCAGAGCCAATTATGTTATGTTTTAAAAAATAGTGTTCAAGCATCCAGAATTATAACCACGTTAATAACGTTTGTAAGAAACCAAACCGTTTGTAAATCCGTCAAGATTTCAGCGAGATAAGAGTATTAGCGTATTAGTATCACCCACCCCTTGTCGGTGATTGGTTGGAATACTGTTTATTTTGGTTTTGAGTGGTTGGTAGTACCATTTGTTTTTGTGTACGATCTCGGAGCATAGGCTGCCTACAGAGACGCGGTTTTTTGACGGCCTGCTTATGGGGCGGGCAGCTAGCGGATCGTGAGGAAAAATCAGATGAATGTGATCATTTATGTTTCGACCCAAAATCGCTGATACAACCTTTAAGTGCAGCCAATTTTATAACTAATGCTTAGGCCTACGTCCATTTAAAGAAATTTGCTTACGTCAACGATAAAGATAACGTCCAAGTACTTTTTTATAAATGAGGCCCCTGACGTGGAGCTATGACCGTTTCGACGGTCAAACGGAATCGCACGTTGAAATTTTATAAATCGTTTGTCGTTTGTTGTGATTTTCTATGTACGCCACACATAAGATCAAATTTAATCTAAAGTACTTTTTATAAATGAGGCCCCTGGACTTCACTTGACAAATTAATGCTGAAGTATTGCATGCTTGAGAGCCGCACGTGAATGATTATTGGTGTCGAAAATAGTTGGTGTTGTTATCAGCCTACAAAATGGGTTTAATAAAATGTTGAAAAGGAAACTGATAGGCTTATTATTGAATTTGAAGTATTCCTTACATTACACTACCATTATTGTATGACATGTAGAAACTTGTAAATTGGGGCAGGGTGAATGTGAGATTAATTATGATTCACAAAGTGTTGCTCATTAAAGACAAGCTAATGTATCCTATAATTAGTCTACTGTAAGCAAACAATTAACACTCAACCATAACTGTGCTAGCTTTATTGGAGGACGTGGGAAACCCTGCGTTCACGTCAGACCCTTGAATATTAAAACTTAGTGTATGTAAACTTCTGACCCACTGGAATTGTGATATAGCCTAGTGAATTAAAAGTGAAATAATCTGTCTGTAAACAATTGTTGTAAAATTTACTTGTGTCATGCACAAAGTAGATGTCCTAACTGACTTGCCAACACTATAGTTTGCTAACATTAAATCTGTGGAGTGGTTAAAAATGAGTTTTAATGACTTCAACCTAAGTGTATGTAAACTTCCGACTTTAACTGTAGATAGGCCGGTTCACTTTGTGAACCAATCAACAATGAGATCGACCTTGTGTGTTCACAATAGTAGATATAATAAAATATAATGTTAAGAGAGTTTCACCTGCATCTGCATCGCTGAACAGGACTAGAGCCCTGCCTAAGTTTAGCCTATATATCTGGGATCTTTTTTAAATTGGCTAGCTATATAATTCAGATAGCCATCACTGTCAGTTGTAGTGATTGAGTGAAAACTGGCTAGCTGGAAGATTAGCTTATTTATGTTCTCTATATATCAGTTATGGAAACCAGAAAAAAAGGTCCTATTGTAAAATATCCGAATACCGAATTGAGTACCGAATTGAGACTAGGTATATTAGGTAACTGTAAGTCTGGGATAGAGGGTAGCCTTGTTGAACAATTTACACGTATAAAAAAATATTATGCTAACGTTTGCCATCAGGTAGACCACTAACTTTAGACGAGTGAAAATGTTTTATTGAATTATTGTTAAACTGTGCAACAAATAAAAATATTCCATTGTTTTACCTGGACTCTTAGAGGTGACGTTTTTAGGGTAGCTATGCTAGTCTGTAATCCTGCTTGCAGCTAGAAACTTGATGCACGTTCACAAAGAGGTGTGTGGAGAAGCAGTGGGGGTGTGTCTCTTTCTCTGTGGGCAGGTCCAATGGCTGTTATGACTTTCGAAATGGTGGAGAAGGTTGCCTACTCCAGGATAAAGAAAATCTAATCTGAGCACAGATATTAAATAGACAATGGATATAAATATATAAAAAGCAGACCAATATAATATTAAAAATAAAATTAACTGAATTAATGTTTATTCAGAGAAGACATTAATTCAAAACAAATTACCTAGCTAGTTCTCCCTGATATATTTATTTCCAGGATAATGTAGCATTATACACAAATTACGTCAGAACTGACTGGAACAATAACTGCAGTATGACAGAATAGAGCAGCCAGATATAATACATATAGTGCTAAAAATAGTACTTAGGCAGGTAAGTAAGCCAACAGTAAGCTTAAAGGGTTTGGTCTGTATTTCAGTTTAAATTGCAAAACAATCACCTACATGTCAGCTGTCAGCCAATACAAACTGATTTCCACCAGTGTAATAGTAAAATAAAAACTTAATGAGGGAGTTTTGGATGGCAGTGCTTTGATAATGCAACATGAAATGATATCTTATTGGCTGGGGCATGCTTTTGGGGAGATTGGATTGAGCAGAGCAATGTTGGATGAGAAATGTAGCCGAACCAGCTGACTGTCTTCTAAAATGCATGGTGTTATAGTATCCCTCAGCACAGTAACAATATTAATATTAATATCACAGCCAGTATGAACACAGTGCCTGTTCAGTCGATGTTTTAGTGTCACTCCGAGTTATGCATTATTTGTCATTGCGTCATTGTTTTTTTCCTCATTCCATTTCACCCTGCACAGCTGTGATTTGCATTGCTTATCTGTAATGCAGAAATCTATAGCAATCCCTTTCTTAAGAGTGTCATATTGATGACAGCACACTATAATAATAAAAAATCAGTATTTTCATCAGTTGTAGTGGTGGTGCGTTGGAAGGAGATGGTGTTGTTCCCTTTGGGGAAATGAATACGGTACTGTGGGTGTTCCTGGGAAATTGTTCCTTCAGTCAATTCTTGGACTAACAATGTTTCATGTGGGAGAGCAAATCTCAGGAAAGGTCCATGCTGTTCTATGAAACTGGGCCCAGAATCTTGCGCCAGGGTTTGTGCGGCCCACACTGCTGGCTTGTCGATGAGATGTGTGTGTGTGGGGGGGTGTTTTCAGGAAAGCCCCGGGCTGTTCCATAGTAGCAAGGCCTATACAAGAGTGCTCCTCCACATTTGTCTGTTGGGACACAGGAATAAGGTTTCTTGAGGAGTAAGCCAATGCACGAAACCTGATAAAGATGCAAGAATATAAGTTTAACTAGGCAGCAGGAAGGGTATTATTTCCAGTGGTTTAAAATGATTAATCTTCAAATCTAGGCTATATACTACAGAATAATTTTAGTTTGTCATCAAATGCAATGTTTTAAAAGACCAGTTTAATAATACACGTGTGCTTATCTATGTGTTTTTTTTCCCATGGTAGAAAGGAAGATGCATAATATTCAACACTAATTAACAATGTGAGTCAACTTTTCTCTCAATTGTCTTGATAACTGGTTTCTGTGTTGCAAATTAATTGAAATTATTTATATGTTGTTTTTTATGTTTGTAATTTATTGAAAAGGGTTGCCTTTTTAGTTGTTGATGTCTTTGTGGCTGCGGATGTGTGGCTGGGATAGACGTTTAACCTGCCAATATGTGATTGTGATTTTGTAAACCATGCTGAGACATATATAGCCTAGTCTCGCGAAGGCCAGACTTTGTGATAAACACAAAGTCTGGTCCATAGACTTGCCGAACACGGTAAAGAGCCGCCCACTTTGACAAGTTGGTGCCTTTGATTGCCATGAAATATAAGCAACCACAGACCGTCTATGTTCCGTGACGTATTTAGGCGTACAGACGGCGGTCGATTCAGAAACAGTGAAAAACAAACTCACGTGAAACAAATTTACAGATATGGCACGGCGATCTCCAGTAAAACAGTCCGAAACACTCATTGTTCTTGATGAATTCGCAGCATTCGTTAGCTACCGATTAGTTAGCACAACTTGTTTCCCGGCGAACTGATAAAACCCAATGCACCACGTTGTACCGGAAATTTGCACACACTCCTGTGATTGACAGTGCTGCTAGCCAATGAGTGCTGACTGTCAGTTTTCTGCAGTTCTACCCAGCTTATGCAAGCCAATGCATCAGATGCTGAGACTGACTATATGTAGCCTAAATTCTAGTCTTTATCAAGAAATCAAGATTGGTCAAGATTTGGTAGTAAGTTAAGATTTCAAGCACTTTGCTAAGCTTGAAAAAGGCGTATAGGCAATTTGCTTGATCTGTGATCCTGTGGTTTTCCTTCAGAAGTGAGAGAGGGCTCTTCAACCTTCTTGAAACAGGACATTAATATCTCACTCTTAGCCAAGACCACCTTAGATCTCTTAGTTTGCTCTCAGTCCCACTTTATGTACAGCACCACATCTTTTGGTCAAACAAAACATGGAACAAGACCTCTAATTTATTTAATCTAGAAGAGCTTAAATCACCTACTTTCTCTTTTAGGATATAGCTCGGAACCCTGAGTTACCTATGACTACCTAAAAATGCACCAGAAAAGTGTTATATTTTTATTTTGAAATAAAAATATGCATTCTGCCCATCAATCACAATAATTTGGTTTGCAATTCCCTGAAAATGTACCCAAGTAGATATTTTATTTTTGATTGTTTTTAATTCGTTTTTTTTTATATTCTTGCAGTTAAACAGAGGAAAATCTCTTCTGAACTGAATGCTATCTAGGCTTCACTTCCGTTCTACTGCTGTATGTAAATCAGCATGTCCCCTTGTGTTTTCCATTATCACCTACACACATTTTATATGCAATATACATATTTAGTGTATACAGACTTCTGTCATGTCAATTTAGACATGAGGAATGACAGATGCTGCTGTGCAGATCACAAGAACATTCTAACAATGACGGTATGTTTATGAGTGTGGAACTCCGATTCTGACTAACGTCCCTGCCAGCACCTCCAAGGATGGGCAAGCTTATCTTCTGTCTGTGAAATCATAGGAATTGCAGTATTTCATACCCATTAAAGTGTAAATGATGGGCAAAACAATTTTAGTAGTCTATTATTATGCTGGGGCCACATTTCTGTGATTGTCTAGAATACTCAACGTTTCAGAACATTTCTTCACTCTTCAATCCATAACCCTCATGGGAGGGTTCACCCATAAGTGGAGTACAATGTAGTAGATAAACAAGACATTGGAATGATTGTACCTGCACTATACATTTGAGTACATTGTGATGAGATTGCAAATATTGATTATTTAATGAACAAGCATGTTGTTTTGTATTGAAAAGAAACATTTGAATAATTTACTCTACTAATAATAATAATATTTAATATACTCTAGAACCTGCTAGATGACAGTTTCTTTTCTTTTTTTCTTGGTAATATTGTTACTTTTTCTCTCAAAAGTTTGAGAAGTTTGTGCAGATTATTAATGCTCAAAGATGAGGGCATAAAAAGCTGAAACCTGAGAAGAAAACCCTCAGCAGCTCGACAACATCACACAGCACGAGTCAGACTTCTGCATTTCACATCTTATAAAGAGAACGATTCAAATGTTAATTAACAGTTACAGTACTTAAAGAAACCGACCTCCAGCACATTCGCCACCTGTGCCTGAATGAGGCGAAACGGCCCTCGAAGCTGAGAAGTGTTGAGCAAACAGGCCTCGGCACAAGGTGCAATCATCACGCCAAGAACCTGGCTCCAATTCGGAAAACTCCACGTTGCTGCTCTGCATAGAATCTTATTAGGTAATGACAGAGTAGGAGGTAATCAAGTTTGGATTGTTGTTATTCAGATAGAGGACAAAAGGAGGTACTGGAATTAAGTAGCTGAGTGAAAAAGAAAAAAAAGACATAAAAAACCTTGAAAGCCTGAGATAACCAAAACCATATGGTGATGGATCGTATAGCTGTCTTAATTTCTTTTATTTTCACTTGCTTTGAATTATTTTCTTTAAACCTGTTACGTGATGAAAGAGAGAAAGACGTGGATTGTGTTACATCTGAAATGAGTAAGTCAAAGCTTGTAATCATGGCTTTTTAAAAACAGGTCTAGCATCACACTCCCCCCACCCCCACCCCTATTTCAATGAACATACAAATTATACTGATTAACACTGTTGAGCACTCCTGTATTTTCACTTTATTTCAATACAACAGATTGCATATTGTAGCAATGTGAAAATATGTCTCTGGGTGTAAAAATGTCTTTTTTTTAATGCAGTGCAACAACACATTGGCATTGTTAACATTCTGAGATATGTCATAAATGTCCATGTTTGTCACACATTCAAATGAGAGGGATCCACAATGTAAAAAATTACTGGGTGTTACACAGAATATTGCAGGGTTCGCTAGTGTTTTTATGTTGGTCAGAGTTTTAGTTTACCAGGTTAAACACTGTACTCAGGATGTGGGCTGTGATGCAGTTGTACACCACATTTTTTTCTCTATTGCTCTTGGAGAATTCAAACATGTACATTAAGAATGAATAATAGTGTCTGAATTACACTGGGTAAGAATGCTTCTATTTCACAAAAATTAGTCAGATGAAGGATTTGCATGCTAATAGAGCATTCCATGACACAGACTGTGAGAATCTAGACAAAGATTATAGTTTAGGGAAATATATAACACATATAACATAGTATACTGGGACTGCAAAAAAGGATAGATTAGTTCAATATATTTAACATTTTTGTCATTTGATTTGAGTATTTATATAGTAATAGAATTTGTTCTAAATATATTTCTCAATGAAAGAAAAAGGAAAAATGCTTAGCTAATAACATTAAAGACACATTTTTTTTAAATTACTTGAGAAATTATGTTTGTGGCCTAGTACCTTGTTATGTGCCCTAAGTCTTGTACAGTACCACTCATGTGCATATTCCACATGTTCTATCACAAAACTGAAATATGAAATTAAGATTCTTATTTATCATTACGAAGTACCAATTTAGAATGTATTGCTGCTTGTGCGCTCGATTCAACAACAAACTCAACTGGAAAACATGATATCACTTTATGTTTTTAATAATAACTCAAAATCTTGAAGAATTAAGAAAATGTACTTAACGTAAATTACATGCATTAACCCTACCCTAAGTTCCACCAAGCTAAATTTCAACATTATTATATACACTGTATATTCATTCTAACAATGTGAACCTTAATTATTATTTAAAAATAGGCTGCTTTACTGAAAAAAATAGGCTGCTTTACTGAAAAAAATGGAACTGACTTACAACTGACTAAACAATGATGAATAAACCTAAATATACATGTATCTAGATAACTGTGAGGGGGAGGGGCGTGTGCGGTGCAGAGGACCAAACGCGGCTATCGGAAACTGGAAAGTTCCCACGAATAGGAACCACAAGACGGAGAAACTCCGATAATAGGAAAGGGAAACAAAACAAGAAAATAAACAAAGCTCCCACTCTCGACAGGAGAGTAACAAATAAGGGAGACTGGAGAGAGGAGAAATAAAAGCGACCTGCAGGGAAACGGGCGAATAACTCGTAGACACGAGAGATAAAAAGACGCACCTCCTCCTCTTAATAAACTGAGAGGGAAAAACGAAGAGGCGATAAGAAACAAAATAAACGAAAATAAGGAAAGGAAACCTCTCGCTTTCAATACGAAAGCAGGCAGCGAGAGGTGGACAGGAAACAGCCAGACTAAACTTGTAGTCAGCAGGCAGAGAAAGGAAAACCAGAGAGAAAGACAGAACGTGCAAGCGAACGAAAAGTTTCTAAAAACTAATTGCACAAAAGGCAAGTCCCGCGTTACCCCAAAGGCATATGGGGCAAAGTGGTCTCCTTAAGCGCCTAGTCCTATACCTTACCGGCTCTGAATAGCAAATGAATACAATACAGAAGCGCCGGAAGGAGGAAGCATGGAGCTTAAATAGCCGGCAGGTAACGCAAAACAGGTGTGAGTAATAATAGCCGGGCGAGATCAAAATACCAGAAAGGAAGACGGAAAATCTGATAGAGTGCCTCGACGATGCCAAAGAAAAGAACGACTGCAGAAATAAACGAGGGCTGCCAAAAACCATGACAGGACCCCCCCTCTAAGGGACGAACCCAGGCGATCCCTCAGCCTTGTTTCTACGGAAGTCCCTAATAAGTGTTGGGTCCAAGATGTTCCTGGAGGGGACCCAGCAACGCTCCTCAGGATCATAACCCTCCCAGTCTACTAAGAACTGGACGCCTCTGCCCACACGTCTCTCAGCCAAAATGTGCCAGACAGTATAGGCCGGACCTCCCCCAATAAGGCGAGGAGGTGGGGGTGGCTTTTCTGCAGGGACGAGGGCACTCACCAAACACTGGTTTAAGCCGGGAGACATGAAAGGTGGGATGTATACGCATAGAGCGTGGCAGCAGAAGGCGAACGGTGACTGGGATGATTTTGCGAGTTATCTTAAATGGTCCCACAAACCGCAGTGCAAGTTTACAGGACTCCACGCGCAGGGGCAAGTCCCGTGTGGATAACCAAACTCGCTGACCAACCCGGTAAGAGGGGGCCGGGCAACGGCGCCTGTCAGCAGCAGCCTTCTGTTTGGCTGAGGCGCGCAAGAGCGAAGCGCGCACCCGTCTCCAGACTGCTCGGCACCTCTGCACAAAAGACCCCACAGATGGTACCTCCACATCTCTCTCCAGCTCAGGGATCAAAGGGGGCTGATACCCCAGCTGAGCCTCGAAAGGAGAGAGGCCCGTGGAGGTGTTACGCAAGGTGTTATGAGCATACTCCGCCCAGGTGAGGTGGCGGCTCCAAGATGTGGGTTTGGACGCGGCCAGGCACCGGAGGGTGCTCTCCAAGGTTTGATTCGTGCACTCCATCTGTCCGTTAGTCTCCGGGTGAAAGCCGGAAGACAGGCTGACAGACGCCCCTAATAAGGCACAAAACGAACACCAGAATTTTGCGGCAAATTGCAGGCCGCGGTGAGACACAACGTCCAGGGGGAGGCCATGTAACCTAAAAATGTTGTCCACCATAAGCTGAGCTGTCTCAGGTGCTGATGGTAGTTTAGGGAGAGCGATGAAGTGAGCTGCCTTGGAGAACCTGTCGACCACAACCAAGATCGCCGCATTGCCCTGAGACGGAGGCAAGCCAGTGACAAAGTTGAGGGAGATATGGCTCCAAGGACGGCTGGGAATAGGCAGAGGACGTAACAGGCCTGATAGCGGGAGTCGTGAACCCTTACTGCGAGCGCAGACCAGGCACGCAGCGACAAATTCCCGCACATTGCTCTCCATTTTTGGCCACCAAAAGCGCCAAGCCAAGAATTCCTTGGTGCGGTGGACACCAGGATGAGCAGCCAGCTGGGACGAGTGGCCCCACTGGAGAACCCGGGACCTGACCCGGGAGGGAACAAAAAGGCAGTGAGGTCGGCCGCCACCAGGACCAGGGTTCGAACGCAATGCCTTCAATACGGCTGCCTCAATCTCCCATATTACTGGAGCCACAATCTGCGTGGCGGGCATGATGGGTTGGGGAAGTGGATCACTATCAGCGTGATCGTAAATGCGCGAGAGTGCATCAGGCTTAATATTCTTCGACCCAGGGCCGTAGGTAATTAAGAACTTGAAGTGGGTGAAGAATAACGCCCATCGGGCTTGACGAGAATTGCGCCTTATGGCCTGTTGGACATATTCCAAGTTCTTATGATCGGTCCACACAGTGAAGGGGTGTTCAGCTCCCTCCAGCCATTGGCGCCACTCCTCTAATGCCAACTTAACCGCCAACAGCTCCCGGTCCCCTACGTCATAATTTCTCTCGGCAGGTGACAAAGCACGAGAGAAATAAGTGCAAGGGTGCAGTTTGCGGCGAATGTTGGGAAAGAATGGCCCCTACTCCGAGCTCTGAAGCATCCACCTCTACCACAAAGGGGAGGGAGGGATTGGGAGTTATCAGAATGGGCTCGGAGCTGAATCTTCTTTTAAGCTCACCAAAAGCCGCCTCGGCCTTAGCGGTCCACTGAAAATGCGAAGAGGAAGTACTCTTCTTGGTAAGGGCCGTGATGGGGGCGGCTACCGCGCTGAAATTACGAATAAAGCGTCTGTAAAAATTGGCAAAGCCTAAAAAACGTTGGACGTGTTTGACAGAAAGAGGGATGGGCCAGTTCTTAACGGCGGAGACCTTATCGGGGTCCATTTGAACCCTACCATCCTCCACAATAAACCCCAGAAAAGAAACAGATCTCTGGTGGAAGGAACATTTCTCTGCCTTCACGAATAACTTAGCTTTAAGAGGCGCTTCAAGAACCAACCGAACATGCTCGATGTGAGAAGTGAGGTCCGAGGAGAAGATTAAAATGTCGTCAAGGTAGACGAAAACAAATCGCTCTAAAAACTCCCTGAGGACGTTGACACACATAGGCTCCCCTAAGTTGGAAAATCGGTGGGTGGGCGTGCGGGCTTCATAAACTAAAAGATCCCTCCGTCCACCGGTCTGCTTCTCTCGCTCACACTCTCTGATGCGGTTGTCCACGCGGATAGCCATGGAAACCAAAGCATTGAACGTGGCCGGGAACTCGAACACTGCCAGGGCGTCTTTAACGGGGTCAGAAAGGGCATTAAGAAACAAGACCTTGAGCGGGCCCTCAGCCCACCCCGTCTCCCCAGCTAGTGCTCGGAAGTTAATAGAAAACCCGGCCACCGTATCGGTACCCTGACGGAGACGGGTCAGGTTCATGGCAGCCTCCTGACTGGAGACGTCATGGTCAAGAACCATCACCATCTCCTGCATCAAACTATCCGCATCACGCATAACAGGGGCGTTAGAGCGAATAAGAGGGTCAGCCCAGGCGAGGGCAGTACCGGTGAGCAGTGACAAAATAAAAGCGATTTGGGATTCCTGGGACCCAAAACTGGAAGGGTGAGCCTTAAAAAAATCAAACACTGGGTCAAGAACCCTCTACACTTCCCAGATTCCCCATTGTACCTAAGGGGAGGCTGGAGCTTGGGCTCTCTTATGGCATGTTGAAGTGGTGAGGAGGCGGGATTAACTGATGCTTGTGCTACTGGGTGTTGAGCAGCTGCGGAGGTAAATGCACGGAGACTCTTTGCTAAATCGCAGAGGCAATTTCCCTGATATTGCAGTTGCTCAACAAGCTGACACTGCTGCTCACACATAGATTGTTGCCTGGCCTGGAGGGCAAGAATGCCCTCCTCATGAGAGGCCCAAGCAGAGCTCTGTGTGGCTAGCACCTGCTTAGCTCCCTGCAAAACCGCTGGTCCGTCCATATGGCTTCTGTATTCTGTGAGGGGGAGGGGCATGTGCGGTGCGGAGGACCAAACGCGGCTATCGGAAAGTGGAAAGTTCCCACGAATAGGAACCACAAGAGGGAGAAACTCCGATAATAGGAAAGGGAAACAAAACGAGAAAATAAACAAAGCTCCCACTCTCGACAGGAGAGTAACAAATAAGGGAGACTGGAGAGAGGAGAAATAAAAGCGACCCGCGGGGAAACGGGCGAATAACTCGTAGACACGAGAGATAAAAAGAGGCACCTCCTCCTCTCAATAAACTGAGAGGGAAAAACGAAGAGGCGATAAGAAACAAAATAAACGAAAATAAGGAAAGGAAACCTCTTGCTTTCAATACGAAAGCAGGCAGCGAGAGGTGGACAGGAAACAGCCAGACTAAACTTGTAGTCGGCAGGCAGAGAAAGGAAAACCAGGGAGAAAGACCGAACGTGCAAGTGAACAAAAAGTTTCTAAAAACTAATTGCACAAAAGGCAAGTCCCGCGTTACCCCAAAGGCATATGGGGCAAAGTGGTCTCCTTAAGCACCTAGTCCTATACCTTACCGGCTCTGAATAGCAAACAAATACAATACAGAAGCGCCGGAAGGAGGAAGCACGGAGCTTAAATAGCCGGCAGGTAACGCAAAACAGGTGTGAGTAATAATAGCCGGGCGAGATCAAAATACCGGAAAGGAAGACGGAAAATCCGATAGAGTGCCTCGGCGATGCCAAAGAAAAGAATGACCGCAGAAATAAACGAGGGCTGCCAAAAACCATGACAGATAACAATAAACTGACACATTGGGCACGTGTCCCTCTGTGAAAATTCAGTAACCACCTTTGTTCTTTTATCACATAATTTGCCATTTCATCGCTATATCTTTGGGTATTTTTTTGCTGACACCAAGGTGGTCATTCCGGGGTAGGGAGAGAAAGAACTGGAAGATTGTGGTGCTCTATAGACAAAATGTATGCCTTGTGTCAGAACCCTTGATCTGCATCTGTTCGAGATTCAGGATTTATACAACTTTATATGGATGAGTTTATATGGAGATGCCGATAAGGCATACAGTAGCCTTGCTTGTGTGCTGTCAAAGTAACGGCTAAAACATAATTTATTCTGGGGTGTAAAGTCTAACATTTTGTATGTTTAAATTTATTCATATTTGTCACCATGAATAACAGTGCCATTACTTAGGACAGTGATGGCATTCCAGACACACGGCAGGCTCTATTTTGTGAACGTTTAGTGAAAGGTTCATCCACAGTTAGAACAAGGTGAACACACAATGCTGAAAGGGAACTCAGTAAGCTGTTCCAGGGCAGAAAACAAAGTCGTAACCCTGAATTCAATCAAATTCACTTAACAAACTTTCCACATGCAGGTATTGCACAACATGCGTTGTTTGCATTTTAACCATAACCATCAGTTTCATTTACATCTGCTGAAATGTTGTGCTCCTTAGCAACCATTAATCATATCAGGGATATGTGCGGATGCGGATTTTCACCAAATTATCAAAATAATGATTATGCCAATGATTGCTGGCTTCCTATTTATTAAGACATTTTTTTCATATAATATGTCCCAAATGTTGAAGACAAAAGCAGGAAACAACTACATCGGTCTATAGCTCACACCCTTATGTGTGCATACGGTTGACTTGCATACAGCAAGTCTGATTAAATCTGACTAAACTTAAATCTTGTTTCATTGAATGCCGTTTGCCTTTATAGTGGGTAAATGAGTTTGATTAAATCCAGGGGAGAGAGTTGGTTCAACCTCGTCAATTTGTTCTGGCTCCAGATGTCAGTGGCAGTTCTGTCCAGAATGAGTCAAAAAGGTCCAGTAAACTCTTCCAAGCAATTTTATTCACAGATGTTGAATCCTTCCAGGTTCTTCTAGGTCTCAACATCACGTTGAGTTTATGGATAGGTTTGTCTCCCCTGTGGATGATACCACCTTTTTGGACAGACTTCCCCATGTAGAGCCACATATTTCTCACACCCAGCTCCATTCAGACATGATGTCTGAAGAACAGAATGCTAGGGGTGTGGTCACAGAGACCCCACATGTACAGCGAGATGCAGACCAGAGGCACAGTGCAGTACACACTTGGGATAAGTCCAACAGAGCACTGTCACCTTGGTTACATGATGAACATGTCAGCCGCTCGCATCTGATGCCATTTTGGGTAGGAAGCCGGCGGTCGTTTGGGGAGCCGCGAGGAACAACAGCAGAGCTACGGCGTGCCTGCTCCCTGACACCTCCCTAATCTGATAACGGATGGGGACAGGTTGTGTTCCCCGTACCTGGCAAGTGTCTCCCAACTTGTGTGCACGGATTTATTGGGATAAGGCCCGTCTTGGCAAACTCCAGCGTCCCCCCTGAGAATAGTTAAAGGGTGATTAATCATTGTTTCTGCGCGGAATGTGTGGGGAAGAATGGGAAAGCAGCGTTACACACCTCTGAAGCAATTAATCCCTGTGATCTCCGCCAGGTTTGCCTTGTAGATAAGTCAGGGTACAAAACTGTTCCTAATTTATCAAACTGCTCATGCCATCCGGCATAAAACACACAATTTATTTCATATCATTTATAGTCAAATTTTAAAAGAGTGACTTTGCCACATCTAAGTGTGTCCTATATTGGCTTCATGTAAACTAAGTACCTGAGATTACAATGGGAATCCAGTTTTATTGTGCACATCTGGTCGAGTCACAATGCATTTTCTCATCCGCTGGCTGGATTTTTTAGTGAATGTGGCATAAATCATTTTGCTAATCAGAAACATAAGTGACGTGAAGCCATCTTCTCCTCTCGGAACAAAGGAAAAACATATGGCTTCAAAAGCAGCCGGCTCTTTTTATTTCCAAGGTATATAACCTGAGCATAAACCAACATTATTGGTTTGATTTGCATTTTTGTTTCATATTCAGGAGAAAAAATTGTCATGTAAGGTTTGATATATAAAAAGAGTAGGCAACTACCTTTGCGGAGGGAAAATCGTATTGCTGTGACTGATCCACAGCACAAATGCATTTATTTCAGATGTACAAGGCTTTGTCCTGTGGATGTTTTTGAAATTATCCATGAAAGGATGCCGTTACAACTGACACAGAAGTGTTTGAGTCACGCTAACGCTGAGTTTCATGTACATCACTGTGTCTTTTGAAAATACAACAAAAAAAATTGGCAAACACCGACATACAGAAACATTCAGACATGCCTAAATATATTTATTGAAAATGCATAAACATTTCAGACCTCTGTTCATGGGTTTTAAATCATATTTGCCTCCTAAAATTGGGAAGTGGAAAGACATGCCAATAATAGTAAAATTCAGCTATTTTAATTGCATCATTACGTTCTCAATATTAGCTGCCGTTCCTGCCAATATCAATATTCCTATAGCATGTGGGGAATACAGATGACCTGCAGGATGTGTGGGTACTCCATGAGTGCCTTCATGCCTGGCTCATCCCGGCTACCCGCTGTGAAGGGAATGGGAGGTGGGTTGGAGTGCGGCTCGTCTTCCTAATGTCCCTCAGTATTCCCGTAATTACTGCCGGATCCTGTTTGGATTATAACAGCAGATCTGAATCAGTAGCTGCAGCACGTAGGACCTGATAGGTCCAGGGGGAAAAATCACGCTACTTGTGAAAACTGATACGCATGTTTGTGTGTGTGTGTGCGTGTGCGTGCGTGCGTGTGTGTGTGTGTGTGTGTGTGTGTGTGTGTGTGCGTGTGTGTGCGCAAGAGAGATGGAGAAATGGAAAGAATGCATTCTTATGGCACTTTTGTGTATACTACTGAATAAAAACCGATATGGGGGTGGCAGGAAGTGTCGAGCTCACTTGATCCAAGGTGGGTTTGTTGTTCATGAATGTTCAGGTGTCAGGTGTTAAGTGTCTAGCTGGGTCATGGTTTGTCTTGTTAGCCAGAGACTGTAAGTAGAGAAAAGGTCAGAGAACAGACTACAAGTTTCCATTCACCAAGTGCAATCAATAGGGTAATACTAAATCAAGTATGCCCTTTAACCCTAAATTGATTTATGGCACTTTCGTGCAACATATACATTATGCAGTGTAATGCTGAAATGCAATTTTCCATAAGGGAGCACAACAGATAAACTGTTCATTCACTGTTTGGTGACTGTACTCCCAGGAGGAGGAACATAAAAACCAGGAAACGAGGATCTGGAGGGGCGGAGTCAGGAACTGGAGGCGGGATGTCGTCACACACGGTCAGATCACTTAATAATGAGCTGGATGAACTGGCTCTTCATATAAAGTATAAGGAGGGATTCAGACGCAGCAGTCTCATTTGTTTTACAGAGACATGGCTAAATCAGGGTTACAGTGTATATATATCGATGGATATTCCGTGATAACACAGAAATCTATCCTGCGCCTGGCTCTACATCCTGGTTTAAAACTGTTGGGCAAGAAACTTTTCCATCATTGAGCAAATGTGCACCACAGATGATGAAATCTTGACGGTTTCATTCAGGCCATTTTATCTACAACGCGAGTTTGTCCAGTTAACCATCATTTTGGTGTATGTCCCTGAGCCCGATAATAAGAAAGCACCGGAACATATTACAGATTCCTTTAACAGCACGCTTGTTCAATCAGCTGATCAGCCTGTGCTCATTCTAGGAGATTTTAATGGCCTCTTTCATACAAATCATCTTCCAACATTACAACAACACATGCTCAACACACATTCTAGACCTATGCTATGGTAATATTGAGGTTGCATACAATACAGAGTGCAGACCTCTCATTGGCAAATCAGAGCACAATGCCATTCATTTATTACCTAAGTATAGGCAGCGGGTTAAAAGGGACAAACCCACAGTTAAAAGATTCAAATATGCAACAGAGAAAGTGAACACAGGCTCATGGACTGTTTTGGGTCCACAGATTGGCGGATATGTTTTGACTCATGCCATGATCCACTTGCACTGACTGACTGTATAACCTCATGTGTCATTTTGTGAGTACACTGATGAAAAAACTAAGACTATTAAGATGTTTCCAAACTACAAGCCATTGGTGACACAGATGTGCTAAGGGGTTAAAGGAAGGAGCTCAGGGGGAAAATGAAGAAAGCCTAAATTTATTTTCAAAATAAAATGGAGGGACAATTTTGCACAGGCAACCTCAAACACGCATGGGAGGGACTTCACCAAACTTCATCAAAGTGAGATTTTAATGGACAGCCCCTCCTTTGTTAATCTTAACTTGTTTAATGGCAGATTTTATACTGTTGATTTTAGTCATGAGATCAAGACTGTATACGTGATAACATTACAATGATAGCTATCAGAGAGAGGAATTGGTCCTTAACCCTCATATTATCTTGATATTTTATGACACCTTTTATGTTTGGGGTCAAATTGACCTCAAAAGTTTAAACTGACACAAAACTATTTTAACAGACAAATTTGACACTTTCTGTTTCACATTTTGTGTGTCTCCCAATTGAATAGCATTTTATCCCTATATATTGAATATCTCAATGTAGAGCCTGAGGTAAGTGAAGTTTAAAACCTGTATGGGAAAGTGCCACCAGAATCACCCACAGAAAATCTGAGATAAAAATAAATGTATATTTTCTTACATTTTATACAGCTACCCCACACAACACCTTTGTATACAAAGTTGGTACAGAACTTTTGAAAACATGGCATTATGTTTATTGCATGTTTACTATTTAATTCCAACAAATTAGGAAAAGTCATAGTGTCAGGATGAAAAAATAAGGTTAACTGGTTTTTAAGAGACGTCAAACACTGAATCGGGTCAAAGTGTCCCATAGATAATATGACAGTTAAAGTGTGTGCCAACCAGCTGAGAAGGGTAATGACCCAACTCTTTCAGTTTCTAATAAACATCTGTACTGCACTGAAATCATGGAAAGTGTCAAACATGATTCCGTTAGCAAAGCCAGGGGGCATCCATAGTGGCTAAATGCATGGATTGAGTTGTGAGAAACCACCTGGCCTCATCCATAGCAGACTAACTGGACCCCTTTCAGTTTGCTTGTAAAGCACATAGGGGCACTGAGGGTGCAACTATCAGCTTGGGGACCAAAAAGGTATATACAGTTGAAGTCGGAAGTTTAGGTTGAAGTCATTAAAACTCATTTTTAACCACTCCACAGATTTCATGTGAGCAAACTATAGTGTTGGCAAGTCAGTTAGGACATCTACTTTGTGCCTGACGCAAGTCATTTTTCCAACAATTGTTTACAGACAGATTATTTCACTTTTAATTCACTATATCACAATTCCAGTGGGTCAGACGTTTACATACACTAAGGAAACACATGGTTGGCTAAATGGCTCTAAGTCATCAAGGGTCTGATGTATCAAACAAGCCTTAAATCATCACTCTGCTGCCAGAAATACAGTAGATATGGATGGATAACTTGAAGGGTTTCTTCTCCTGACTTATTTTTCCATAGAGTTCAATAGGAAAATTTGTCAGGAGAAACAACCCTTAAAGTGATCCATCCACATCTACTGCATATGTGGGAGCAGAATGATGGTTTGAGGCTTGTTTGATACCTCAGACCCTTGATGACTTACAGCCATTTTACCAATCATGTATTCCATACTGTTCCAGCATAATTTATAGCTAAATCTAGTCCCAACCCCCAATTCCCCTAGAGATCCATTCAAATGCAGACACGTTATAGTATCGCTTGTAAGAGTACCAGAAAATAAGATATCAAGAGTCTTTTGATGTTGTTGGGTCACAGACATCAGGAAGTCATGGCATGCAAAGCCAAAGGATATGCGACCAAATATTAAAAATTTAAAGGCACAGTCAACTTAGTGTATGTAAACTTCTGACCCACTGGAATTGTGATATAGTGAATTAACCCTATTTACTTTGGCCCTTTTGAGGCAATGTCCTCCTGGTTTTGTAATATAGTGAATTAAAAGTGAAATAATCTGTCTGTAAACAATTGTTGGAAAAATTACTTGTGTCATTCACAAAGTAGATGTCCTAACTGACTTGCCAACACTATAGTTTGCTAACATGAAATCTGTGGAGTGGTTAAAAATGAGTTTTTTAAGTGTATGTAAACTTCCGACTTCAACTGTACATATTTTATTTATTGATTTCAGCTCAGCTTTAAACACCATGCAGACTCACATACTTCTGCAGCGACTCCTGGACCTGGATGTAAATGGAAGTCTCATTCATTAGATCAAGGACTTTTCAACCAATCGTGCACAGAGAGTGTAGACACTTCTCTGACGAGGTGGTTTTAAAATGAACTGAAAATGGAGAATGCACATTGTTTTAGTCAATTTACTGTAGTTTACTACACATGTTCATTTACAGTGGTCAAAAAGAAGGTCTATAAGAGATCCTTTGTCCCAACTACAGTCAGTCCACTGAACAAAACCAAATGAGCTACTGTTTTTGTGTGATCTCTGTGTGATTGTACTGTATTTTGTTTTCATGTATTTCTGAGGTGAGGCCAAAGAGAAATTTCTGGCCTTTGTTGGACAATAAAGTTATATTTAAAAAATATATTCTAAATAAAAATAAAAAAATGAAGCAAAGCAAATTTTAGAGAGAAGGTGTGAGTTTAAGTGAAGACTCAGGAGCTTTGTGTCTAAAACAGAGATTAAGAATTGGGATATCTTAAACGGTAAGGGAAAGTGGTGAGTATCTCATTCCACTATTGACATTCTACTGCAGTTAAAGAACAAATGAAGCTTCATGAATGTCTCACCTTTTACCTGACCAAGCATGCGAGCATCACTTTTTTATGAAGTTCACTTGGATCTCTCTATTCAGCAGGCCAATTATTCTGCAAACCATATACTGCACATTTTTTCATAATTTATATGTAAATGTTTTTTGTTTTTTTTCCTAAGTGTTTACTGCCAAGACACTCATCAGTAAAATCAAAGAAAACAAATAGGCTGATTATGATTATCACTGCCCACTACAGGAGGATTGGTTTTAGTCTTGTGGAGACCATGTTGGAGGTAAGTAGCATGACAATTTACATTTTAACCAATCAGTGGTGCGTCTGTTTAGTGGGCAAGCAGTCAGAAGTGAACGTGTAGTGCCAGAATGGACACACTATGTAAGACCTCCAACTCTCAAGTTTAGAAATGACATAATGTGTACCAAAATAAAATTGTATTATTTTTCTGTTTAGAAATTTGTAAAATAAATAAAGGTCAGTATACATATTTATCTTCTGGTTAATGAACACTTTAAATCCAAGAAAAAGGTGATTACACAGGTCTGTAATAAAATTACCATACTGTCTCAAGTCCGGGCTGGTGAAATACTGTATTTTGTAATGTTGGTATTTTCTCCTGTATCTAGAAGTCTTTGTCAGCATTAATTCACAAAATTGAATTCATATTAATTAAATCAGTTTCAAAATTATAAACAGGCGCTTACATACACAAAGAGAATGAGAATGGTTCTGAATCACTGTGAGTCTACTCTTAATGATGCCTCTGGCATAGCTTTGGCTCCATGTGTCGGCAGAAAGTGCAAAAAGCAGTTTTAGAGCCACTAAACTTTTATTCTGCATAAATGTCTTTGATCAATTAAAAACACAAACTATATATTTCCCTTGAATATGTAAATGTGCTTTTTATACATGGAGACAATATAATTCTTCAGAAATTTGGCCTAAAGCATGGCTTGCTTCTCTCCCCATAGCAAAGTAGACTGCTATCTTAGTGCAAGGCATGTCCTTCACTTCAGGAAGATAGCTTAACACTGACTCATAAACAAAGATGGCGGATGATGTTTTACTAATTTTACAGCCTCCATGCTTACTCTGTACAATCATACTCTTTTCTTTCTTTTTTTTAACTACGTAACTAGGTATTGCTTTTTTTATTCTAATACATCTTATATTATTTTATTATTTATTCAGTATTACCGTGAAACAAATGGATATTTAGCAAAGTTTCAACTGAAATGTGTACCTATGCAGACATATTTTATTTCAATGATAACATTTCATGAAAGTATTGTGGCAACTAGTAATTATGGAAATTATTTGTGTTGTGCTACACATATGTAGACAGACAGTACATTGAAACATGCCTTGTTCTGTGCCTTTATTGGTAAAGAATATGATGAATAGTCATGATGGCTTGGAAAATCCATTTATATGGTTAGTTTCAAGTTCCAAAAAATATGTAAGTTGGCATATAATTTATAATGTGTTGTACACATGTAATACATCTTGTTATATTCAAAAGTTTGAAGTCGTATAACTGTAATATTAAGTATATAAATATTAAGTATATAAATATAAAAGTATATACATATTAAGTAAAATTTTAAGTAAAAAAATGTATTTATTTAATGTGATAGAAGTAATCATAATCGTGGTGCAGATAATGAGTGAATATTATTTATTTATTTTAGTCTTTTGAATTCTTGAGTCTTTACAATTGCTTTTTTATTTTTTGTTCTGTTTTTTTCAATTTCAGTCTTATGTTCCATCTTGTGACAGTTCTATCAATAACAAGTATTATTAAAGGACATTTGAGGATGCCTTGTGAAACAGAATTGATTTGGGGGTGACTTTTTTTTTTTACAAGTAAACGGTTAACTCCCATCATCTGCGATCTAAAAAGATCAGAGCCAAATAAGTGCGCAAAGGGACTTTGCAACACTCTTAATGGCTTCTGTGTACATATGGTAAGGTACCGCTACTTAACAATTAGTAACTGCTTTGATGAAACTAAATTGCATTTTTAAGATCCCATCAGGAAGTCACTTCACATATCTGTATTAATGAATTCAGGGCTGGAGAAGGAAAGATAATTTCCCAGCTTAAATATTTAATTCAAGCTTAAAATTTAGTCCGTAATTAGAGCTCCCCAATGAGGAGAGTACAGAGTTTGTCCATTTTAATTAGATTGTTGTTTACCTATTAATTATATATCATATCTTGTCATATAGTTTTGATGTTAACAGATGGTGCGGGGAGATACCAGGGGTTAGAACAGAATAAGATTCCACATGATTTATTAAGCTGTGCTTTATTAGTGAGATTCCTGCACTAATCACATTACTGTGCAGAACCTCAACTTCCTCAGATTAAGACAATTTTCTCGCTTATTGTTTTGTGGTGAGACGGGGGGTTGAGCACACAGGTAGCATCTGCCTTATTGCTAAACAAATTATATCCTACAGATTTTTTTCCAGTTTGGACTGGGAAACTGGGATGCAAGATGATGCAAGTTCTGTAAGATTACTTTGTAATGAGCCTTATATACGTGCAGCATATCAGCATATGCATATGTACACGTACTTCACTGTATTTGCTATTTTTGTATCATTGATAATTCTGTAGAGCTTGAACACATTCAGCAAATGTATTTGATGAAGAAGTATATTTCTTGAAAAAATATTACCCAAGAAGATTCTTCATTTTAAGAAACCTTCTTTGGTTTTTACATTAGGCATATCTGTGAAGTCCTTTTTGTTTGCCAGAGACCTTGCGTATCACTACACAGTAAATTCACAGTAATTCAACTCTAGCAGTGTACATACGAGCCTACTCTGGCCAGATTAGGCTCATATGTACTCTGTTAGAGTTGAATTAACATAGACGTGGCATACACAATAAACGTGGCATACACAAGGAAAGTAGGACAACTGAATGAAGCAAAGCCTAGGTCACCTGAAAGAAAGGCATTTCGGCCGTGGGTCAGACATTTTCAGCAATATGAAGTCCAGCTTTTCATGTCCAGAAATATGATGTCTTGCATGCTTAATGGCTGATTGTTTTGTAAAGCCTTATGCTTGAGCCATGCCGAATGCTCGTGCAGATGAATAGAATATCCCGATTTCTGTTTATTTGCAGTCTATCGAATGGCACACTTTACATGGGGAACCTGTGAGTCATTTCGGGCATCTGTCTCTGTCTAGTTGTCTCTGTTTTGTGTCCCTGTTTTATTCTGGGCTGTATATCTGTGTGATTGTTACTGTTGTGCCTACTGACGATTGACCGTGATTGATGGAAGGGATCCAGGACATCTCGATCGACAGCTGTTGATAGCTCCGGAATCGAGAGGTGCATCCAGAGCGTAACAATGAGTTCATTGCTCTCGCCGTTCGGTTGCCAGCAGTGCCTGACGAAGAGGCACCTCATGAATTTTAACAGTGGCCATGGCCTTGAACTGACTGAGAGAGGGGTGAACGAAGAGCACTCTGCATGTTGGACCACTGGAAAATGCTTCAGCATTTGCGCAAAAGCCAATGGTGTAGTGGAGTAGAGAGCACATGTTTTTCTGGGTAGTGCAGTTTGATTGGGGCAGTTTTTAGTCATAAGTAGAATATGTGGAACTGCAGTCTCCTTAGCTTGTCTTTTATCAGACAGCTTTTTGGAGAACAGCATGTTCCTCCAAGAAATACCATTTGATTGCATGATAGGAGGGAGGTGAGAGGTTGGTGGTCAATAGTCAATTGTTTGTGTATGAGACAGAATGATGGTTCAAGAGATTTGGATTTGTACTAAGTGGTTTTTACACATTATGTTGAACATATTCAGATTAATAATATCTCATTTCACATTTCTGTCTTGTTTGGTAGTACTTTATGGCAGTCCCATAACGAAGGCAGAGATGTGAAATGTATAGTAGTTTAGTACAGCAAGTAATAGGTAAATTTGCTTTCATAATCTCGTTTCTTTTTGTTGTTTATTCTATTCTAGAATTCAGTTTTTATCGGCATTTGTTTTATTTTATTCACTGTCTCTCAGCTATCTTGAAACTTGCCCACATCTGTCCTGGGGGAGAAAACAATTAAAATTTAAATAAAAGAAAGCACAAGTAGGATAACAACATCATAAAATGAAAAACAGGAACTAAGAGTGACAATAGTTTACATATTTTTTATATGCAAAAAAAAAGTTAATACATGCGTACTACTCATATTCACATTGAAAGTCTGTGATATTTGTATGCATAAGGAAACATTGGGATCCCTGTAGAACGTTAACAAACATTAGTATTCTGTAGCAGCAGATTCATCCCCTGCTTAATTAAGGTAAATTCAGTGTTCTCATTCGACATTTGCTGAATATAAGCTTAAAACAAGTTGTGGTTATTGGCATCTGTTTATTTTTTATATTAAAAAAAGAAAAAAATGCACTGGGTGGTTTGGCATCTTGCTATTTTGTGTTTGGGCCTCATATTATGGGAATTCTCAGTTTGCACAATGATTAAATGCTTAATAAAAAATTCATTGTTGTTGCCAACATCTGTATTGTAGGACTAACGGCTCACTGGAGTGTGTGATGCTTGTAAAGTTTCCAAACGCGTTGTTGAGAACCCTGGAAAGTTCACCGAAGAGTTTGTCTTCCTCATTACCAAGCTACTTCTGCGTCTGCGATTAGACAGAGAACATCTTTAATTGCTTTAAAATCTGAATGCATGATAAGAATGGATTAATTTGATTTTTCTGTTTCTACAAGTAGCAGATGGTTTATGTCTTAGGAATGCTCATGTTGTAAAATGAGATCCCCAGCTTGTCTCTGATTGGTCACTGTTAATGAAGCATGCTGTGCTGATTATTGATTTAGAAAATGAGGATGACACGAGTATTGTGTGTGTTGCTGTAATAAATTAAAGAGGAGCTTTTTTAATAGCCAGCAGAAACATAACTTAAATAACATAAAATATTTGCTTTTCCATTCAGGTGGTCTCTGGCCCTTCAAAGCAATTTTATTGTTTATTAAAAAGATGCACTGCTATAGTTGCTGCTAACAAGCAGATGGTCGACTTGACTTATTTGTGTTTTGTGTTTCTGAATGACCGATCAGATGCATGATGGGAAATTCAATGAGCTGCTTGTCAGAACAGAAACAATGCAATTCATCGGAGGAAGCCCACCAGCGCTCTGTATGTTTCCCTAACCCCCCCCCCCCCATTTTTTAAGGTTAGTAATTTTTAGCGTTATTATGGGCTGTTGCAGGAGCAGCTGTCCCTGGGTCCCCTTCCTTCCGAATTAATATCTTCACACTGACAAGCTGCTGGTTGGGAGACAATTTGCATGGGGAAATTCAATTCTGTGATGGAAATAATGTGCCAGCACCAGGGGGATTTGGGTCTCTTGGAAGATGGGAAGAGGGTCCAGGTTCTGGTTTTGGGAAGAGTGGGTAGAGTGGGGGTGTGCAAATAACTGAGCCTTTGAAATCTCTCTCTTTTCTGGGTTGGTTTATGAAGCGGAAGCTGCTGGTTCAATGTGGTTTGGATCTGTGCTGGATCCTTTGGGTCCGCATTCTGCTTTTGATTTGAAAACTGGGTTTGCCCATCTATCTATCTATCTATCTGTACAGTGCCACCAGAATTATTGGCAACCTCAATTAATATGAGCAAAAAGTACAGGATTAAATGCAATTTATTGTTTATTATCTAAAAAAATAGAAAATTATATAGTTCAATTTTGATACCATTGATCAGAGGTAAAACTAATCTTTAATGCAATATAATTTATTTATTATGAAGATGTGTGTCATAATTATTGGCATTCCTCTATATAGTACGTTGTGCATCCTCCCTTTGACAAGATAACAGCACTGAGTCTTCTCCTGTAATGCTTTATGAGATTTGAGACCATTCCTCCTTACATAATCTCACCAGATCGTACAGAGTCCTTGGTCTTCGTTTGTGGACTCTCCTCTTCAGCTCACCCCACAGGTTTTCAGTGAGGTTCAGGTCAGGGAACTGAAATGGCCAAAGCAAAACCCTGATTCTGTGGTCAATTAACCATTTTTGTGTAAATTTTTAGGTATGCTTTGGATCATTGTACTGCTGGAAGATCACAGCCCACTTTTATCATTCTGGCAGAGGCAGCCAGATTTTGTTCTATAATCTCCAGTTATTGGAGTTCATAATGCCACGTATCCTAATACGGTTCCCAGGGCCTTTGGAGGAGCAGCCCCACAACATCACAGATCCACCAGCATACTTCACAGTGGGGATAAGGCTCCTGCACTATGCCTTTTATTTTGCCAAACTCTCCTTTGGTGTTTATTGCCAAAAAGCTAAATTTTATTTTTCTCGAAAGGAATTATGGGATTTTTTTTCCACGTCGGAGCAAGCATCGATGCATAGACTTCAAATTTGAAACAAACGGAGTATGCAGCTGGGTACTTTGTCCTTGCTCCGTACTACCGTACTTCGGTTTGGACTATATGGTTCGGATTCACACTCTAACATGTTATGCGCACTTGGAGCATGGAAGTATGCAGTTTGAGACATAGCCCATGTTCCAGATTTGGGAGGGTTCCGGGTTTTATTCAATGCAGTTATCCAGCTACCCTGGTTCGTAGTTTGGGTTTTATTGTCTCAAAACTTTTTTTTAGAATTTAGGTTAATACTAGTTCATATTGCATTAGTGATTAGTAATCAAATTAGTAATCAAATTTGTGGTGATTCTGTGAAGAATGTGGATTTATCTGCTTTTGAAACAAAACAAACTAAAAAATATCAATGCATTTATTTATTTTTAAATGCAGATTTGTGCAAATTTGTCTGTTACATTTCTTATATCAATTTAGGGTCAACCTTTTTGGAATTTATAAGTCACCAAGAGAGCACAATAAAAAATCTTGATTTACTGAAAATGACAAAAACGACAAATAAAATCTGCTTTTGCATCTAAATTCTTCAATAAAAGTACTTTTGGTGACTTGGTGGCCCCAGGATGCAACGAACATTGTGAAACTGTGATCTTTGGAGAAATGTTTCCCTCTCGAACCATCCTCCTCACTGTGCATGGGGGCAAACTCCACTTGTGTCCTCTTCAAGGCAGGTTCATCATAGCTCCAGCCTTAAACTTCTTAATTATTGCCCTAATGGTGGAAATAGGTCATTTCAGACATTAAGATATTTTTCTATAGCCATTGACTGATTTATGAAGACCAACAACCTTTTTTCATTTGTGTGTTCTCTGATCTACCCCATATTTATGGATGACTAAGGCTGAAACCAAACATCCGGAATCCAGGCTAGCGGGCTCAGCCCTCACGGACTTCAGTCTTACGTACTGTTACATTGATATAATATATAATATATAATACTGTATATGTGTTTATAATATTTTCATCAAAAGCCAAAGTCACACTTGGTTACATGATATGCCCAAATGGCTGAATATAGATTATCCTAGGTTAGTATTGTAGACCTGGTGACTTTAGGTTGACCAGGGCCAGATTTTTAAGAGGAAATAAGGTAAATTGCTTGCTTATCTGAACTCCGCTGGGCCTCTTAAAGGGCCTATATGTAATGTTCAGAAAATCCTTCTCAACAACAAACTTAGCAAGGTCTCTCCATGGCTGGAATGCCTGGCCGATATTCACCCTTGTTTTTGCCCGATTTCAGTCACACTGCCATTTGGCCAAACGGGCTTCGGAAGATAAAACTTTTATCTTCGCCTTTGGTGGACTCGACCGGTCGTTTGCTGGTTTGCTGGTCCATTTCTCAGCAGCTAACTAGCTAGTATTGTGTTGCACGGCTTCAGTTCTCTAGCCCTTGTGGTGCTGTGGGGCCAGTCAGAGAGAGGGAAGGCACTTGGTAGCGCACTTTGACGCACTTTCACATCCTTCATTCACAAAATGATTTCCCCGGCAAATTCGACCCAAATTCTTTACATAAATATCAACCCATAGTCACTTATATGCAACGAGAAAATAATCTGGAAAGATCTCTGTTTTCCCATTTCAACGTGGTCATTGTCATTGGTGAAAAAAGGGAGAGTTGAAATGAATAATGGTGCGCTGAACATGTTCAATTAATCTTTTATGCACTAGCAACATTACACTTGCTAACATCGTCAGTTTGCCCACTTTTTGGTATGTGAGGACACTGTGATGCAGCATGAACCTGAAGATATAGGAGAACATGAGCATTTAAAGTATGTAAAATAGCAGTATGTCTAAATAAAAATGGCATTTTCCAAAAGTAAGCAGTTTTCACTGGCATTTGTTTTACCTTCCACACAACATTACATACAGTTTCATACTGTAGCCGTCAACAATACACTTCCAGTAATGAGAAGTAGTGGGCCATGGTTGGAGTGTAATCATGTTAACATGCAGGAAAGACAATATACTGGGCACTATAAAAAGTAATGCAGATTTAAATGGTCTTTTTAGGCAGGGGAAATATAGGCCTAAATCACTATGTTTTGGATATTTTTCACCTTAAATTCAGTAGAAAAAGCCATTTAATAGCCTTTTTGTAAAAAAAAATATCCCCTAAAGGGATATTCACCTCAACCCCTCCATTGTTTAACCCAGTTACGCCCTTGGACACACCAGCCCTGAATGATGACCATGGTCTTGTATTTTGCTGCACAAATTTAAGCACTTCTGAAAAGAACTAAATAAAATAATTGGCTGCGAAAGGATTTTGGATGTACTGCCATTTAGGAATATTTCAGGGTGGATATATTTCCTATTTTAGTATCACTGCTTTTCAAGGTGACCTTCTACAGGAAACTGCGAACGATGCGTTTTCTCTTAACCTTCTTGCTTTTTGTGCTGTTTCCTGAAGTGATTTAGTAAATGAACGCGTTCCGTCATTTTCAGTGGCTTTTTTCTCCCCTAGCTTTATCTCTGTGTCTGTCGGTGTCCATATGTAGTTTTAACGTCTGTTTAATCATATTTCTATCTCTGCGCTTTAAAGAGACAGCCTTTTAAGCCCTTCAAATAAAAATGCTGTTAATAGCGAACGTCAAGCTGAGGGGGTGATTGTGCCTTCTCTCTTTCTTTGGTAAGCTGCTCAGGCATTTTCACCACCTGTTACTAATCGTTCTGTAAATCGTCACCATGCGAGACTTGATTTAACCTAACACTGCGGGTCTGAATCCCTCCAGGAGAGAATCAACCAGCATTGCTTTGATGGGGAAAGAGAGGGAGTCGCTTCATGGATTTTTTTTTCTGTGCGTCATTAACTATTTATGAGTTGCCACTTCATGTTATTTACACTGGACTGATGGTAATGCTATTCAGAGCTGAAATGCCAGGCAGAACCCCACTTCGGGGATAAACATGTGCGACTCGTTTAAATATTATACATACACGCCACCTGCAGACGTGAGACAAGGGTAAATAAAAAGTACCCTGGGCCACAAAAGGTAAGACTGAGCAACTCTGGACAAACATTCTCCCTGGATTCAATACCTCATTCATCCTAGAAACCTTACCAAGGCAGCCTTTCACCCATGGAGGCCATTCTGCTGACTTTGTTTATATGTTTATAATGTAAAAACAATACAAAAATGTCATACATAAAACTTCCACCCCACTCACTGCAACTCTGCACGTAAATGAGACATTTCTATTTTAAATGACAAAGGTCAATGTTTAATTTAGCAACAGTGCAAGACATTCAGCTGTGAACAACGTCAATCGCTGTTGCAACATGCCGTAAGCGGGCATCAGACAGAAAACTCAACAGACAACTGAATAGAACACCTGTCCCCACGCAGACGATGATCCATCACCACTTACTCATACATATGAGCAGATGTTCTTTAAGAACATTCTTCTCTCCAATAATATTCAAAATATATGGCCATCTCAGTCTAATGGGGGAAAATGCATGAATTGTACATGCAACATTGCTTTCAATCATATTGCACATGTCTAGACTATGTCAGCTAGTCAGCTGTCTAAACTTACCTATTAGAGTTTGAAAGGGGAGACCTTGGATGGCAATCATTAACTATATTTGAACTGTCTTTGAAAGTCCTGTTACTGGGTATAGATTTTATTTTACAAGCTACATGTAATTGGTTATATGTAGGTTCACTTTAGCTTGATATTCATAAAATGAATAGTCATAGAAGCTTTAATTTTAAGCTTTAATTTAATTTAATTAAAAATACTGTCCAAACAATCCGTGGTTGGGACGCCCAAATGAAATGCTACAGAGATACAGTTACAAGGCCTGCTTTACTCCTGAATCACAATAAGGCTCTTAAACAAAAACTCTATTGACTGCAGTTAGTCAGAGATTAGAGTTGGACACCGTTGTCCTATCCTTCGACAAATATCTCACCTGAAATTCCTCTGGGAAGTTTACAGCTGTATAAAAACGTGTTTAAAAATTCAAACAATGTAAACTACGTAGGAAGCTGCTAAACCAGCTATGATACTAATTGTTCATTTTTGAAGATCTTGTTGAGTGTTTCAAATTTGTCTTCTGCCTCATGAATCCATAATATACATCACAAATATTTTGAAAGGCCACTCACATTCTGTTTTCATGTGACACTCAACACATGAATTTGTATCCTCAGTTAGCACTACAGAAAGGTACTTTTGTGTAGTGTTGGATTTGATGAGTCAAAGCAGGCAGTGCTTTCCTTTCCAAATACTGATGAGTCCTACTTGTGTACATGTTCAGAGCCAAAGAACCGCCTATAGGGCCTTTTTCAAGTGCTGTTGTTTTTTTATGAACAGTCATTTACATTCCACATCAAAAACTGTTGTAAGCTCAAGCCTCCTCCTGATATATCTGTTTATTAATTTACCCTTTTCTTTTTTGCTCATCAAAATAATACACAGCTTCAGAAGGTGACAGTGTCCTGTAATGTTTGGACAAGCAGCGTATTAAATATTCTCATGTTTTATGTTTGCTTCAGAGTAAACTTTTTTGCATTTTAATTTTTTTTCCAGTCCCTGTCACCGATGTTAACGGCCTGTATCTTCCTCACAGGACGTAGTCAGCAAAGCCCTTCACGTGAAGTCGCACCATCACACACAATAGTGTTGAGTCTTTGCTCAATGTTCATCACGTTTTACAGGTCCTTTCTATTCTGTGCAGTCAGTTATTTCATATAGCAGGAGTTGCCCCTGTGACACTGTTTAATGCTATTATAGAAATACAATTTAAAAACAATTTTGTTTGACTGCTGTGGTTTGGGATGGTGTTTCAGTTTCCCCAACACGCCCAAATCGTTGTAGTATGACAACAGTTTTGATAATCTGACTGCCTTGTATCAGTATTCCCTTTGAACCCCTGATCGCAGGCTAATTTTTATTAAGTGAGTACTAAGCTTTTTTTGTGGCAGTCACTGAGGCTTCAAGGAGCCGTTGTGACAAGCGGAGCCCAAGAGCTTAAATTACCATCTCCCTGCACTACCATGACTATAATTAGCCCAAAATTAACAAGAAATGTTTGCTTTGGTTAGATTATTCAGAACATTTATTGCAGTCGTCAGAGGTTAGATCAAATTGTTACTTTAATGTTCAGTTTAAAACAGACGTCTGCAAAGGCCTTGTCGACTGTCTGAGTTTCAATTACTGAATATGCACACCTTTAGTTTCTCTATATTATTCTATCTCACTTTTCTCTTACTTACAACAAAGAGCTTAGATTTTCTTTTCGCTCACTGAATACTGACCTGAGATTGCAGCATGCCATTTAATTGTTTTGCTTAGGTGCTTATAAACATATCGGCATATAAACTAAGGGATTGTGTCAAAAAGTATGACTCTCGTCGAGTGTCCTGCGCCTCCTGAATTGCTTTTGTTTGCTGTGCAACGTACTTTAACATTTATCATTGTACACTTTGTTGTACATTGTGCTGTGCGTGCAATACATTTATTGCAACTGTGATGATGATGGTCTGTACAGAGTTTTTCAGATGATTCACGTGACAATAATATCTTCAGTTTCATTCCCGTCAACCTCATTTCTCCCAAACTAATCCTTAATACTCCAAAGTGTGAAGTTGTGCTAAAGTTGATTGACAATTCCAGTGTTGCTTGACAGCTTCTCTCCACCCCAGTTGCAGTAAGTATGGTAGCGGAGGGGTGTGCGCTCTGACTGACTACTGACACACCCCTCCCCCACGCAGTTAGTGAGGGCTTGAGGGGGGTGGTTATTTCAGCTCCACGTGTACCTTTTAGGCCATTTGCATTTGAAAGGAGTGAAATTGATTTGAGATGACATTGTATCATTTCGGAGACCACTGCCACAGAGACACAAGGTTCATTACTTGTCAAACAGGCACCATTAACAGGGGTTTAACCTGAAGGGACTCCCCTCTAATCTGTATCTGCACTCGTCTAAATGCCTGTGTGTTAAATCTAATGTGAATGCAGGACGCACCTCCTCCTCGGGTTGGGATGTGGAAAGATCAGCTTGCTGATACAGTCTATAATCGACAAAGGTCTTTGTCGTCCGGCTATTCGTTTTTATGGAGATGAAGAATTGGAAATCCTTTTATCAGTGACACACATCAGGTTGTGTTTACAGACTACTGAGCTAATCCTTTTATATGCCTTGTAAATGTTACTGTTCAGCACTCTGAATACTCTATTTGCGTCTTGTAAATGACTGTCTTCAGCTAAATATATCATACTTTACCGTTTTAACATCTGAAAAGTTTTTGGCACGTTTAAGTTATTGTTGAATTCCCAAACAACATTGATTCTTTCCTTAATATTTGCTACTCTGCATGTGTTGTTTAATTAATTTAATTTATTGGACACATAAAACACATTTTTATTTAGATGGAATAAACATTTTGACCGAAGTTTGCCTATGAAGCACGCTCCAATAGGTCTGTTTAAAGTAACATTGGACTGCTTCCCTCACAGCACACACATACCAGGCAGGAATAGAATGGGTGTCAGTGCAGTGCAGTACAATTATTACAGTCAAATCAATTAATTGTTATACTCGTAGCAACCTTGTTATCTGTTGCAGTTAAGAATTCCCTATAAGATTAAGAGCATTTTGCCATTATCCCATGTGTCCTGTGTGAGCTTAAGCATAACAAACTTCCCTTGGATAAAAAATGGCCATAATGATATGGATAAATGATATAGGTAACTGACATAGTTATAGTAGTTGTCAGAGAGGACAGGTCAGTATTCAGAAGTGCAATGAGGTGCCCAGTGCAGTCAGTTATTAATAACTTGAATTGAGTTTAATCACACTGAGGAAGCAGCGGCACAGACTCATAATGGGGGGTGTTTCAATGCTTGAAGGATAAATGGGCTGTAGGCTATTTAGTGGCTAACATACTGTAGCGATATTTGTGCATTGTTAAGCTCATCAAATCAAATTTGTACTTAACTGAGGCCCACTAAAACATATCTCAGAAGCACATTTCTGCCTGCTCCTTGCTGTATGTTCATTTCATTGACTAGATCACACATTCATCAGCCGGTCAAAGAGAGTAAAATAATATGTTTATAAATTTAGTCAAGTTTAGCATGTATGCTAGTCTGGACAGTAACCTTACCCCAAGGGTTGAGACAAGAACTCAATTAGTTCCTGTTTGATTAACTTGGGCTTGTAGATCAGCAGGCTAATCAGGTGCCATGTGCTATCAAATTTAAGCCCATGCTCTGGCTGCAATGCCTATTTTGCTTTGTTTTCTATTTCATTGCTGTTGATGTCATGCATATTAATTTCACTTCATTACACTGGTCTGAATAGTTTCCAGTGAGAAGCAAGCATTCAGAGAGAGAGAGAGAGAGAGACTTGTACGGTGGAAACAGAAAATGCAACCCATTTTGACCCTATGAGGTTAAAGGCAATGTAAAGACACAGTGTGTGTTTTCCTTAGCAGTATATCTTATTGCTGTTGCACAAAGGTTTGAAGTTACTTGAGGCTATAACAAATGTATAATTTTTTTATCTTCTTTCCCTACCACAACTCTCCAGAATGTGCCACATTATGGCTTTATTACAAACAAAAAAATACTGCAACTAGCACCACCCTCCCCCACCCCCATCTGCCACATGACTATCTGAAGGCACCAGCCACCACTGCATACTCAGTAGTTTCAAATGAATGCAAAAAGGTCAATATGGACACGATATAAAATGCTTGCGATTGCACTGAATCCAGGGGAATGAAGAAAGCATTCTCCTTGAGATGACTATTGTGTCAAAGGTATACACATTCCAAGTGACACGGCCAGCTCTGTGGCAGTTTGCATGCGTGCTGTGATGACAAACGGCAATCGCAAGCCAAACTTCAAAGGTGAAGCTTACAGATAGGCTTTGATCTTGACAACTGTGATGCCTCGAGTAGAATAACTGTCCATACTGATATTGTATGCTATAGTCCTAATTCGGAGTAATATTATAATAATATCTAATATTATAAACATATCAGTATGGCATCCCACAGGCCCGGACAATCTATTCCACTGTGCTACATGTTGCTTAAACTCAGAAGTACTGTACATGCATTTGCATGAAGGGGAGATTGGTGGCCTTGTTTGAATTATTAAAATTTGAGTGACATGTATGAAGATAGATTATTGGTCAATAATTAAATGTGTGTTGTAAATGGACTTCTGTCTTTACTGGACTACTGAACAGCATGGGAGAAGGGAGGGGGATTTTTCGAGTAAATAAATAATACAGCTCTTTTAGGATGTGCTTTAATACCATTAAATATTCAGCTATTTGGATGATTGAATTTACTGCTAAATTACATCTTCCCTGTGGATGTAATAGGGAGGAGAGGGACACATGGGAAGCAGGTTGAAAGGAAAGCGTTACACCCCCCTTCCCTCACCCCTCCAGGTGGAATATCCCAGATTATTCAAACAGATAGCTCTAATGCACATATACCGAGGCAAAATATAATTTTCAAAAACAACATTTCATTTCTGTAGCACCCATGACATTAAGCCATAATGTTTTGAAGTTGCTGTAATCTTGATATTATTTTGACAAAATATATTATCAATAAGCAATTTGTTCAGATTAAAGTGTGATGTTTTCTATTATTGTATTTTTATATTAAGGCCACGCTCTTCTCGGTTACATTTTTTAATTCTTAAACATCAAGATCTTGTCTGTGACTGAAATTTACCAAATTAATATTAGTCAAAATACTGTTTTACATGGTTTTTCTAAGATTTAAACTCTGACATTTATGAATATAGATCAGTGAGTTCATGTTTTTCTCCTTTTCAATATGGTCAGTTCCAGATATTGTATTTTACTAAATAGTTGCTTGTTTTTCCAGTCTTGGTTTCAGTGTACATTTCAGTATTGTTTAAGACCATTTTTTTTGTAAAAAGCCAGGAAGTCTTGATTTTCTCATATAAAGGAATACAAGCACAATTTTGGCATCCGACCCCTGATTACAGCATTGGTAACCACAATGAGAAATGAAGCAATTAGGGAGGTTCACATGCATTATTTAGTTCTCATTAACTTCCTGTGACATCGTGGGGTTGTGGACCAATGAAAAGTGTTGGCTGCACCCAGGCAATTAGTAAAATTAGTGGCACAGGATTTGGCGCAGGTTCAGGCCACATGGCCCGTGAGATACCAGCTTGGTGTCACTCCCGTAATTTGTAACTTCACATGTGAAATAATGGGTTTGAAAAATCGCAGGGGGAACAAATGTGTCAACCTGTATTATTCAATAAAGTGAGGTCTGTGCCTGGAGTAGGAGCGTGGCATACTCCCTCTAGCTTTTGGATCACATGGTCATGGAGCAGGGCTCTTTTTGACTCTGGAATAATTAGGAGCAGGGATATCAGTCCAATGTGTTTGTAATTAACAGCCTGGATTGTGTTTGTTTTCATCCAGGCGTGTTTCTGTCGATAAAGTTTGACTTGCCAGAATAGCATACCACTTCCTGGTCTATGGCTCCACACCACAGTTGCTTGAGCAAACATGGCTGCCATGTCCTTTAGGAAATTTCTGGAAAATTGCATCCTGGCAAAGGTGAACCTCATTGATTCTGTGTGCAGCCTATGAAACATGCTCTTCTAAGGTGATACTGCTTTCTCCAGGTTAATTCCATCATTATCATTAAAAAAATATATATATATGTTGATGACCTTTAAATTGTAAACATGTTAAAAGTGACAGTAGGGACACAGTAGCACAGCTCAACCAGTTAATGGTTTGTATTTGTTGTGGTACTTAAAACAACCTATATTACATATGCTTACTTTACACATCAGCAGCAAAAGAGCCGATATTTAATCTCATAATTCTTTCTGTTGGAAACTGCCTTTGACTGAGATCCATTTCTGTGGTATAATTTTGATTCTGTAAGGGTTTCGGCTCATCTCTGTTATTTGTCTTTGCGTTCACTCTCTGCTGAACGACTCAGTGATTCCCAGCGTCTTTGTTGTTAAAGGTTATCTATTGAAATCCTGTGAACAAGTGCAACATGTCAGCATGATAAAAAGACACAAGATTCTAATTTCACAACTTGTGTACCCTTTTATGATAAGAAATATTCTGGTAGGAAGGAAAAGACCTGCTTCGAATGATACACCAATTCAATTAATTAAATTAAGTGTCATAATGTGTCAATTTGTCTTGAAGGTTCCTTGTTCATGTCTCAATATGACTAATGACACGTTTTAAAAATTACCCGTTTTCTTCTCTCCTGAGTATTCAGTGAATTCCCCTACACAAAACTGAGAGATTGATGAGGAACATAATCTGAAATACTTATTTTCTCTAGTGTATTTTTCCAAAAAGATTCTGAATGCACAATCAAGTGATATTCACCAAATGCTGAGACTATTGGGGGGGGGGGGGGGGGGGGGGGTTGCACTGGTCACCCAGTGATCTGACTGATCAGATTTAACTGATTAACTCAGAATACATTTTGCCTTTACATTTTAAACTCTGTTGGAGGTTAATTAAAACTGATCGTTTTACTCTGTATGATGAAAGGAATAAGCCTCACCTTTGCAACTTTCTTTGATACTTCCTCTATTCATTAATTAATTTGCAAATAAATAAGCAAGATCACTCACAAATGTGGGGATTTTCTTGCTAGATAACTGGAGAAAGAAATATAGATTAGTGTGCTTTTGTTTTAGAAAGGCTGCATAAAAGATTGTGGTGTGTGATGCTGATTATAACGTGGGTCCAGATTACAGCATGGGACATATTTTAATGCTTTATTGACCTATTGAGTTGGCACAGCTAAGAATACCAATGATACTTTCTAGCTATGGTATTTCATGGTATAAACATGTCAGCTTCCTCAGGATGTGTCTTGGCAAACATAGTTCTGTAATAAGAGTTCATTAAAATACTTCCAACCTGGATCATCTTGCTGTGGAAAGGCCTCTGGCTCGTCTCAGACATACCTGACTTACCTGGTTTGCGGACCTCATTGTTCATGAAGCTGTGAAATGATGTTAATTTTGTCTAATCAGGTAAAACATATAGTTCACTCCATTATTCTCACAAGCTCATTAACCACAACTTTGCATGCCTACTAAACTGTTAAGAACATTCATTTTGAGATTTTTTTTCAGCTCACCCTCTAATTTAAAATTCTTACTGTCTGTGTATTTTACTTAACTTCTTTTTTTTATGCGATTTTTTTGTACTGCACTGTAAATTTGGGAGATTTCAAGCTATGTCCTCCAATGTCTGTGTATTCAGCCAATGCATCTTTTCTAAAGTATCCCTTCCTGGGCTATGGTCAATTATGCGTGACTGCGCTGAACTTCTGGGGTACTCCACAGTCGACACTTCCATGGTCAGGATTAGACTCTTTACTGCTCCTGTGACTATTAGTGCTTCTTCTGAACACACATGCTGACTGATCGTTTATCGCAACGGAAGCTAGTAGCAATCTGGTACATGTACAAAGTCAAACGTAAAGGGTTGGATTGTGCGAGATGTACTGCCTGCAGAAACGTAGGTAGAAACCCTGCTGCTGATTAACAATTTTTGTTCATCCAAGAGATGATGGAAGAAAGACGTCCAATAATGTCTTATAAATATGGAACAAATAAACAACAGCAGCAACAAAACAAACAAAAGTTTGCAGGTGCTCTGTCGCTGGATGAAAAAGCAAAAAGCTAATGTGTTTCAGAATAGGAAGGCATAATTACACTGTGCTGGATTATGGAAAACCAGAGCATTTTGCATTTTAATCAAGCCAGGTATGTTTATTGATTTTCTGTTATAATACTTTAATTCATCATTAATAATTCATATTTCTCACCACCCCAATTTTCCACACACCTGTGTTGTTGTTCTAGGTATATAGCTGCTTCTGATGCTTCTTTCTAGGGGTCACTGCATTTATCTTTTTGCTACTGTTACCTTTGTACTGTAATTTTCCTAACTATCTGGTCCCTGAAGTTCTGCTTTTGGCCTGATTTTAGCACTGTTAATTTTTAAAAGATTAAATGATCCATAATTACATTTTCCTCAAAGGGCTGAGCTCACTTCTTTAGGGAGACGTGCTGCTCAACGTGCCCTGCTTCTAGACCTTGACTGACTACACCTTGAGAAGTCAGACTGTCGAGTTTCTAGTGCCCCGCTCAAGACTGTTCCATTGCAGGCAGGGGAGGGGTGAATCTAGGGTTGGTTGATTTTTTATCCTGTTTCCTCCTCAACAGGATCCCTTTCAGCCAATATAAGTACTGCAAATTGAAAACAAAATAAGAAAGTAGCACCAATTAATTGCATACAATATCCAAAAAAGGACATACAGTATTGAAATTGCCAAGAGTTTTCATTTTTAAATGATCAGTTGTGTGACTGTATACCTATTTGTCAGTGCTTCTGATAAATATCTATTTAGGGCTTTTGGAAAAGTATTTTGAAGTTCTCTAGGGGAAAAAATACATTTTAGAAGTGTTTGTCCGCAATACACAAACGCACAGACACACACACACACACACACACACACACACACAAAGGCAATGACCTTAGTTTGTTACAGCTAAGCACTCAGCCAGGTCCATTTCCTTACTATACATTTCATACTCCACACTATTTAGTTGGGAAACTAGTAGGGATTGGCTACAGAAGAAATGACCTCACTCTTGTGTGGGAAACTTTGCCTTCGCTGCAGCATTACATTGTTCCTCACAGGTCCAATCAAAAGGCTTCCTGTCTCATCCATCAAAATTGAACAATAGCTTCATCTTTGAACCTCCCCAGCTGTGCCATAGCACTGCCATTCGCGTTCTTCTGCAATACAACTTGTTAATCTGACAGCAGTTGCTCTCGCTTTTCTTCAGTGTATCTCTCTTTCTGTGACTCTGAAACTGTCCTATTGTGTCTCGCTGATCTATGTTCCGTCAGCAGTTATGTGTGAGAGATATCCCACTTGTACCGTACCACCCATCCACCAACACTGAATTAAATCTCTGAATGCATTCATCATAAATAGCTCTTAACACTGCAGACGCATGCTGATACTCAGGCAAGTGATTGTTTTGAATCTGCTATCTGCTACTGAAGCTAATTATTTTGGAGTAAAAACTACTGAAAGCATTTACCTCGTGCATTTATTTGTCATCTTTCCTCTGACATATAACATGCCCTACAACAACTAAGAATGAGTGCTAATTCTATTTTTAAGGTGGAACATGTGTCCATTACAATGATTAATCTGATTCATCTCTAATTACAGCATTTGATAGTTTGGCTGGCACCCTTATCCAGGAAAACTAATCAGCGGATAATTGAACATGACACTTTAAAACGTCTATGCATTTACTCAAACTATTTTAGATGTAAGATTTTTGCCCATGAGTACGGCAGCAGTGTTCCTCTCAGGTTTCTTAATCAGTAACCCCACAATGCTGGTGTGGCCTACATACTGTTCATCTTTATTTGCTCATCCCTGTTTCAATACAGATGGCATGTAATTGAACATTACTATAGCTTATACAAGAAATATGTAATATCTTGAATATTATATCCTTAAAAAGTTTACCAAACCCCAAAAATCCTTTATACTAAATACTTGTTTTACAAGCACAGGACATTATAAGAAAATATACTAGCCAGTACATTTAGAAAGAAATTCAGTCCTGTGAAAGGCTACTGAAATGTTATATTCTCTTTTTTTAGAACCACTTAATAAATAAACAAGGATATAATCTTGTTTCCAAGTAATAGAAAAAATAGACACTATAACCGCTTACTGTCATCTCAAGAAACCTGGTAGGGGTGCTGAATGGCTTATAATACATATTGAACTGTAAATTTGGATTGAAAGCTGGGGTCATCGTGCCTCATTGACTTTAGACCACAAAAGCAAATGATGTCTTAGTTGAGAGAAATATATCAAAGGATATCAACAATTATGAGTCATAAACACGCCTCGCGACGTGCCTGCCGGGCGTAAAGCAGCGGGAATTAGCATGTTGAGCTGATAAATATGCATGTAAAGACGCTCCCAGAGGAATAACTCGTGTGTGATTGATAGCTTCGGAATTGAAGGATGTGTAAGTTCCTTTTATTCTGGGTTCTGCTGTTGTACTGCTGAAATGCATCTCACTTGTTAAAAGTTTTACCAACTTTATAATCCTTAATGCCACATCTGTTTTCTGTCTTTATTGCGCTTGTAAAACTTCATTAAATTATTACCACCAGCTGGCCCCGTTGCACAATAACCTCACTTATCTGTTTTTCTGAGAAAATACTTTTGATTTATAGACCCTATTAGAATAAATGATATTTTATACGTATGTATACATAAATAAACAAGGGGAAAATATGTTCTTTTCAATTATTCATAAGCCGTAGTTGGACTCGGTTACTTGGTTGGAGTTTGTGTTTGCTTGTGGGGGAGGATTATAAAGATGCACTATTTACTTGTATAACTACAACAAAACAAAAAAAATACAATATATATGTTTACCTTAAATTGAAACAAGTAAAGTAGATGCTTTTGATAAAGCGTTTGTGTTCATAGTGTATTAAGGCAAGATCGTAATGTACATAAATAGTACCATTATGTTGTCAACCTGGGCGAGGCAGTGGTTGATTTTTTTTTATTCCAAAAAAAATGCAAATATATATTATTCACCTTCCGAATACAAACGGCATTTGAATTGTATCTAGATTCTCATAAACGGTCGAATAGCCTATGCAAATATATTTTTGGTTTGCAAAACGATTCCTACTTCAAATGGTCAGATCACATAGCACAAACCCACCTAAATTTTCTGAGCTCTTGACAGCATTTCTGTAGGCCATACTACTTCCTGATTTAAGTTATGTTATTCACCCATTCCCCTCTGTTTTGTGAAACTAGTTTACTATTTTCAACCTCTCAAAGCCAGCAATGATTAAACTTTTTAATTCGCTTAGTTTTTTCTTCTTTACTGCTGTTATTCCAGCGATTTGGGAATATTTTACACTTATACAGCGCCCCCTAACGTTACATAGAGATAACTGTATGTCAGTTCATGGAAAAGCTTTATCATTGAAAACATTGATGCAGCATCAAGAAAAATAGTTAATGCCTCCGCAACAGACATTAGGCTTGTCTCAAATCTGTGAATGTAATAAAATATGGTAATTTTATATGATTAACAGAATTATGACAAGAAGAACCTTTTTATAGGGTATACTAATAAAGAAAACTTAAATCCTTTCAGATGAATGTAGGTGTATGCATTGGAAAAGAGCCCTCGAGTAGCAATAAAATCTGTTTGTGGAGATACTGTATGTTTGAATGACACATTATTGCTCAAGGTAAAGAACTCAAACTTTCTGGAGAATTACTGTGCCTCTGAGTCTGGTCCTCTTGGGTACTATAGCTTTGTAAGATCTAGACTACATGGGGAGAGAAAAACAAACATCAGATATTAAAGGTATTTAAGACCCTCTTTATAGTTAACCTACTCTGAATTATATAGTCATGGAGAACATTTCTTACAATGACACATCCTGGAACTGTAAATATGAAAATATACAGCTGATATTTAATGCTTTTCAAGACTGTCAGTGATATTATTCTTTCTTATTTGACAGAAAACCTTGCAAACCTCTTTTCAGATTAACCAAAACTGGTCTTGCCTGTAAACCCTGCCTGAATATTTAAAACCAGATTTAAGCCAATATTACTTTCTTCCTTTTTTTATGTTATGAACTCATTGATCACTGAAATATTGTGAACAAAATAAAACTGTAACTACCTGTAATGAAACACTGAATTTGTAACTAAACATTAAGGACAACGATCACTGTGGTTTGGAGTGCTCCAAGTATTTCTGATTTGTTATAATTGTGTTATAATTCAGAAACAATATCTATTAATGGAGTGACTGAACATTTGGTGAATACTTCCCTAGAACTTTTCAGTTACTCTAGCTGTACATAAATATCATGTGTTGTGATTAGAATAGTGGAAATAGCAGTTCTGAGTCAGCACGTATTTTTGTTTCAAACAGATGAGAAACTGTCACTACCTCTGTGCCTGTGTGATTGTTCAGTGCATTCTGGCAAGCCCACTGTCATCCTTCAATCCTCCTGTCTGCTTCTTTTCATTTTTGCTATTTTCTTTGGAGCACAGGAAACATATTTCAGCAGGGATGTTAATTGAAAAGGACACACATACCTGGCTTCAGTCTAGAGCTGAGAACAGATCAGACTGAGACCACGGCCAGGTTTACACGTCGATGGGAGTGTGTGTTCATTTAAATTCCTCTTATACAGACTGCTGTTTCCCCCTGATAATTTCACTACTGTACTCCTCCATTTTGTTTGTCCAACCCTCAGTACCATGTCCTCTGAAACGTGTGTCTTGTATTAAGACTACACTAAGGGCTTGAGGAACACACATTCCTTGGTTCCTCCACAGTTGAGCACATTTTAAATATCTTCTTGAAATAGGTTCATAAACAACAAGTAATTTGTTTCCCTGAATTTATGTCCATTTTTGTCTTGCTCCAATATATGTTTTAATATCAAATGGGAGCAAGTTATTATATTTCAGTTTCATTCAGGAGTACAGCATCAATAAATCCGCATTTAAATAGATTTTGCCGAATGGAACACCACAGATGTGACATAACCTTTAGTGCTGAGAAAGCAAAATAAATCTCCAATATTAGATTATTAGAGTCTCTGAAGTTGAAACAGTGAGAGTTTGTGGAAATTAGTGAGTTGGACAAACATGGATAGCAGTGGATTGAACTGCTTCAAGTCTCATTGTTCTAAATCATCCCCTAAAATCTCCAGAGGAGTTATATGAACTTCACCTCCTCACTGCAGCTGTCTTACAATATTCAGATTGCATTGCTGGATGCTTTAAACATTTGATGAAATATTTAAGGAAATACATTGAGCCCTTGCTCTCATTTTTGTACAGGGTGTTTCATGTACCTTGTTTCCTCTGAAAATAATTGAAAAAGGTTGACACTAAGTCACATAGAATAGTCATTCTGCAACAGATTAAATTAATAAGGTCACTGTGCCAGCATGAATTTGCAATTTTGCATGTGATCTTTCTGTTTGCATGGACCTACACTGAAGTAAACAACAGCACCAGCACCCATGTTTTAAAAAACTTGTTTACGTGCTGTAGCAATATAACTCTACCCTTGGGCAAGATGTTTAACCTTAAATTGAAGACCCTGGTGCTAAAAGTACTGAAGCCCCATTTTAAGACAATTCAAGTTGAGCATAGAAACATGTTGTATTTGTTTAGCTAAGTCCACCCTATAAATATTGTTAACAGAAAAGGTGCCTAAGCAATGCATAAAAACTGCAAAACTTTTAATGGCTGATTTTATGGATCAATGATATTTTCGGATTTGATTTTCTCAAAATAGACATTTTGTGACTTCGGTACTTTTAGCACCAGGGTCTTAAATGAACTTAAATAATGCTTAGGTAAATATCCAGCTGTATTAATGGATGCCATTACCTTGTTAAATATGCATGTAATCCCAGAAAAGGTTTAGGTAAGCATAAGATAAATAATGATTGATCAGTTGAAAATTTCAAACCCTCCATTCAGTTACAATGCATCCTGAAGACGGAGAAGTTAATATTCTGGGTCATGCACAGCAGATGCAGCAGTTCCACCTGCAGTCAGAACAGCAGAGCCTGGAGGTGCAGGCCGAGGGGAAGCACACTCACAGGTGCACTCATCCTTCACAGGCAGGAAGTGGGGTGTGAACAGACAGAGATCCTCTGCACCGGAGGATACAGCATACAGCAATTGAGAACGGCTTTGTTGGATCATTTCACTCGGCTTATTATTATCGATTTTCCTTTTTTTTATTGTTGCGTCTTTCCGATCATCCACACGGAATTCCGAGTAAAAACCCTATTTATTGTTGTTGTTTTCTCAGTAGGGCTGAGAAGCGGAGATCCTTTGTGTACCGGTGTTTGTTTTCCCCAGTGCAGTAAACAGACTCATCTAGTGAGAATATTGGAAAGCCTGATTTCCCCAGGGTATGGAGAGATCTGTGAACATTACCTGTCAGCACACCTGAGCATCTGAGCCTGACAGCACATCAGAATAGCTCATGCCACTTGCCACAGATGACTTTAACGTGTTCAAATTACCGACAATATTACCGTGCACCCCGGCTGCTGATTGTGGTGCCACAGCCCTTAGCGAGACAAAAGGAGAAGACATGGACATTCAAGAATCAAAAGAGCCTTTGGAACGTTTGTTTATAGAGGATTAACTGCTTGTGAAAGGGGTTTGACATTACCTGTTGATGAAGACTTTAGACAGACATATGCCGTCATCCTCACATAGTCACGTTATATGACAGTATTTGAGGGTTTCGTCTGAGATAGAGCAGTCATCAACATTTGAACAGCTCCAACTGACTGCTTACTGATGGGCAGTCTTGTCATTGGTACTGGTTAGTACCCACTGGTGTTTTCTTATGTGCAAAGTGAAAGAAAGTACAGGTTATCAGTAGGCAGAATTTTGGGGCACATGTAACAGAGCCACACTTGTTTCTGCTATGACCAATTATTTCTGCATGTGGTTCCCCATGCAAGATATTTGCAGGCACATATCTGGCATTGAAGTAGCTTTTGCTGAATTAAATGGCATTTCCTTCTCACATCCCTCCAGTTAATGTATATGGCACCTGATTCCGAACATGCCCTGTTCCCCTGTACATTATGCTCTCGTATCACACCGCCAACCTCATGTTGTCATTGTGGCCTATTTTTAGCCCACAATGTCAGAACATATGAGAGACTTCTGTGTGCTAGAACATGGTCTCTAAACATGGCCAACACATGCTGCACAACAATGCATGAATCAACCGCTCCCACTTTGAATATGTGCTAATTGATCGTCGTCATGGAAAACCTGAGTCTATTTCAGGTCTGCGCTAACAACAATGTTACTCTAATGACTTCTTCCTACTTAACTTAGATCTTGATTGACAGGCATGATACCTACATGGTAAAAGGAAAAAAGCAAGAAATACAGTTTTCTGCAAAACAAATAATAATTAATGCATTTTTTGTTTGATGGAATGATTATTTATTTGGATACTCTGTTCTCAGAAAATGGAAGTGAACTATAGTTACATATTGTGGATTGTAAATAGAGAGTAGGACAGTAGTAGTAGTGATTATATCAACCACCAAGCTATCTAAATCTACATTCTTTAAAATCAAAATCCAGGGGTATTTACTGTTCAAGATGAAGGCTGTTGGAAAATTACTTATTTGTTCAGGGTGATTTATTTATTTATTATTTCTTTTTTTGATTGCAGTTCAGGATATATACCATGCTTTTAGGTCTTTCAAAGTGAACCCCTAGTTCCAGGTTCCCTAACAACCAGGGGCCACATGTATGAACAGTGCTAAGCAGAAAAATGCCCTCAGAAAGCCGCGTAAGCGAGTTTCCACACAGAAATTCAGAATATAACACGTGCTATGACAATCTGCATACCTCTGCACACGATGGACACCATACGTACGCAATGTTTGAGTCTATGTGATATGGCGACACCGTGACAGAAAGGCAGAGGTAGAAAATGTGAAACTTTTTTTAAGCAGATTTCCGACTTTCACCCTGAGCATTCTTTTACACATTCTTTTACTCAAAGTTTTATACATGTGGCCCCAGGTCACATACTCCCTAAATATAACATGTAATTGTATGCTAACCCTTGTGTCCTAAGAATAATAATAATAAAATGAAATATCTATATAATAAATTGAGTAAAGCTACATTTCACCTGATGGATGTGGTACAATTTAGACTCTTTACCACTTAATGGATACAAGCATCCATCAGCCAAAGCACATGTGTCTAGTAATCCTTCATATCATATAAGACAAGGTAGAATAGGGACTGACTGTAACCAGAAAGCTACAGGTTCAGCACTGTTGTTTCTTTGAGGTAGTTTTGGCAATAATAAACTTGAAAAATGGATCTTGTATAAAATGTAAACTGCAGAATTCATCATGGATAAGAACTTGATGTTATATAGTGATTTACCCCAGGAGAATGTATTGCCAGACCATCACCTGGCACTTATATTAAGTAAATAATTCAATCCCTGCATGAGCTGGCTGGCCAGTAAAACAGTGTGTTGTGCTCTTGTTTCGGTGGAGAGAGCTATGACTCACTCACTGAGAGGAGAGTAAAAAGAGGCATGACAAGCCCCACGGCTGGCTCTAATTGAATCACCACACAGCTCGGAAGTCCACTGGGACATTGGGGTGGTCTGCAGGCCGAGGCACTCCGTATCCATCGTCAGTGTTCCCTTGGGACTGGTAATCAGCAGGTCACCCATCCTGGCACTCACTGAACCACACAAGCATGGTTTGCAGATATCAAAGCTCACAAACGGAGCTGTGAACATATCACTGTCTGCAGTGACCCCTAGATGAGTGGTTCAGTACAGTTTTGACCCGTTACATCTGTGTGTGTGTGTGTGTGTGTGTGTGTGTGTGTGTGTGTGTGTGTGTGTGTGTGTGTGTGTGTGTGTGTGTGTGTGTGCGTGTGCGCGTGCGTGTGTTTGTGTGCGCAAAAACCATTCTCTTGATATAACCTGGGATGGGCAAAAATACATCAAAAATGTATCCAAATAAAATATGGTATTTTGTATTTTGGAAATATAATAAAATACATTTTCTGGCAAGCATTAGATCAGTAATTCACAAACCTTGTGGTGAGCACTAGGGAATGGATAATGGACCTTTACTTTAACTTATCCTTGTGCACCTTTTTTCTTTGGAGAGAGCTTAACATAGAGAATCATTGCTTTGCTTGCATGAAGTATGGTGCTTGTTAGCAGGTTGTAGTCAGGTAATGTATAGCAAAAGAGTAATAAGGGACATTACCAATCATGTAAAATTGTTTGAAACCCCTTTGAGATGTTCAGTTTTAACACCTACTTAACGCATTAGTTTTGCAATATATTAGATAGAAAAAGGTTCAACCATCACATTTCCACTTTACCCACCTCCTCGCTGACCGCTCGCTGACAAATGCACCCTTCAGTATGCCACTTCAGAGAGATGTAATTTAATTATGTTTGGAGTCAGTTTGACCCCATTCAGTGTTTGACATCTCTTAAAAAATCAGTTTTTCATCTTGATTCTATATGACTTTTCCTAATTAAGTATGATTAAATAGTAAACACACAATAAAAACAATTCTGTGTTTTCAAATGTCCTGTACCAAATATACAATGGTGTTGTGTGGGGTCATTTGTGTGGTATCTGTATAAAATGTAAGAAAAGAAGCAACCTTTTTTATTTTTTTTAGCTCTGAGAAATTTGTGGTGATTCTGGTGGCACTTTCCCACAGGTTTCAAACTTCACAAACGTTCAACCCCAGGCTCTAAAATGAGAAGTTTCTCACAGATTCTTAATATTTAGGGATAAAATGCTAGTCAATTGGGAGACATTAAGAAGGCGCTACACAAAGTATCAAAATGTTCTATTATAATAGTTTTGTATCAGTGTAAACTGTTGGGGTCATAAAATGGCGTCATAAAATTTCAACATAATATGGGGGTTAAGCTCGATGAAGAATGTTACGGACAAAAGATAAAAAATTCTGTTTCTGGATTCTAGTGCGTTGGTTGATACTCTGCCCAAACGGCGTAACCCAGGCTGGAAATCGAATGACAGGTAGAGTATGGGTGATGGGTATTAAAGAACTATTTTAATAAAATAGTATTTTAATAAAAAAACGCATGGTGTTTTTTTCTTACACCATAAAATACAATACTATTTTGTATTTCAAATACATATACATGTATCAGGAAAATGTCCCATCCCTGGATATAACTGATCTAATGTGATCTGTATAGCAGTTTGCCTTTAATTCGGAATGATGAATTATAGCATTTGCAGCCACTGAAATTGGTAATAAAATTGTAAGTGCAGCCTTAACTCTTTGTTCACATTTTCAGTGCTGGAAAACTGTATGGGGCCTACTGTATGCTAGGCTTTCCTTTTAGATAATTTTCTTTTTCTGTCAGCATCAGGTCTATGTACAAGGCTTCGTTGTACTTGATTTTTTGTTCATGGCTTTTCTCATTTGGATGCTTTGAAAAAGTGCTGAGGTAAAACGGAAAAAAATAACTTGTTAAGTGATTCAGAGCAATGCTTTTCATATGCAGTCTGAAGAGCTATACTTTTGTCCTCCAAGAAATTATTTCTTGGCTAATCTCTGGTTCTTCAAACATGCATGCAAGTGCTCCCCGAGCCAGTACAAGTTTTGAGAGTCACACCTACACCTGGCCTCCATAACCTGAATGCCACCAATACAACCAGGCAGAGTGCTCTCCATGCTGTAATCCAGCAGGTTAAAATTAGCAAGTGTAGGTCACCAAAAGAAAAAAGGAGGGTTGTTTGGGATTTTGGAATCTTTTTTTTTCAAACTGGCCTTGTGATTTTTTTAACTGACATGCAATGATCAATATCAAGATAGGCACAGTGTAACTAATTTGTATATAAGCCACTGTACAGAAGAGTACAATTGTGCAATAAAAGAATGTCAAAAGACCCAAGTGGCTTGTTTCAATACATAGAATATTTGTAACAAGACTTTTTAACTAACACAGGGCAGTGTAGCTACACAGGATTTTGTTCCTTCTTATAATGTATCATACACAGTATTATATACAGTGCAATTACAGTCAATGCATCTAATCTCTGTGGAAGCAAAAAGGATTAAAAAATGATACTGATATAAATGTATTAGTTGAATGTACACACACATACTGATGGCTGTACCAACAAATCAGATGTAGAATGACTGGTACATTAAATCCAACCAAGCAATATCCCCTGGTTTATATCATTAATTTGGCCACTTTAGGTGCACCAAGTAGGTATGTTTGATCCATTAAGTATCTACAAGAATTCTGCTGTGGTCTGACAGTCAGGGATTTCCCTTCAAATGTTATGGTACCCCACAGGCCTTACAGATTAAAACTTAATATGTGCACTTATTAAAATCAAGCCCTATGAGTTGGCTTTATTGGTAAAGGGTGTGTGCTTACAAAAGAAAGTGATGGGCTTAGTCTTTACTAAAGGAATACTGCAGAGACTTTCAATAAGGTCCCTGCTGTCTATCTGCATAGAATGTACATTCTAAGGGGTCGATTTACTAAGATCCCAAATAAGGGGTGTTATTTTGCGGGCACAGCCAAAGTATTTGCACGCGTTATCATTTCACACTTTGCGGGTGATCGACTAAGAGTAAAAGAGTCATTATGTAAATTACTCCAGACGCAAACAGCCACATTTAAATAAGATAATTTGCGTGTTTGAAATGGTTATACTGTAAGAAAACGGTGAAAAGATTGGCAGCAATGTTGCCGTTTTTTATGGGGTTTTTTTGTGTGTGTAGGGTATAGGCTATTGTTACACTGAACGGGTTAGGCAGTTTATTACAAACTGTTTCACTGGATGCCTCTTAGTTTCTGCCGGGAGTTACAGATGTTTGTCAGGACTGAAATGGTCATAACTATGCTTACTAGCACTAAGCCTACTCGCACCGTAAGTGTCACATAAAATCACATTTCCATTTGATCATGGGTTTCATTTTTTATAAAGTTTTGATTTGCTTGTTATTCACGGTTTGTTATAATAGACATTGTATTGTTTGTTTGATTCAAATACTAGTTACTCTTGTATTCTGTAACATGATTTGCTTCATGATTTTAAAAAAAAATTCTTGCTGTTCATGATGTAGCCTATATGTAGGCTATCCACAAATTATCTTCTTATGTATTTTGAGCGTTAGCTAGAATGGGCCAGTTAATTAGCCCCCATTGTTACGCAATCATTCAGAATGTTCAGTTATGGATATTCCAAACACATCCGTATGTGTCTTCTACAATGACAGCCGTCATATTATCGATTCCGTGTCTTTTAATACCTGCTTTTCATTTGTACTAAAATGCACCAGCAAATACCTTCCCCAAACTTCCTTTCGGGCTTAGTAAATGACTGTACACGTGCTAAAGTAATCTATTTGCATGACCACCTCCCACTATTTCGCAAAATAATGTACTGACGCCCAATTTTGTATATTCATTCAGGCTAACCCACAAAAATGAGAAATCAATCTATCTTTCAAATTTAGCACATGCAATCCTCTTTACACCTCATTAGTTGATCACAAACCTTCAGTAAATCAACCCCTAATTTGTTTGCGTGAAACTCAACTAATAAAACTAAAAATTCTGTTATGCTTGGCTCCCAGCTAACAAAATTAGGCCCCCGGGTCGTCCCCTGAACGTCTCGACATGTCATCAGGACGTCACCTTGATGTCTTTTTGTAGGGTTTTCTAAACATTACGTGGACGTCACAGAGAACATTCCCGGGACGTTCTAGTAACGTCACCCAGACATTCATTACACAACGTTATATTGTAACCAGTAACAGACGTTGCAGGAACGTCCCTGAATATCCCATGAATGTTATGAGCACAACGTCATATCATAGCCGGATAGGGACATTGCTTGAACGTCCCCAAAAAATTCTAATGAAATGTCATATTGTAACCAAACAGTGACCGTCCTAGGACTTTAATAACATCCTAGTAATGTTTTTAGGACATCCCTAGGGAACGTCGCATCATAACTTTGAGAGGACTAAAATGGTATGTCCCTGGGACATCCACTGTTTGCTGGGCTGTAATTTATTGTTCAAAGCATCCAATAAGACACTGCACTGTTGCTAAGGTTTTGATGTACTATAGTGGATAAAAGCTGAAAATTAAACCAGAATGAACTGTAATGAATGAGACAGGTTTGCAGAGCATGGGGGGTATTACGCGTCGACGTTTCAGACAGTGTAATGGTGTTATAAAGTGTTGTATATTTCTCAAATGGATTATCCCAGACAATAAATGACCACTGAATTTTGAAAGGGACATCTCTATGCGTAAAACCAATGGTAAGATTGGATCTTTATTCCATATTTAGTAGCATGTATATTGATAGTAGAATGTGATATAATTACATAATCAATGTGGTATAATCACACAAGAATTTCACATGCTTATTTTGCATTTGAGTGAACAGGCTTTTCTGGCATATGATCAGGCTATTGTTGGGTTTATCTTGTTGCTATGACGGAATACAAATTTCTGGTGATAGAAAAATACATTTATGAACATAGACGCTATTGTCCACTGTGTCACGCAAGGGTAGTTATAGTTGCAGGCAAGACTGGGTGGGGGGTTGCTTGTTAAATGGACTTGCTATCTGACAATAGTGACACTTAGAAACTCTGTATTCAGCAGAGTTGTCATGAATTGTGTGCTAATAAAGTTAAAACATGGAGTTTGTTGTTTCCACTCACAGTTTGGTTGCAGGAGAAAGGAATATCTGAGTTGAGCAGAATCTTGGCGCCAGTGCCATGGGCATGGCCACTAGGGGTTCTGAGTGAAGGGGTTGTGCTATTTTATAGCACACTAAAATATTGTTCTGCAGCAGGCGGATCTCACAAACTCATTGTGGTTTATTGCACAGAGTAGAATTAGACGTTGCAACAATTACAGAGACAGAGCCCAGAGTGCTGGCTACAAGCCCCTCTTACGCGCTCCGGGTGGCAAATGCAAATCATACATAACGTTCCAACCAATTGCGTAATGCCCCGCTTAACCTATCTCTAACATTGGCTAGCTAACCTCGCCAGACACTGCAATATATAATGGATAGTTTAGGTTTGGGGCAGTGAAAGCAGATAGTTACTTTAACTTAAAGTTAAATTAATTGAGGCAATTAAAAAACTTTTCAATCTCAATATAGAGCCAGTTCACAACAATCATAGAGCGCTAGAAGCCCATTAGCAAACTCAGGAACAGCGTGACAAAGTAAATTAGGTATGATCAAACTTGTGCTTGGGTACAAAATCAGCATTGAGCTCATCTGCAAAACAATGATGGGGTTGTGGTAGTACGATTAGCATGCTTGACAAAACAAAACATAGCTTGCTTGCTGCACAAGATAACAGGTGGTAACTGTTAACTTGACCCAGGACTTGAACTTGGATGGACTTTAAACTCAGGCTACTGTTGACTAGACTGGAACTTGGAAAATAATACAATGTATTGGACTTTGTTTATAGACACTGCAACATCGCTCCATAGACATTAGGAGCAGCTGTCTATCTTCAGATCTCCAGAAATATTTTGTCATAATCACTGATACAATTAGAAATTTGAATGCATTTGACCAAAGGAATCCTCAGGCAGAGTAGACAATCTGTCCAAATTCTGCAAACTTCCAGCTCAGTCAAAAATAAATCTAAATGTTAACAGTTATAATACACAACTGAGAATTTCGGCCAGATACCAGTGTTCACACTGAAAAACAACACAGGCCCATGCAGCAAATATGGAACCAAACCGAATAAGTGATTTCTCACAAAGAAACAGAAAAATCTTGCCTGTGTAGAAACTGGAGCGTGACTGCAGCATTTGAATATGAAATGGCTGAAGATTTTTGTTTCAGTCACCTTGTACTGTGTGCAAACAAAGCCACCAACTCTGATAGAATAGAGAGGGAGAATTTAAAGCAGCCCTTTGTCGTTGTTTATAACTGTGTTGTCTTTGTTCTCCTTTTTCTCTGCAGAAAAGAATGGGATGAATTATTTTTAAACAGTAATTACCTGGCCAGGATCCGACAGTCGGGGATTAATGGACGATTGCGGAGCGGCAGGTTCCGAAGCGTGTGCTGGAAGGTAAGAAGGGGAAAACACTGCTCCTTGTCGGAAGCTGGATTCGGGGAATGGCAGATTTCTGATGTGTTTTTTTTTTTTGCTATGAGTACAAGTCGTTGGCTCACGCCAAGTCTGCCACAAAGGAACAAGATTTAGTTTCTCAAATCCATTCTGGGGAGTGTTTCAGGTTTTTCCTCCTCCTGCAATACGTATTTATACATTTGCCTATGCATTTGCTAATTTCTGTGTGTTCATTAGTTTGATTACTTGCTTACAGAGCACATGCAGTTTTTTTGCAGCTCATCATTTATTTCATCATCTTGATATACATATAATTTAAACATAATTGCAATGCTTTGCAATCAAACACAGGCATATTACAGATATATACTGATTATGGATCACAATGAAAAATGTAACAAAGAAGGGGGGACTTTTATAAGTGCAAGTGCTAGTCTTGTAAAGTACCGGTATATTCTCATTTTCAGACTAAATACAAGGCCATTAACCTTTGTGCTACAGAAGGCATGTCAGGGAGATAATGATTGGATCAACCGAGCACTCTGACACATATTTAAGGGCGTTTTTGTACTTGTTTAGGTTGAAAAGTGCATGAGATGGAAAGTTATTCCAACGTGATGAGGAAAGTCTCCCTCGCAGATGGTGTGTGAATCAGACAGTAATTAAACTGATCTGACTTGGATACAGCCAAGTCTCTGCAGAGCCAGATCACTCGGGTCCTGACGTGCTGTTCAAGGTCACAGAAACCAGGAAGCCCAGCAGAGTGTCTCTGCACTCTTTTACTCGACCAAGGCACAGTCATGCTGCACTGTCCTTTTTATTTGGAGGTGGAAGTCTTCGTAACCCTTTGTATAACCTATGTGTTCCATGATATTTTCCGTTTAAACATGCAATAAACATATGAACAGGTTAACTAAGCCATACACTCATACACAATATTAGACAGGGACAAAAACACACAGATCTAACAATAAATAATCTGACCAGGGTGCAATTTGTCATTCGCGTCTGACACCATATCATTTTAATAGGGATTTACTGGGGACTGCATCCAGGATTTGAGGAGGCAGGTAAAATCTATGAACTGGATGTCAGTATGGCCCCCTGTAAACCATTTCCTTTTGATTGAATTTTCTGTTAACTGTTTAAATTTGTATTTTTTTTCTACAGGGAGGGGCTTAAGAGTTCTGTATATTTGTAGCATTTTTTTCTTGAGAGAGTGATAATTAATAATAATTATTTTTGTTGTTATTATTGCTGAAAATATATATAATTAAAAGCATGTTTAAAGCTGTCATTTTTTCACAATAGCAGCCAAGAAATTACCTTTTTAATAAAGAAGCAGAACCAAGCAATTTTGAGACCCATCCCTACCCACAGCCAAGTATACATATGTTCAGATGCATTTGAAATGTTGTTATGAGAACCGATTGGAACCACACACAGACACTAAGATGGAATAAGCAGGCTTTATTCAGAGTCAACAGAAAACGAGTCAAGGGCCAGCGAGTCTGTGTGTCCATCTCCAGTCTTCCCTTGGACACGACAAAGCCCAAGAACTGGACGGATGGCTGGCTGAATTCACACTTCTCCACCTTGAGGTAAAGTTGCTGAATCACCTGGCACACGTGATGAACATGTTCTTCAGGGGTACAGGAGAACACAAGAATGTCGTCCAGGTAAACGTACACAAATTTGCAAAACATGTCCTGGAGCATGTTGTTGACCCACGCCTGGAACACAGCGAGGGTGTTAGTGAGCCCGAATGGCATCGCCAGGTACTCGTAGTGGCCGGACTGGGTATTGAATGCCGTCTTCCACTCATCCCCCTCTCAGATCCGCACCAAGTGATAGGTGTTGCGGAGGTCGAGCTTAGTAAATACGTTACAGCCTTGTAGTGTGGAGAAGGCAGATGACATGAGTGGTAAGGGGTAGCGGTTCTTAACGGTGATGTAATTCAGCCCATGTTCAATGCAAGGGTGTAACGAGCCATCCTTCTTGCCCACGAAGAAGAATCCAGCTCCTGCTGGAGATGAGGAGGGGCGAATGATTCCTGAAGCCAAGGACTCCGCAATGTACTTATCCATAGCCTCAGTCTCAGGAACGGAGAGGGAATACAGGTGACCTCTAGGGGGCTAGGTTCCCGGAAACAGGTCAATGGGGCAGTCGTAGATGCGATGAGGAGGAAGAAAGCAGGCTTGGGAGCAGCTGAACGCCTGGCGGAAGTTGTGATATTCACTGGGCAGTGAGATCGATCGCCTCTTCCTCTTGAGCAGTTGGGTCTTCACAGAACTGGCAGCGGAACTGAGGCAGGTGAGGTGGCATTTAGGACTCCAGCCAGTTATAATTCCCAGAGTCCAGTCTATCTGGGAATTGTGCTTGGCGAGCCATAGTGATCCGAGCACAATGGGAACGAGGGGCAACTCCAGGACAAACAAAGAAATCTCCTCCGGATGATTGCCAGAGACTAGAATCTTCACAGGGCTGGTCACTTCTCGGATCTCTGCCAGAGGAGCCCTGGTATGAGTGTTAGTGTGGAGCGGCGTCTTCATCCGGGCGGTATGAATGCCTAACTGATGGACCAGGGTAGGGCAGGTGGAATTAGCATCCGCCCCTGAATCGATGAGAACTTGTACTGGTAGCTGGATCCCATTCCAGGTGAGCAGGGCATGATGAATGGGTCGGGATGTGGGAGAGGTCAGGGAGGCGGCTGTCAGGACCTCCTCTTTCACTTGACGGGCGTTGCCTTTGACTGAGCAGTTGTGGATGAAGTGGCCTGGACCCCCACAGTACAGGCATAAATGACTGGAGAAACGCCATTGACGTTCCTGGAGTGTTAGCCAGGTACGGTCCACTTGCATGGATTCAGGTGGGGCAGATGGCTCGGGTGGAATGGGGAGACAGGATCGGCAAAGTGCAGTAGGAGATGGAGACTCGGCGCTGGATCCCTCTATCCGACCGTTGCTCTTGCAGACGAGTGTCGACTCGGATGGCGATGTCTACTAGCCTATCCAAGTTTTGGGTCAGGTTGCACGTGCTCAGTTTGTCCTGGATGCTTTCTGACAGGCCATGCAGAAAGGCGTCGTATAATGCCTCCTGGTTCCACCCCACAGACACCGCCAACATCCGCAACTCAATGGAGAAGTTCGCTGAGTGACCGACTGAGGTCCGGTCGAAGACCTTCTTCATCTCAGTGGAGAAGGAGAGAAAGGTGGCAGTGTGCGAATCTCCTGACTCCCAGCATGCCGTTCCCCAGGCACGGGCCTTCCCAGAGAGCAGGGTGATGACATAGGTGACCTTGGATCGCTCGGAGGGGAATGAGGAGGGCTGAAGCTCGAAGACCAGTGAACTCTGGGTGAGGAAGGCGCAACAGGAACCGGGCTCTCCAGAGTACCGGTCAGGTGTGGGTAGACAGGGCTCTGGAACCCCTCGGGGGGCAGCCATGGACTGGACCTGGAGCGCGGCAGTGCTGGTAGCTTGGGCGGAGGTTGCGGAGTCTCGGGCCAGCAATTGCAAGGAAGTAATTTATTCCGAGATGGTCTGTACGGTTTGTTGAAGCGTCCGCAGCTCTGTATCGTGCTGTCCCAGTCGAGCGCCCTGATAACAAAGGGCCTCGGAAGCCTGTCGTGGGTCTGCTGGTTCAATAGTGGTCATGAGTGTTATGAGAACCGATCGGAACCACACACAGACACCAAGATGGAATAAACAGGCTTTATTCAGAGTCGACAGAAAACGGGTTGAGGGCCAGCAAACAGTGCAATGCAGGAAAGGCAGAAATGTAGTCAGGTCCAGGCAATCAAAGCAATGCGGAGAAGGCAGGGCGAAGTCCAGAACAGGCGGGGGTCAGAACCGGGAGATCAGTCAGAGGCTGGAGCACGGGAGGGCGGAGGGCTGGAGCAGGGCTAGGACGGAGATGGGTAGGCGGGCAGGAGGACTGGAGCAGAGCTGGACGGGAACGGGCAGGAGGGCAGGAGGACTGGAGCAGAGCTGGACGGGAACGGGCAAGGCAGGCAGGAGAACAGGAACAGGACTGGACGACACAGGACTCGAAACAGGGACTCGGAACAGGAACTTGGAACAGGAAAAGGAATAAACGCTGGAATGTTTGACACAAGCATGAATATGCAAGGCACAAGACGATCTGGCACAGAACAAAGAAACAGGGGAGACTATATGCCAGACTAACGATGAGACAATGAGGAACAGGTGAGACGATACAACATGAGGAAACACATATCAGGTGCGGGAGCTGGAGGAACACAATCGGGGAAAGGGAAAATGTGGAACGGAATACACATACAGAAAAAACATAGAAACGAAAAACCAGGAAATCAAGACACAGAGGCACGGGACGTGACAAAATGTTTTTTAAATAAAACAAATGGGGCTTCTTATTAGGTCACAATGGTTGAAAAATATGATATGGTATAAGTAAATGAAATTTCTAGCTAAATCTTAATTTTTGACAATGAAAATCTTAATGTTTTGGTACATATTCTAGTATTACCCAATGATAGCCACATTGGTAGGGACATTTCTGTGAGCATGGTAGCTGTTGTAACAGTTGAGATTGGATGCTTTGAAAGAACTACAGTAACTAGCCAACTAGTTATCTCTGCCAAAATGTTTCCAAATTTTCTTGATTAGCTGTCACTTTGCCTATCAGAATGCCTATGCTTTTCAGTACTGAGACTGATAAGAAAGTGATTCTGATCTAAACACCTTCCCCCAACACTGAACACATTCTTATCACTGAAAATGCGCTATTTTGTAATTGTGGATACAGTGTAGGGCATCATTAGCAAGGTCTTCAATGGGTAGCAATTGTCTTTTAACTGACACCGATCCTCTGAAAGACTGTGGAGGTCAGAGTTGGTCAGAATGTCTTTGCAGACCCAGGATAATCACATGTAATACCTGCCATTATGTATTGAACACCACCTGGATTTTGGTATAATGGATCCCCTTACAGTTCACACAAATGGCACGCTTGTGTGATGGTGCGTGCAACTGCTCTTGAGTACATTCAATGACATCAAGGGGTGTCCATATTTTTATGACTGCATACATCTTGAAGCCTACTGACAAAAAGAGGGATAAAACATTGCATTTATTGTTTAAAATGTTTAAATGTTCAATGTAAATTATATTAAGTATAACACTTTCCTGATGCAGGATAAAAGAAAATCAAAAATCAGCTGGCCCATACGGTTTCTGTGTGCAGAGAAGGACATTTTAGATACTTACAGTTTCTGAGGACCACTCAGTTTTACAGTGGCTGGTATATGGGCATTCAGGGCTCTGTGGTCTAAAGCAAGAAAATGCACTTCAAGTAACTTCAAAGTAGCTTGTACAGTGAAGTTATGCCTCCAGAGGTTGTACATGTGTATATTATCCAATTATTCTTAAAAAAAATGTATTCGATTGTATTCCCGGTTGGTGCTACTTGACCAATCGTGCATACAACTTAAGACTGCTGTGGTGAAGGGATTTTGTGGAGCTGCTTGCGAATTTGAGAAGTAGCCTACCAGCACAATATAAAATGTTTTATTTATGTTTATAATTGTGAATAAATGCTACAGAATTTATCTATTAAAGGATAAGTTCGCTATTTTGGACCTTGGACCCTATTTGCGGTCTGTCTTCCATGAACCTGACACATTGAGTCCATATTTTCGCTGATCGGTCCAGTATTGAGCTAGCTACAGATTTCCTGTAGGCTCTCACTGGGCTACAATAGAAGTCAACGGGGCAATTAGAAATGTTATGGAAAAACGATAAATGTGCTTTCATGTACAATAAATGAGACGGGAAGCTCAGGGTGTATTGTTACCGGTCTCAGTATGCTCTCCTGTGAAATGTATCTCAATCCGAACATTTTTACGTGCTTGGCATGGCTTGGAAGTAAGCATTTCTCTGTTGCTTGTTTTCGCTGCTCCCGCGGAGTACTATGTGTCCGGGGTGGGGGAGCTGGAAGGTGTGCCGGCCGTTTACGAAACTATATGTGAGCAGTCTGCGTTTGTTTACCTGCAGCAACGTAGGCTACAATTTCCACAAAAAAACTTGGATGATGGATGACTATAATGATTACGAAGACGAAGAATTCGATTTTGACTTTGACGTTACTGGCTACAGATTTGAGCCAGAATACACGGACACGGAACTACAAGAGATGGATGATAAGAGAGCAAGAGAAGAGAGAGAGGATGAAGTTGCGCAGGTAATGTAAATTATTACAAATGATGATTACAAACACTGCGTTACAAATAGTTCTGCTGTAGGCTACTAGCTAGTAAACTCCAACGGGAGGTCAGGATTTGTGATCAACTGCTTTTCAAGCGGCCTCTCTACAACGTAGCTAGACTGCGGAAGTTTACAGTGCGAGGTAGTGCGGTCGGAGAAATAGTTCTGTTTAAAATGGAACTGTTGTTTCAACGTTCGGTTTGCGTTTGCGATAGCCTACATTTCACAGGAGAGCATACTGAGACCGTAAGAATACACACTGAGCTATAAAAGCACATTTATCGTTGTTTTTCCATAACATTTCTAATTGCCCCGTTGACTTCTATTGTAGCCCAGTGAGAGCCTACAGGAAATCTGTAGCTAGCTCAATACTGGACCGATCAGCGAAAATATGGACTCAATGTGTCAGGTTCATGGAAGACAGACCGCAAATAGGGTCCAAGGTCCAAAATAGCGAACTTATCCTTTAATATGTACTGCCTGTGGAAATATGGTGTCACTGTACAAGCTGCATTGAAATTACTTTAAATGTATGCTCTTGCTTTAGATCATGAACCCCCAAAATGCCTTTATATCAGCCATTGTAAAGCCGTCTGGTTGTCAGAAACATCTGCAAGCATATAAATTATCCTTCATTGCACAAAAACACATACTAATCTGAAATAATATAAAACATGAACTATACCTTTATGGAAAAAAGTAATAAAATTAAGTGTAATTTTCAACAACCTTAACTGATTCAACAAAAATCAGTGATCATTGTGATGTATTTTTGTGTTCCCGTAATGGGATACTATGGTATGTTTTACAGATGTTTTACAAATGCACATTCTATGACACAAGAAAAACAGTATACTGTTGCTTCCCCATGTAGAACGTGGAGGCTATGTAAAGGAAAGACATAATGTTAACTTACACAATGTGGGCATGTTGGTATTTGACAATCAAGGCCTTCTAGTTTGTTTATTGCTCTGTGGGACTTTTTTCTCCTTTTGCAGCATACTGTCAATTAATGGAATCAAAGGGATTATTGCTTTAAACACTGGAAATGTAACATAGTGGGAGATCAGTATTTTTCTTGGCAGTGAATCAATAGAGACGGCGCAAAGAGCAGAGGAGAATCTAAGCACATATGTTTGGAAAATTCAACTTGTTTTGACGTTCCTGTGCCTCTTAAACAAATGAAAAAAAGAGGAGTAGAGGTGAAGAGGTTGATACAGCCTTTTTGGGAGCAGGCGTGTCGTTACGATAAAGTTATTGGGAAGCTTGTCCATTTCTATATTTTATACATTTATATATTTTGTCCATTTATATTTATGTTTTACAGTACACGATATTTGTTTCCATGTGAGAGATAATAGTATATGTTTCTAAAATCACCAGGTGACATAAAGCTGTGCTTGCTGGAAAGAATACAAAAATACTACTTCTTGAAACGAAGGCCTTGAATAACAGGGCAGTGACCCTTTCTGTAATATGGCGGTCTGTGGAAAAGCTGCACAGTTGCTGGTATTACTCTAGGACAAAAACAAATATGTGCCTCTCATAAACTATTCATTATGACAACAGTAGTCTATTATCTAAAAAATAAACCCCGCATTAGACTAAACACAAACTGGAGGAACAGTATGACAGCAAAGAAAAGGGCACAATAAATATTTGTTCCACTGCTGATATTGAGTATAACTAGTGTATGAAAACAAGATGAATAAGTGTGCTGTGAAGCAATAGACACAATTCACAGTTGGAGGATTATTTCAGCAAAGAAGTCAACATTGTTTTACCTCAAAATTTCAGGTCAAACATTGCTTTGAAGAACGCTTCAAAAACTAAATAACATTCTTAATATTGAATATAAACAATGTCAATACTTAATATTAAGTATTTTAACAACTAATGTTTTATTATTAAATGAAAGCATTAATTTTAAGCAGAGATGGCATACTGAGTCTTCATAAATCACAAAGTAAACTGATCTATCATGTGTTATCAGTGCCAAACAAAGCAGAAAGTTTTTTGATTGGGTCTTATCGGTTGTCCATAGTGTGGTTCATGAATCCATAGATTTACAGAAAAAGGGGCCCCTGAGAGAACGTAGTTTATGCAATGGCTGAATATAACAAACATTCAAAAGAAGACTCTTCCAGCTTGTGATCACCTTTGCAGAAGTCATTAATGGCAACTATTTCATAACTCTCTTTAAGGCCACCACCTCATCATCACCCTAAGGATCCAATACTATACTATACTATACATCCAACAAAGGGAAGTACTGCTCCAGGAACGCTGGGCACAAATCAGCCAGATCGAGATGAGGTATAGTTTTCAGTTGGAAGCAGTGTGAATGCAACCCACATAATGTCCACACGCTGATTCTTACAGAACACTGAACAGAGCTCTGATTAACTTACGGCTTTGAGAAATTTTCGCTATGCTTTACAGATGAGACATGAGTACAGCTAACACTGTTGTGGTCTGGTAACAACCATGATAAAGTAGTTTATAAATAAGCTTTCATCAGCCACTTGTAAGTTACTGTCTGTGTGATGGTGACAGTGCCGATAGACATCTATTAAACCAGTCACTTTGAATCTCTGCTTCTCAGAGCCTCTGTAACTAATTCCGATAAGATAGAGAACTCTGAAGAATGATCAAACAAGATTTTGTGAGAATGTGAGTGCAAAAAAAACAAAAACATTTATATCTGCCTTAATAACTATACAACAATAACAACATCAACAACAATGGAAAAAACAAGACAGGCCAATGCGATAAAAAAGATATGAGGAGATACTGGGAGTTATAATCGTTGTGGTAATTTGCCTAATCCTGTTAAAATGTGCCAGACATATTTATCTTACACATTGCATTTACCAGTACTATTTCACAAACTGCTGAGAAGACTACAGGTCCTTGTGTAGGAGTTGATTTTGATGCAAGAGGGCATTATTAAGCTATTCGTCAGAATAGGTGCAAGGTTCTGGCCTGTCACACATACTTTCTTTATTGGTCATTTTTTTGTGGAGCAATTTTCATGATGGAATGTCATTGTACAAGAACTAGTTTCACTTGATTTTTTAATCAGGTCGGAAATCCTTAAAGGGATAGTTCGGAATTTTGGACATAATGTCTCAATTACGACTTACCCATGATGTAGTTGATTGATGGAAACCATTTTCAGATAATTCCATGCTGTCCCTTCTTTTGGACATACACACATTGCTAATACTAGCGCGACTCTAAGGTAACTGCTAGCATCCACTACCAAACACACTTAAACACTCCACAGTGCACTGAAAGCAAATAAAATACGACGACAGTCTATCGGTGTTATTTTGAGTGTTTATACCATCATTTGTGAAGTCAAACTATCGTTGAATCCTTTACTTTGTGCTGACCTAATATTCTCTGTGCAAGTACGGCGGCGGAGCGAACGTGGCACTTGCAACTTGTTACTCTTCTTTGTTGTTGTAGTCGACCAGTGCCGGCACTACATTCGTAGGTAACGTAGTATCACTCCCCCGATAGACTGTCGTCGTATTTTATTTGCTTTGGGTGCACTGTGGAGTGTTTAAGTGCTTTGGTAGTGGATGCTACCGGTTGCCATAGAGTTGCGCTAGCATTAGCAACGCGTGTATGTCCAAAAGAAGGGACAACATGGAATTAGCTGAAAATGGTTTCCATCAATCAACTACATCATGGGTAAGTCGTAATTGAGACATTATGTCCAAAATTCCGAACTATCCATTTAAAGGGTAGCTGAAGGCCATTAAAAAATTGTCCCAAAAATGACTTGAGATCTGGCTCCCACAGATGAGTTTGTCCCTGGAGGAGAATGAGAGCATCCAAGCTGATTGCGTGCGGTTTATTAGACAATAATAGAGAAACTGTAAAAAGTGATTTTTAAAATCTCCCTTTGTTCTGAAAGAATCGGTAAGATTCTGGAAGACATGGAAACCATCAGCATAATTCATGCATGCTCTCACAGAGGTTACTTTGTAAATATTGCAAGGAGAGAAGCTGTCATTAAGGATTACCATTACCTCCAAATTTACAGTTGAACAAACAAAAGGAAGTTATCCACATTGTATATCTAACAATCTGTTATTTTCAGCTTTAGTTGCCGCAAAGTTTCTCTGCCTCTTACTTTGTGCCCTATAAAGTAAAGTCTATGCTTAGGTGAACATGGCTCATACTGGAACTGCAGCTTGTTAAAACTGTACTAAAACCCTTGTGAAATGTAATTCACTCTATAACTATTATACAAAACCCAAACAATTTTTTATTTTAATTATCAGAGGGCCACTAAATCTTCCCCCAACTAAATATACTGTATATGTATTTTTTAATTTGTCTCCCTGCTACCAGGTCACACAATCATATCTTTCTGGAATCACTAATATACAACAACTGTATAGCTGCTTTATATTCAGGTAAAACTTGCATTTGAAAAGTTACAAGCATGTAACTTTTAGTTGCACAACAGTCAACATTTTAGGAAGGCGTGGTTGTTGACCACAGTTGTTCTGTATTCTTACTTGCCATTCACATTCAAAGTCATTGTGATGATCTTGGGGGACAAAAAAGGACCCTCATTTCTTCACCTGTGACAGTAGTTACTCATTCATTGTTATTTCCATGTTTACGCTATTTTCAGCATGCACGTAGGCTAATCGCACATGAGATTTAGCCTTTTGAAAGATTTTTTTTTTTTTAAAGCCACAGCAAGCTCTTAAGAGAGTAAGTGCGAGCCATCCTGTCAAGCAGTCTGATCGCTTGTTTCATTCTCATCCTCACAGTGTGATATTCTCATGCAGACTGAATTGTGGTTTCTTTCATTTTGATTTTATGTCCAAACGGTGAGATTTAAAGTCTCACGTAGAAGTTTCCATCTTAAACTTTAAACTTTTAATCAATGCATTTGTGTGGGCGACCTTTGACGGCAGAAGGTGGGTTTCTGTTACTCAATTGTCCCATTTAACTGACAAAACCAAGCTCGCAGTCAAAACCAATTCGGCAGCAGAGCTATCAACAGATAACTCCCTTTGCAAGCACATCCAATTTATATAATTCACTACATTCTATCTTTCCCAAGTAAACAGTATTAGGTAAGTGGTTTGGCCTATTTCTGTGTTCTGATGGTCTGCATAGAGAGAACTAACATTTGGGCAGTGCTTAAGGGGACATTATTTAGATAATGTATTTAACAAAGGTTAAAGTTCAAAACCCAAGAGGGGTGCTATTGTTGTACCTTGAGGAGGGTATTTGACATAACTCACTTCAGTAAATATGGAGCTGCTTACATGGTTGACATCTGAGCTGTTTAAGTCTCTCTAGATAAGGGATTTTTGGAGCAAATTACTGATGGATGAACACAAGCTATAGTTATTTTAAGAGGCAAAAATAGTAGTTCACCATGACCTGAAATGAGACTGTTTATGAAACCACAAGGCTACAATCTAAACGAGGTTGAGGGCATTTCAAGATATTTTATTAATGAAGCTCTGGCATTATTATCCTTGAAATCCCGAATTCCCTGGTTCCGCGCATGTCACGGACTTCCATCGTGTAATCACTCTTGGCAGAACCCTGCTACACCATGGAGAAATAATGATCCAGATAGCATGTTGTTGTAAACATTGTCTTCGCTTCAGTCTCCTGTTTTATTTATGGAATTTATAACATAGGCAGAGAGCTGAATTTGAGGCCTTCATTCTGCTGCTCAGTATGTGTGTCACTGTGGGTGCGTGTACAGTGTGTGCGCGTGCATTTGTGTATGTAGTTTCTTACTTCGTTTTCCGTATTCCAAAAAAGAAAAGGAATAATGGCAGCCATAAGATGCCAGGGCTTTTTCCATAATAGGGACTAGTGTCTGCCACATCCACATAAATGGAGTGCAGATTGCCCCAGAGATTAAAGGAATGTGAGTAACTTTATGTAGAAAATAACAATTATATTTTTAAAGAAATTGAATTGGTTACCTACTTCTTGTATAGTACTGTGCATACAACCACGCACTTAGGATTTAAAAAGGAATGTAAATTTCCAAATGGACAGCATTATATAGTACAATAATAACATGACAACAACACACACATACACACATACCCAGTATTCAGAGAACATCTCCTATCTCCTGGAGCCCTTTAAATTGAATCATGGGAAATAAACAAGGTATATATTAAATGGTGTTTGCATAGACATAACTGTGCACGCATCTTGTATTTTAATGTCAAAAAAGACATTAAAATACTAGATGTGTGTAGTTATGTCTAACTGGCCACACATCTAGACATAAAATAGTAGATTTGTGCAGTTAGACATAACTGTGCACACATCTAGTATTTTAATGTCTTTTTTCAACATGTCTTTTTTGTGGTTGAACAGGGTGTGACTGGTATGTGTAAGAAACAATGCCCGCCGTTGTTTTGGGTTGTGCGTTTTCCTTTTCTAGCATCTCAAAACTCTGCTCTTGTGATAAAGGCTTTGAACATGAGTGGCGCGTATTGCATTTAAAACAGTAAACCGTTGTCACAGGAAATAATTTGACCTTTAACAACAACATGCGGTATCTGACCCATTTTACCGGTTATTTCCATAAGAGGTGTGGAGATTGATATGCTGAATGCAATTTTTCTTCGGTATAGACAGTAAAGACCCATAGTTTTTATCTAAGAAGTTATAGGGACATTTTTGAATTCCAAATCTCTCACCATGTTTCCTTCACATTTCAGCTATAAAGAAGGTGAAATCTCAGTCCTTGAACATCGTCTTCATTAATATTCATATACAGTGCCCTCCACAATTATTGGCACCCCTGGTAAAGATGAGTAAAAAGGGTTATAAAAAATTCAGTTTGGTGAATTAGCTTAATCTCACACTGAAAAAATGAGAAAAATCCAATAAATCCCTCATCAAGAAATAATTATTTTTAACAAAACCTTGTGTGCCACAATTATTGGCACCCCCCGCATTTAATACTTTGTACAACCTCCCTTTGCCAATAAAACAGCACTGAGTCTTCTCCCGTAACATCTAATAAGGTTGGAGAACACAGAGCAAGGAATCTTACAGAATCTCTCCAGATTATCCAGAGTCCTAGGTCCTCTCTTGTGCACTCTCCTCTTCAGCTCAGCCCACAGGTTTTCAATGGAGTTTAGGTCAGGGGACTGAGATGGCCATGGCAGAAGCTTGATTTTATGTTCAGTTAACCATTTTTGTGTTGATTTGGACGTATGTTTTGGATCATTGCCCTGCTGGATCCAACGACGACCCAGTTTTAGTTTCATGGCAGAGGCAGCCAGATTCAGATTTAAAATGTCCTGGTATTTCATGGAGTTCATGATTCCATGTACCCTAACAAGGTTCCCAGGGCCTTTGGAGGAAAAACAGCCCCACAACATCACAGAACCCCCCTCCACCAAACCTAACAGTGGGGATCAGGTTATTTTTGGTATAGCCATCTTTCTTTTTACGCCAAACCCACCTTGAGTATTAGTTGCCGAAAAGCTCAATTTTCATTTCATCTGACCATAGAACACGGTTCCAGTCAAAGTTCCAGTAGCGTTGAGCAAACTCCAGATGCTTACGTTTGTGGTGAAATGACAGGAATGGCTTTTTTCTGGCATGCCTTCCAAATAATTTGTTGGCATGTAGGTGACGTCTAACAGAAGTTTTGGAGACTTGATGACCCCAAGATGCTACTTTCCTCTGTAATTCTCCAACAGTGATCCTTGGGGATTTTTTGCCTCTATTGCCATCTGTGTGTGGGGGCAAAATAAACTTGGGTCCTCTTCCAGGCAAGTTTGTAACAGTTCCAGTTGCTTTGAACTTTTTAAGTATTGCCCTAACGGTAGATATGGGCATTTTCAGGTGAGTAGCTATCTTTTTTTATATCCATTCCCTGACTTATGAAGCTCAACACACTTTTCCCTCATTTGATTTGTGTGTTCTCTTATCTTTCCCATGTTGATGTATGAATAAGGGAATATGGCCTCTGTGTCACCTCATATTTATACCCCAGTGAAACAGGATTACCCCAGTCATGGATTACTGCTTGAAAGGTCCTAAACACTCTGATCAGCTTTACAAAGTAAAATATAAATGGAAAAAATGCTTCAGTTACATTTTGTTCATAAGAATTTATACGGGTGCCAATAATTGTGGCACACGTGGTTTCGTTAAAAAAAATATTCTCAGAATAAATTTACTTCAATTAAAGGTTGGATTTTTCTCATTTGTTTCAGTGTGAGATTAAGCTAATTGACCAAAAGGTGAATTTTTTTATAACCCTTTTTACTCATCTTTACCAGGAGTGCCAATAATTGTGCAGGGCACTGTTTGTTACATAAAACATAACTCTGTGTATATGGCAAACAATCCCATGGTATAGATATCAGCACCCATAAGCTGTATTCACAATTTCCCTTTATGTTGCACGTACCATCCATTTAATTCTTATCACAAAGTCTTTTAGCAGTTACGTATAATGCAAATGTTTCTGGAAAATTGAAATGAGGAAAAAAGCGGTGCAACTTCAAATTTATTAGTCATTAGTTTCTTCAAGTAACATTAGTTTACATATTATGGGGTCGATTTACTAAAGGTTTGCGTGTACTATAATAAATCGACCCCATAATATGTAAACTAATGTTACTTGAAGAAACTAATGACTAATAAATTTGTGCCCAATTGAGCTACCGGTCACAGTCTGCAGTGGCATGGTCTGGATTCAATCCAAACCCGTGGAGCTCATCTATGCACCACAGCGTGGTACCTTAACCGAATGAGCCACCCGGCAGCCCAGGTTATCCATTTATACAGCATTGCTTGATATCTTTACTGCAGCAACTCATGACTGTCCTCCAACTGGTAATCAAACCTTCAGCATTTTGTTTACAAAAGAAATATCTTAAATTACCACATGGCTACCCAGTATCACTATGATTTTCATGCCTTAAATACATTCATGAATACTGCATTTTCCTTTTGTCATGCATTACAAACAAGGGACTGTGTGCAAATTAATGATTTCTCAAAACTGTAAATATAGTAAGGTGTACTTCTATGTAACAGCCTCAGCCTGAGGTAAGGTGTACTCGGCGATAGAGAAACCTTTTATACGCCATACCCCCTGACTGCACCCCCAGTGTGTACGCAAGTGCAGCACAGGTCAGAGGTAAATACCCCTGAGTGTTCAGCTTGCCGTAGCAATATCAGCTGAGAGACTGCCGAGGTCTTGGCATTGGCTCGCCCACCGTAATGCCCTCTGTGTTTATTTGTTCTGTGTCTGCGTGTCCTGCGGGTGTTACCAGTGATGGTGATTGCCCGTCGTCAGGCTGATGCGCAATAAAGGCCTCAGCTGGTGGATGTGTTCATCACTCACTCAATAGCCCATTAATACACAGCGCGCACACACACACACGCACGCCGCGCACACACATCGCATGGGCCTCTTCTCCTGATCAACCAGAGGGTGATTCTAATCAGCTCCACCAGCTGCCGGCCAGCCTGCAGATGCAGGGGGAGGCCGCGAACATCAGTGCACTGCTACAGCAACATCATAAAGATGGCAAGCCTCACACCAATGTGTCCATTTGTTTGTGGCTCGTTGAAGATAAGTATTGTGAGTTGCTTAAAGCCTAAATAAAACATTAATGCAGCTTGTATTAGTCCCAGTAATTGCCCTCACCACAATAAATTAAATTATTGTTGAAGCTCAGCATGTACACACTGAAATTGTATGGCTTAGTGGTACAGCTCAATAGATCTTGTGGTGTCAGGTGTTTACAAGCTATGACAATTGCTCTTGTGAGCACCTAAGCTGAGATTCAATATCTGGCAAGTCGAATGGAATCACCCTCAGTGTTGGGTGTCACATATGGAATCCTATAAGCGACAAATGTCAGTAATAGGTTATCTGGATAGTAAAAAATAAAAAAGCGTTTAATAATTTCCTTAGCCTCAAATCAGTTGATAAAATTATTTTAAAAATATATATAAATTTTACTCTCCCATTTATCATTTACTGGCTCTTTGTATTTTTCAACTGCTCACTTTTCCTATTTTCTTGGTTCTAGAATGTGCTTAATCATTTATCTATTTCCAATTTTTGCCCATGCAACATATCCCATTTTCCTGCTAACATGAAGGATAATAATCTGAGAGTGTCTTCAGCCAGGCACTGTTTTAGCGAGCAGTTATATGTGGAACTAGGGCCATGAAGTAATCAATGCATGAATGAATGTAAGTGGATTGGTGGAAATGCCAGGGGATTCTGCATGTCCTGGAGTTCTGTACTTTAAATACCTCTAAGAAGGAATGCATGAAAATAACCAGATTGGTTGTAAAATGTTCATAGACACATTCTGAGGCAGTGCTATATGCTGTGCTATCAGTTCAGTGGTGTGTCAGCCCGAACTTTCAATGATTCTGCTGAACTTGTGAACATGCTTGAAGTACCCTGGCTTACTATTTTCAAAAGATTGTATCCTATAGGCTAAAGTGAAGGGTGTGTTGTCAATTTAGGGAGACCAATGATAATGGAGCACTAAAATACATGGTGTATATCCTAAAATTATCTGCTGGGGAATATGTCTACTGGAGATATGTTATTGTGGTTAGGGCTTCCACACCTAAAACGTTATGGACTCCAAATATGGCTTATCTTCTGCAGCAATATTTGTCTCAAGCCAATAAATTATTATGATGCCAAGGCATTATTTAAAATTATATATATTCCACTGCATTCTCTATCTGCAGCAAGCCTGAGTTCATTTCTATATTACGTCTGAGATACTGAAGTGTAGTTAATAGCTATCCTAGCATACCTGCAGCCAGTATGTCAATACTTAGAAGTCAAAGACAACTTACAGTTGGTGCCATATTCTTTATACCGAAAAACTGCTCACTCTTTTGAGACTGTCACATGACTCATAAGATGGTAAGATCATGCAAACATTCTCTCTTATGCAGGGCTGTGCAGAGGCCTTTTGAGGGGCAGGTGCTCAAAATGAGAGAGTGGCTTGCCAACCTACAAAAACAGTTTTATGACACCTCGTTTTTGTATTTGAGTATATTTTACCAGAATTAATTAATACAAATGAATGACGGCAACAATAATAATAATACAATTATTGATTTAAAAATCTAATAAAAGGGGAATTTCAGGCACAAAAGGGACAGGTGCTCAGGCCCCTGGAGGCCCCCTTCACAGATGCCAGAGAGCATCTCAGATCTACCAAACTACCAGTTTCAGCAAACTGTACTGTAGCAGACAATATATTATTTGTGTAAGTTGTCCTGTGGTTGATTGCATAGCACAAATGTTTTTCTTTTTTTCATTTAAAAAAGGCATATGAAGTTATGCTGATTGAATAGCTGTACAAAGCTGTACAAATTTCCATTCCAAGTGATATCATAAGGATATATTATATATTCAAGGTAGTATATACTGTATCTCAGCTCAAATTCAATATAAATATAATTATAATTATAATATATAATAAACAAAAAATATCAGGAATTAAACCATAATGCATATACCATATACCTCTGAAATAGTAATAATAATAATAATAATAATAATAACTATTATTATTAGTAGTAGTAGTAGGAGTAGTAGTAGTAAGTGCTAAACTAGATGTAAAAAGCAATATGTAATGTAAAAATGATTGACTTGCTGTACAGTTGGTACAACTGAGGAAATGCTCTTATAATTATATATCGACTTTCACCAGAAAACTTTATATTTATTATTGAAAACTGACTGCTTCACAAAACATACTGTAAGTGTTATTTGCTTATCTAAAGCAGGGGTGTCCAATCTTGTCTCGCCGATCTGGGTGCAGGCTTTTGTTTTAGTCCAGCACTAGGCCATCTGATTCAACTAATTAACTAATCATGGTCTTTAATCAATACCATGATAAGTAGAATCAGTTAGAGCTCGGCTAAAACAAAAACCTCCACACAGGTTTTCAGCCCTTTTCAGATAAATTGTACGCCCCTGGTCTAAAGTATGTATTTATTCAGGATACACAGTGCAGCTTTTCACATGTGACTCTGAGCCCAAATTCTGGCTGTTTGATTGTAGTTTATCTTCTCATTGTGATGAGTTATATGGTTGGCACAGATGTTGTTCGGATCCCAGTTTTTCACTCAATTAAGGAATCCATCTTGCTGTGTTAATGATCCCATGAAAAGCTCATATCCCGCTCTTTTCATTCCCATTTTTAAGCCCATATTAACTCCCCAGTATAGTACAGAAATATTTAAATCAGTCATTTTAATTTTCTCCTCTCCTGATATTCCTTTGCCAGTGAGCATTTGTGTGTAAGTCAGTGTTAAGTCTTGTATTTAATGGAATTAACAGTGAAAACTATATGATTTTATAGCCTGAAAGAATTTTATTCTGAGGAAATATAGCTCATTATCTCTTTCTGTCAGAAATAATAGATTTCTTACTTTAAAGTCTGTGTGAATCAATGCAGAGATGTGTTGTTAAAATTGTGAAAGCATTATATTCGAGACTGATGTTGGAAGGTAGATGCATCATTGATACACAAAATAATAGTACTGTGTGTTGGCCAGAGAAATATGCTAAGCATATATAGAAGTTTGTCACCTGGACAATATGGTGAGCAATAGTTCACAACGTTGGGTGCCGCTTTTGTTTCAAGCTCTGTCTCTCCTTAGAGATTTGGAGCAGCAGACCCTACCTGCCTTTTTTTCTGCTTCTTTTTTTTTTCTCGCTAAGTGCCTCTCCTCATCTCAGTTTCAGCAAACCTCATGCATTTTTATTGCCATCTGGAGGATTCCAACAGGTCCTAACAAGGGGAGTTGCTGCTGAAATTGCTTACGGTGGAGTCGGTGTGTAAGAGTCACCGACACTCATTTCGCTGGCCAAATGCCCCGTGAGGGTAAAGCACTGTGGCAGCTAATTCACTAAGTACGTTTGCCCAAGAGCGTCAGGGTTTGATGGGTCGTCCCAGACGCTATCTGACATTTGTCCCCAGTCAGACCGGATGCCGCATGAAAAATTTACTGAGGCGCGGTGCCCGGAGGAATAAGCGTTTCTTCAGCGCGTCTCACTTGGGGGGGAGCAAGGTGAGCACAACTCGAGCTTGTCACGGATGCACGGTTCTGACAAACATAAGTAGATGCTAATGGCGAAATCGTGACAGAGTAGAGTCCCACCGCCATATGGCTAATTGCCACAACAATATCTTCTGTGTTATTAATCAAGTTTTCATAGTGTGCCATGATAATTGGAATAATTAGAATCGGAGCCGGCTTAGAGTTCCTCTTCCATAGATGCAAAAATGAGACCCAGAAAGATTGCTGTTGCTTGCCGTACTCTTCATCCCCATCTCCACCCATCCCCCATCTCTCCATTCCCACCCTTCCTGTCCTTCTTGCTCACTCTTTATTTCCACCCACCCTTCCTGTCCTTCTTGCTCACTCTTTATTTCCAAGCTTCTCTCCCTTTGTTGTTTACTGTTTGGCTCTGTGGAAAAAAAGTGGATAATTAATGAATGACTTCCCTGTTACAGGCACCCTGGTTGCTACCTGGGGTGACATGGGGCCCACAGTTAGTTAAATGAGGCCACCACATGCCCCATGGGTTATTTTTTAAAGATGTAGGCACACTTAACCACTTATCTACTGTCCGTTCATTGCTGACACCACAGTGTTAAAATCACTGAGCTCTGGTTGCACCAGCCACGTGCAAGTCATTTACATCATGTACTGTAGTGTGAACTCAGCTCTGAGATCTAATAATTGTGCTTTGATTAAACTTAGATTAACAAGCTTGCATAAGTTAGATGCACTTAAGTTAGGTTAAATATGCTTTGATTCAATCGTGTAACTCTGGGCTAATTGCTTTGTTGAAATTTCAATTAGCAATTGATTTGTTGAAATTGTTGAAATTGATGTTTAATTTCAGACTCACAGAAAAACCAAAAAAGATTTGATGGACTGAATGTTTAGGACAAAGCGTGTTGAAGATAGTTTGAATCTGAGCCATATGACAACTGGCACAGCCAAACCCTGTAGTTTACAAAGCTTTAGCTTACAAGAAAACAAATATGCAATATTTGTGTGAGGATGAAGAGTTACGCTGCCATGCAGATCCCTGAATTTTAAAAACACTTGCATTCGCTATAGATAAAATAGATAAAAGTTGGGTCTGTTGATGGGAAATCGGTGGTTTCTTAGTGAGAAGCGGGTTTTACCCATTGATGCTCCTTTCAGCATGATGCATCATTGACTTTGACAGTGACTTCATTGACCCAAACCCCAGGGTTTTACTGAACGCTGAGACTGCTTAAGCTCCAGCCAGCACTGTGAGGGTGGGGTAGTGGGGGGTGACTTAAGCTTTTAATAACAATGAAGAGGTCATGGCGACCCTCTGGGCCTCACTCTTAAAATAATGAAAGTGCGTCCGCTGTAATGCGGGGAAACGGGGGAACTTTGGGCCGTACACCGAGCTCACTGATTGGACGTGTCGATCAGGACATGCTCTGATTCTGACAGAAGAGTGAAGTCATGGACTTAAGGAGGGCAGCGGAGACAGAGCACATGGTCACATGACTACGAATGCACTGAATCTCCTCGGTCTGGAGTCATTGAAGAACCATTGAAGAGGCTAAGAGCGTATTAAGAGAACATGAACATTTCTTTATGTTACATTAATGAGTACAGATTCTGGGGGCATATTTACAGATTGGAAAGTCGCAAGGTCTGTTTATTTCCTAGATAGACATAAAGCAGTCTTTGCACAAGGAACTTCAACTCATGTTTTCTTGGGTGTGGCTCAAGAAGGAATGGAGAAAAAGATTATTTAATTGGTCAAACAGCAGTGAAAATATGTCTGCTCTGCTTGTCGATGGGCTAACTGTAGTGGAAAGTGATGCAGCACATTCATTCTTTTTAAGTTCAGTACTAGGGTTGCAGATTCTAAGGAATTTCCTTGATCGATAGTCGTCAACGTTAATGAACAATCAATCGATCAATCGATAACAAAACAGCTAAAAATAGCTTATGACATAGAAAATACAAAATGCATGTTTTTTTCCTCAATCAAAGCTTTATTGAAACATTTGAGAAATGCGCCTGTTTCATAGCATAACACAAATATAATTATGAACGCTGTTTTGTTTAAGTATGATATTTTAATAAGGCACGGGAAATTGCGCTCACTCTTCCGAGGCGAATCAGTGACTAACACGTACGTCTATGACATAGCCTATACAAAAATAAGATGAGCCTTAATTATAAACTTAAATTTGCAAAATGATTATGAAATAGATAAATAAAGATAAATAACGTTTTTGAAAACAGTGCTATAATAGGTTCCCTCTTGAAATGAGAAAGCTACGACAAACTACGACAGCTCAGGCCTCAGTTTAAAATTTAAACTGCATAAGTGCAGTAAATACCTAGGCCTGCTGATTTTTATTTAAGAATATAAGCATGTTTACGTTATCAGGGGTGAGTCGTGTGCGCAGTAGGTTTACAGCGAGACCAGCTGCTGAAAATACGCGTTCCAATGGGTCCGATGTCCCAGGCACGCATAAGTAGCGTGCTTCATGGTCGAGTGAGTCTTCTTCTGTGTAAAGTTAATAACATGTTTCCTAATTGCAGTGCGCGCGCCCCCTTGTGTTTAACTTAATGATTGCATTTCACCAACAGCTCCCATTGACACAATTAAGATGAGACCGCAAATAGTTCAATTTGATCATTAAATTTGAAATGGTCGATCGATCAAATTATTAACGGCAATTAATCGATCAACGATTAATCGTTAACACCCCTATTCAGTACACATTCATCCTGACTGCTATAGTTTTCACTGGGTTTGCTGAATGAACCCAATAATTATTTATTTCATGAATAAACATTCATTATTAAAGCAAAAGTTATTAATTCAGTGTGCATCTGTCTGAGAGAGACAGTAAAAATATATTAGTTTTCAGTTGTTAATTTTTGTAGGTCTTAATAAAAACCATAGCTTTCACTTGTACAATCAAGTGACCTCGCTTTGCGTCCAGCACCATGATCTATCATCGCACACACCTCAGTCTATAGCATCTGTCAACACACTGGATTCTATTGAAGGAGCCCCAGTTTCTTTTCCCCTATCTGAAAACAGAGCTGTTTTCCTTGCTGTGTGAAGTTAATGGTTGAATAACCGGAGTGCTTGTGCAGAATAAGCAGAAACCCAGGTAAACAGCTGGCGTTTCCACAAAGCAGGCGCCGGATGGCTCTTTCCCTCACTTCCGGAGAAGGTAATGTTCCCAGAACCGGGGAAAAGGCAGCTGCTTTTCTGACCATAAACCAGGGAGCCGGGGCGTTAATTGTTTCCCAGCAGAGAGGGAATTATCCAAACTGAAGCCGCCCCAAGGGAGCAGGGGAGGGGGAGGTAAGGGGCAGATTCAGCTGGGCAAACCGCTCAAAGGGAAAAGGAGAGGAGGCCGGATGGTCAGACAGAGAGGAGGAGGGGAGAGCGAGTAAATTATCAAATCATACCCAATACAATTCAAACAGGGGGATGGACAGTTGATCAACTGAAAGGAATGCGTTGGGTCTACATGTTCACAGTTCATAGTCAGTTTCTGTCCTGTTTTCAGATATGCAATATATGCCGATTCACTATAAATGCATAACTTCACGGTTATATTTTTACATAATGTAAGTAATATGTCATGGCCCCAAACTAAATGGCTTTAAGTCAATGGCTTTTAGAAATGTATGATTGTGAGAGTGGTTTCATGTGTAGAATAACAGTTTTGTGCACTGGATTTTGTTGGTTGAGGTGAGCTGTAGGTTGTTGAAAGTGTATTTGGTTCAAATGAACAGAAGCAGTGGGGCTTGAAGGGCCAAACACGTATAAATGATGTCTTTATTAGATCAGGGCTGTTTAATGATAACGGCACTGACACCAATGACATGCCTGGTCTCATCAGGCTGCCATTACTGTACAGGCAGCCAGCTGTTGAGGGTTGAGGAAGGAGAGTTCCAGAAACTGACGTATATTTTACTATGCATAAATGGCAACACTGTAATAAAGGTATGCCTTTTTGTTAATATGCATGCATTAGTAGTTTATATTTATAGACTTTATGTATTTTTTTCAGAACTGGATGACGTACTGCATTTCATTCTACTTTTCAGTACTTTTTAAACAGAATGTATGAAATCAGGTCCCAAGTTAAATAAAATCTCTCATCTCAATGCACGAGCATATCTGAGATCTGGGATCAGTGCTTGGATCTCTTCCGTTTACTTGCTTTCACCGGGATACTGACGGTTGTGCTGAGTTGTCCGTCCCTTGTCTATACCCATGGGTAACAGCTGAGGAGAGGCAGAGGCATACAGACGCTTGTTTGTGAAATACATAAAGTTAAGTTAACGGCTCATCAAGATTATTCTGAAGCAGCCAGTGATAGGTGGGAATTAACGTGATATGGTATAGGATATGTGAGAAACTCACACGTGCAGAGCTGCGTGACAGCTGGGCCTGTCTAATCAAAATATCCTCCTCGCAGAATGTTTAAATTTCCTTTGTTTGCTTTAAAATGTCTGCGTGCCTCCGCATTGTTCGATGAGAATTTTGTCTTTGTGTGAATGTGACCGTCTTTAACGGCCTCTGCGGCATATCCAATGAAACCAGTCTGCTGTTGCAGCATGATTTCCAAGGTTTACTGGGTGTAAATAGAAACGTCCGTACTTTTGCGCGTGTCTGGCTGAGCTTACGTTGTCTGTTTTTTTCTGATAATATCACCATCATTTATGTCTCTTTATGGATTCAAAGCACTTTGGAATGGCGTACACTTGTTAGTGCCTAGACATTTTTTTTCTGGTGTGTCGCTTTTCAATGTTCATTTGGGCACCAGGTGTTATCGTGTAGCAGTCTTCAGTTAAGGACAGGCCTGTTGTTGTTCCGCACTGAGGCCTGTCCTTAAGTTCGAGAATGACTCCATTTGGCCATTTAGGCCATTTATTTTGTTACTTAAACAACATTTTGTTTGAATGGAAATGGGGACAGTCTATTATAATGTCTTCAAACAATTATAAAATCTTAATACTAGGTGGGCAGCGAATAAAGGAACGCTTCCTAAAATGTGTTATTCAAAGTTGAAGGCTGAGTCTGAGTTCCAGCCACAGTTTGCAGTGTAAAATGACCTGTATGTACCTGTTATAAGCTGTCTTTGGTGGGTGCACAGCATTCCTATTAGGACCAGGTGGACAACGTCTTGGTGTCCATGCTGATGTCCCTCAGTGACACCTGTGAGTTTCCTCAAAGTCCCCCACAGGAGATAATAATGTAACCAAATATATTTACAACAGATGTCACATTTTCACAGATTACACCCACCCCCCCCCCCCCCCCCCCCCCCACACACACCCCCCATAAAGGAATCATAGGTGTCCTGAAGCATGGTCTATGGACAAATTCACTGTGCAAATCATACCACCTACTGGTCAAATATGGAAGTTTATCCCATGTATCACACTTTATGCAGTGAAAATGTTTATAAAAGTTTCAATCTTTGCATGAAGTTTATCGTATGACAAAAATTAACTTTATCTTTGATGCCGTGAACAACAGAGCAATACTGAACACTTTGTAATATGACTGTGGGAAACGATTTAGTGAAAACTTCATCTGGTCATGGCCAATTAGTAAATACACTTGAAGAGTGTGTTTTAAAATGTGTTTACTACCCAGATCAGTTGCTTACTGTAAGATAAAACTGTAAAATAATCAATCAACAAATGTAATAAATAAATGAATTGTCCTCAACATAGTTCCTCGATAAATATAGATAATGTACATTTTTATTTATGCATTTAGCAAACACATTTGTCCACGGTGATTTCAATTTTTTTTGTAGTTATGGTTTGAGTACTACCGAGAGTATATGACAATGATGCACAAGGCAAAGCATGCACTTGTTGAATTATGTTACAATGCTTTTAAAATACATTCCAATCATGTTATAATATCCCTACCATACTCAATAAAGACATTCTTGCCTGTCATTTTTGAAGAAAATATTGGAGAATCTAATCTTGCTGGTAATAATGATTGAGGCTGATGACATCTGTGATGGACATACTTGACCAGCCAAGAGTAACAGTCCAAATTATGCGTTGTTTCATATCCACCTACTACTATACTGTTAGCACTATTTTTTCTTTATCTTTTAAAGAAAGTAACCAGTGTTTGGAGAATTCCTCTCTGGAGATTGTTTGAAATCCCACAACAGAAAATAGAGCCTCCACTCCAGCTTGCTGCTGTACTTGTCTACATTAGTATTCATAATACTTACTTAAAAGTGTAAATAATTGGTGACGGTTAAATCTTCATCACTAATCATAGCAAGTAACTGCCGTAGGAAGAGTGCATATACATTTTGCATTGCTTAATGCTAAATTGAATGGGATAGAACATGACTACCTTAGGGCTGTGCTATTATTAGGCTAACAGTGAACACAGACCCCGATTGTCATAACCTGGATCAAAATGTGTTAACAGCATGTTTATTTGTGTGTCTTATCCCCCATTTTGTCAGTTTCCCTTGCAGGTATGCTTAATCAGGTTGTGTCTGATTTAAACTGTATTCAAGTTAACACATTTTCTATTTTAACACGTGTAATATGTTTTTTTACATACTGAAATATGTTTAATCCTAGATCCCGTTCTCTGCCATACCGTAATTGTCTCATGAATCACAAGTTGCCTTGGACAAGGACATCTGCTAAATGAGAAGACTAAGAGGAGGGAAAGAAGGTGCACAAGAAGAAGAAGAAGAAGACAGGTGAGAGAATAAAAGAACATGAAAGAGAAGGAGAGTTGGAGAAGGAGGCCGCATGTGCTCGTGGGGCTCAGCGAAATGGGGTACGAGAGCGAGAGAACAAGGCAACAAACAAACGGGGAGAGGTGCAGAGACTGAAGAGAGGCTAAGTGAGCACTTTACAAATGAAAGCAGATGCCTGGAATTATGAGCTGTCGGGTCGCAGATGGAAAACTCTGTGATAAAGTGTTTCTCTCCCCTGATCCTAATTATTCACTTCATCTACTCCTGCGTGTTCCCACTCTGGAAAAAAAAAAATCCCCAAAATACACAGGACCTGTGAGATAAGGGGCACCTCTCAAACATTTGATTTGTGACTTTTACAAGTCCTCTTCTGCTTGGGAGGGAAATACTCTCTTCCATCTCTCTGTCTCTCCTTCTCTCCATTTCCCCCTCCGTTAAGATTGATCGCATTGTTCTTGCTCTGTGATTGATTTTGTTGCCTGCTAACTGCTCTCTGTGAGAGGAGAGAAGAGAGGAGTTTATCACTGCCATTGATCTTCTTATAAATGAAATGCTCAATTTCCACTGTATTTTAGTGTTAAGTGTAGTTCATTAGCGGGAGAGAGATTTATCTCTCACGCAGTTCTCCCCGCAAGCTCGCTCTCCGTCACCCACTGGAGGAACCGCAGTCGCAAGTGAGCAGCTACACAAAGTGCAGCAGCGATGCAGCAGCTCCTGGTCCTGAGTAAAAGGTCAAGGTCAGGTCATCCATTAAGACTGCATCAACCGGACAGTTCAGCACACTCCAAGAGGAACGCCAGCAACCTTTCTGCCCTTTCAAACTATAGCTTTGCGTCGTGGTAAGGGAGCTGTGTGCAACTAGAAGGTTGAGGTGTCAGTTCCCACATCGGGGAGCTGTGCCATGACCTTTAAGCATGGTCTTCAACCTGAGCAGCTTCAGTAAATATACGGCTGGTTGCATAGCTAATATGGCAAATGTAAGCCATCTAGGTCATTCTGGAACAGGGTACCTGCTAAGCACACGAATGACATAACATTCTGCAAATAAAAATGTTTATTTGAAGTAGACCGGAGCTGTGGCTTTACCGTTTTCTTGTATGAGACTCAAGGTTTTTTTTTTGTTTTTTTTTAGGGATCAGCTGTGACTACCAGTCAGGATTGAGACAGGTAATGTGAGACCCACAGAAGGAGATATCTATGCTTCCCCCATAAAGCCCTGTTCCTCTGGGACCCAAAGGTAACTAAATCCTCAAATAACCCCCCCTCCTGTCTTAGCAACTCTATACTCTTTAGCTCTCAGCTCATCTGCAAGTTTAATGGATGTAGTTTTTGTGAGGACTTTGGAGCTTCGATGGAGGTAATTGGTCCAGTACATTATTGAGGCCCCCTCTACACGCACACAAACACACACATACGCGCGCACCGCGCTCGCACACACGCTCACAGCCCAATTAAAACCTGTCATTTGAAGAGTCTTCAGCATCCTCAGTTTCCTGTCTCACCAGATGTTCTGTCGCACCTGCAGGCTACACCGCACTTTCTCTGACACGAAAGGGTTTCTGCGCTTTGTTTAATCTTCACTGCAAACATTCTCTACGATGCCGATTTCCCCAGAGGGACCAGCAGGCACTCCAAGTCTCAGACACATCAAGGGCGAAGCCGCACCCTCCATTTAACCACCGTTAAAGTTTGTTTGTCTGAACAACTTAAAAATGCAAACTTTTCCCCACAACGACGGGGGAAACATGCATATGCCATGTTCATTGCGCTCGTCACTGTCGCACCTAACAACAAATTTGCTATAGATACCCCTGTATATGCATGAGACAGGATGCCCTAAAGTGTCTGGCTCATGATGTGCCAACCAGCGCCCATTGCCCGATGACAGATTGTGTGGCTCTTTGACAGCATACGGCGATGACTACAAGGGCAGTCTGGTCTTTCTGCGTTTCTGCATTCAGAATGAGTCAGACTATCATCAGTGAAATAACAGAGTTCAATCATATGGGGACAGCTAACTAAAGGCAGGGGTTCCCAAACTGAGGCCTGGGAAAGCAAAATGGGAAAAAAAAAAAATTGTTTCCCTTTAAAATAGGGTATAGAGTTGAGTCTGTAATCACGAATGTCATTACCACTGCACTATATTTATAGAACGCTCTTTAGCTTTTATTTTATGTTACTTATGGAATCATTTGTGTACTTGCAGAACAGGTTGGTAGGTGTAAGGGTACAGACTGCCACTGAATAGATTTCGTAAAAACATCACTTAAGAAGCCTGACAAAAAATTACATTTTTGAATATGTATAGCTCCGTAAATTGGTAAAGTGTTTTATAATTATTGCTAATTTGGTGCAACTTAAAATGACAAGGAATTATGAAACTTGTCATAAATACCATCCAAACAGACATGGCTCTATGCTATGGTTCTTTACCTCATTGCTGATTGAGAGGGTCTACTTAAATTCCAATTGAAATTTCACTTATTTATTGTTTTATTGTCATTAGCTACAGTTCCAAGCCACGAGGGGTGTGGTGGACTATACCTTAATCACTCACGGCAAAGCCGTAGCTCTAGTTCCTTTCACATTCAACATGTTCTCTTGTGAGCTATTGTAGTTTAATTTGCAAAAAACTAGTGTATTCATAAAAAAAAACACAGAAATCCATTTTTGCTGTTTTAACTTTATATTTGTTTCCTGTATCTGTATGTTTATCTGATGTCTAGTTTTCTCACTCCAGGGTCACTGGGTTCCGATTTAAAACAAAACATCCGATTTAAAAGATATCATTGCCGAGGGCATTATATGAAGTTAACAGACTGGAATTTCCCATTGTTAAGTGCAGTATACAGGAATTACAGACTCAACACATAAAATATTAAAGCGGAATGTACATTGCATTTGAACATAATCACAAGACGATGCCGAGTCTATTATCATTCAACGTACGTCACAACGGCACCAAATCTGTTTCTGCATTAGTGGCGTCATTCTGACATCGTATGGAAAATGTGACATGGTGAGAGAAGACAGATAGTTGTTTTTTTTTCTGGAAAAGGAGCAAGCTCCCTCCTGGATGCAGGGAAGTGGTAATGCTCCGTTTCATGAATATTCATCTCTCGGAGTTGGGGACTGCGACATATGGTTAGTACTCCCATACATCCCCTGAACGAGAGACGCAAACTCAGAATTGGATTTAACGCTTCAATTCCCCACTGACCATGGCTGGCTGACACAATTACCATCCCAGAGATGTCTAGGAAACTACTAATCCAATTAGGATGGAACTGGTATGAATGAACCCTGGTGGTGCCCGATTCTCTGGGCGGGGCTCTGTCTGCATCTGGACCAAGTGATGTAATGATGCTTTCCTAGCGTAAGTCATTAATGGCAAGGTCAGCACTGGAACCACATTCCACACTATAGGTTACCCATTGGATCCCTTGAGCAGGAGCTGAAAATCACAGTAAAGACATTATTTATCCTTCTGAACTGAAGAAATGAGCACAATATTAAATGTTTGATGATTGATTTTTCTATGATAGTAATATAACTGACGTACATGTACAAGGTGTAATGAGGTCCTCCGTTGGTCCGTATTCAGGTGAGCGTATGAGCGTCCACATACAGGCCCAAATCTGTATTAGCCTGGACCTGAGAGTCTGAGAGAACTTTCAAACCTAGTTAATTTCATCATTTGATTTGAATATATGTGCCCTTGGAGCTACCTGCTTGGAGCTACATGAGAAACTACTGATAGTCATGTAATCAAAATAAATCAAACCAAGACCACAATGGAGGCAAAGTTGCCAACAATCTCCTTCAAATTCAGCACCCGGGTTCTGGCGCTCTGATAGAAAGCCGATCCATTCATTCTTCCCTGTCCTATACTGCTCCTCATATAGTTCTTTATTCATTTTAATTTAGAAAATGAGCGCCCTGCCTGGTGGAGGTGTGTTGAGCAATCTCAGCTCTAAAACAGTTCTTGAATGACAGCAGTTGAGCAGAGAAAGGTATTGATATATCCTTACTGTAGTGGTCCGACAGACGTTTTGCCACGGTTAAGTCGCGGGTTGGCGACTGCTTTGATTGATAAAAATATTTCCAACTTTGGCAACTTAGCTAACTTTTTCTGCTGGACCGTTTTCTATTTTCTCTTCTGAGATCCACTTTTGTGTTTATAGGCATTTCGATTTGCTTCGTTGTAGATTGGACTCCTCTTTACTTATTATACTTCCTCACTAGCTACCAGCTAGCTGATGTTCAAATTTCACTGCTGAAACTAGCTAAGAGTTGCCCTAAATCACTCGGCATCATCACATGAAAAAAACAGACACTTGATATTGGACAATAACATACACAGGCATATTTCCCAGAAGTCATTGCATATCACAAAATAAAATATTACGACTGCAAAAGAAAGTAGGCTATACCAGAGTTGATTTAATGAATAATTAAATTTAAGGGGCTATATGTAACATTTAGAAAATGATTCTCATTTCTGGTGTAGTGGCCGAAAGTGAACAACCCGTAGGCTCTTATATGCAATGGAGAAAGTTGGGGAAGGTCTCATTTTTTAAGTTATGTTACAATCTGTTTACATTATCAATTGAAAGTGATTCTTGCATGTAAAAATCGTACATATAGCCACTTTAATAAGGGCCGATTATAAATAAAAAAAATGGCTAACCATGAAGTACATACAGTTGAAATCAAAGGTTTACATACACCTTAGCCAAATATATTTAAACTCAGTTTTTCACAATTCCTGACATTTAATCCTAGTAAACATTCCCTGTCTTAGGTCAGTTAGGATCACAACTTTATTTTAAGAATGTGAAATGTCAGAATAATAGTAGAGAGAATGATTTACTTTAAGTTGTTTAACTTGGGTCAAACGTTTCGGGTAGCCTTCCACAAGCTTCTCACAATAAGTTGCTGGAATTTTGGCCATTCCTCCTGACAGAACTGGTGTAACTGAGTCAGGTTTGTAGGCCTCCTTGCTCGCACACGCATTTTTTCAGTTCTGCCCACAATTTTTCGATTGGATTGAGGTCAGGACTTTGTGATGGCCACTCCAATACCTTGACTTTGTTGTCCTATAAACTTCACTCCTAGTGGTTGAGACGTATCCGTCTCAATTACAGTATTCATGTTTGTCTGAAATTATAAACTACAGCTTTAAGAAAACCCCGTAAATTTTGATGCAGTATTTTTTAAAAGGGTAGCCTCTTGCGAAAACCTCAGCTTCTCCAGTTACACTGCAGTGCAATAAATTAGGAGGGTGCTATTAATAGCCCAAAGCACTTACGACCCTCCTCTCGCCACAGCCACAGACTGTAAAATACATAAAATGCACCGTTTATACATGCTAAGAAAATCATGTTCACGTATAGAAACAATATTTTTTTTAAATGTTGTACAAATGAGCATTCGCCGTTTTCCCTTACTTACTGTACTATACAGTAGCTGATGCACTTTCGGTTTAGACACCTCATTTTTTTCTCCAAAATCTCTCGTATAAATATGTTTAAGAAACCAAGTACTTACCAGTATATTCCGCTACAGCTGTTTTCTGATTAACCCTGAAGAGTTTATCTTGTTACATTTCGCCAAAGTCCCGTACAGTCGACATTTCCACAGCGACCACCCATCGCACTTGAAATACGTTGCTGTTCTTGTGTAAATACACACACGCTTTTGTACGTTCTTTTTTAAACATATTTAAATATATTAGGCGACTTATGTTATTGTTATTATATACTGTATGTGACTATTCTGAAAATTCTAGCAAATTTCTGAATGATACAGCTTCTTCAGTTCAAACTTAAAACCATGGATGTGCAGGGAATATTTTTTTTAGATATTGACATTTAAATAAAACTAGTAGAAACCAGGTGTAAATTGCCTCTGAAGGGCCAAAGTAAATAGAGTTAAGCCATTTTGCCACAACTTTGGAAGTATGATTTGGGTCATTGTCCATTTGGAAGAGCCATTTGCGACCAAGCATTAACTTCCTAGCTGATGTCTTGAGATGTTGCTTCAATATGTCCACATAATTTTCCTTCCTCATGATGCCATCTATTTTAAGAAGTGCACCAGTCCCTCCTGCAGCAAAGCACCCCCACAACATGATGCTGCCACCCCCGTGCTTCACGGTTGGGATGATGTTCTTCGGCTTGCAAGCCTCACCCTTTTTCCTCCAAACATAACGATGGTCATTATGGCCAAACAGTTAAATTTTTGTTTCATCAGACCAGAGGACATTTCTCCAAAAAGTAAGATCTTTGTCCCCTTGTGCAGTTGCAAACTGTAGTCTGGCTACTTTATGGCGGTTATGGAGTAGTGGCTTCTTCCTTGCTGAGCAGCCTTTCAGGTTATGTTGATATAGGACTCGTTTTACTGTGGATAAAGATTTATAGACTAGACTATCTATAGACTTTTGTACCTGTTCCCTCCAGCATCTTCACAAGGTCCTTTGCTGTTGTTCTGGGATTGATTTGCACTTTTCGCACCAAAGCACGTTCATCTCTAGGAGACAGAATGCGTCTCCTTCCTGAGCGGTATGACGGCTGCGTGGTCCCATGGTGTTTATACTTGCGTACTATTGTTTGTACAGACGAACATGGTACCTTCAGGCTTTTGGAAATTGCTCCCAAGGATGAACCAGACTTGTGGAGGTCCACAATTTTCTTTCTGAGGTCTTGGCTGATTTCTTTTGATTTCCCAATGATGTCAAGCAAAGAGGCACTGAGTTTGACAGTAGGCCTTAAAATACATCCACAGGTACACCACCAATTGACTCAAATAATGTCAATTAGCCTATCAGAAGTCTCTAAAGCCATGACATCATTTTCTGGAATTTTCCAAGCTGTTTAAAGGCACAGTCAACTTAGTGTATGTAAACTTCTGACCCACTGGAATTGTGATATAGTGAATTAAAAGTGAAATAATCTGTCTGTAAACAATTGTTGGAAAAATTACTTGTGTCATGCACAAGGTAGATGTCCAAACTGACCTGCCAACACAATAGTTTGCTAACATGAAATCTGTGAAGTGGTTAAAAATTTGTTTTAATGACTTCACCTAAGTGTATGTAAACTTCCGACTTCAAATGTATGTTTGTTGAACCAAGTGGTATGTAATACACATGCCCGTAATGCACATGCCCCCCCCGCCCCCCCCCTCCCCCCCAAAAAAAATAAAAATATATATTTGTGGACATGCCAATGCAGCAAGCAGACTGAATGCAACCAAACCAAGGGGCCAAAACCAGGCTTTGTTGTTAAAACTCACTTCCTGGTCTTGTTGAGATCATTGCTCTCTGGCGCCAGTGTGGTTGGCTCCAGTATAGGTCTTTCAGGCCCGTTTTTCAATGCAAGTCAATTGTGATAAATGCAGTCAAAATACGAATACAATATATTTTTCCCACGAGAACATGGAGGCGCAGTAAGTTATTGTGTCATTTGGACAATATTTTAATATATTGTGGACCAATCCGAGACAGTTTGCAGCACTTCCTAGTTACTGCGCGTCACTAGAATCTCACCTTATAAGGTGCTTTTTACAGGCCCATGGAAAGCCAATGGATGATGTCACAGTCACTTTGTCCATATTTTCTCTACAGTCTATGAACCAAACCAAACACTAAACAACCAAACTCAAGTTGATTTTCATTTGAACTTTGATTATGAGTAAAATTTTTCCTGGTTTTAAATTAAGAAAACTGAAAATAAAAAATGTCCCTTTTGCAGTGCACCAGGGTTAGAATCACTTGCGATCAAACTTATTGTGAGTGACAATGCTCTTGTACTGACACCAGCAGGGATGGGTTAATGTGCTAAATTAAATTAGTGACACTGCTGATATACTGATAACCTGTGTTTCATATACTGAACACTTAACAGTTACCGAGCGGCATACAGAAACCATGGGGGGTGATTAATGCCCTTATTAAGATACTCATTTGAAATGAAGACCTGCTTGCGGAAGGTGATTATTCGGAGTGAAGGCGTGCTTGTGGCATGAGGGTTTGCTCATGGAACATGCGCACGCTGAATGAGGATGCGCTCATTTGGCATGAAGGCGTGCATTAATTGTATACATGGAATAGAGAATCTATTACAACAGTTCGCACTGTCATTCTACTGCAAGCATGAACTTAAATGTTTTCAGTAAACAGTTTGTTATTCTCTGTGTTGTTCTTTTTAAAACACATTTCTATTGTTTCTAATGCTGCAGTAGCAATCACACCAAAGCCTATAAATGAGCCAATGTTTATTGTGTCTCCATTCGTACATAGCCTACGTCTACCCCATGCTGCCTACAAATTCTAGGCATGGGGTATGCTATGAACGAACAGAGATTTAATTTCTGAAATTGCGTACCCTGCTGTCCTTTATAGAACCAAATTTTCCTTGTACGTTGGCTTACAGTCTCTGGGTTAAATCTTCTAAAAATCATCAAATGTAATTGATAATAGGATCCATTTGCACACTTAAGCTACTGTAGAAGACGCGCTGTACATGTAACTATAAGATCATTTATTGATGGGAGTAATATGTTGACGGTAGCATATGTGGTTATATAATGTGTGAGTGGTAGATATGGCATAGTGGTAGTGATGAAGGAACATATGGAAATAAATTATATGTATAGCTTATGTTAATGGTACTGTGGCATATTGCAGCAGTAACATTAGCCAAAGGTAACTAGCCATGTTAGGCAACTTGAGGCTGTTTGATTAAAATGTGGAATCAAACACATTGAAGCTTGTAAGCTAGTTAGCAATATAATCAAGAATAGAACACAATTTCAGCTGAGCTTTATAGGTAGGCATCTTAGCAAGTACATAAACTGCATATTATTCATTCCACAAGTAATTTCCATGGCTTGAAAACAGAAATGAAAACCAAGAACGAAAGACATTTTCGCAGGAACAAAAACGGAAACGAAATCAACGATACAAAAGCTTTCAGTGAAAATTTAGATAACCATTAAAAAAGTTTTTCTAAAAAATGCTTACATCATGTTTCCCTGCTATAACTGCTACAACTAACCATAGCCTAAAAACAAAAAAATTAAATATTTTGTTGTATTTGAAGGTTATTAAGACATAAAATTAAATGTAATTCACTTGCATAACAAAAAAATGAAAACGAGTCCCATACACCCCTGGGGCATTTCCCTTGAGTCAGACCTTGTCAGGAAGCTGGAATTCGAGGTTAGCCTATTGTGACTGCTTTTGTTAGGTAGAAGTCGAGGAAGACGTTCGAGGGTATATCATGGTGGAGGTATTTTGCATAGCCTAATACAGTATATTACTGGTGATGTTTTCTCTATGCCTTTGGTTTTCATACTGAATATGAGTAGGTCAGTCAGGGCATGTTATTGCTACGAGTTCGGGCCTTAGCCACCATGCGTTTGCTCGTTTGCATCACAATAAAGCGACTGGTATCATTTTATTTTTAATCTTTGGGTACTGTGTAAGTTATCTCAGTGGATTTCTTAGTGCTAACAATATACTGATAATGCTGGATACTGGATAATGTTGATGTATACCGTCCGTTCAAGTCAATTGTTGGATGTGACATGGCGTTTGGTTAGTAGTAGAATTAGTTAGCAGTCTAACTTTAGCTAACTGTATAGCCTAGTATATTTTTCTGTCTAAACTCTTGCTACTTCTGAGGATGAGACAGAAACGTTTCTTCAATAACTTGCATGCTTGATCAAAACCGTAAATACAAGCATATGACACGTTAACTTGTAGGAAAGTGAAAACCAGTTGGATCAATGTTCACAACGTCTGCATAAACAAATTAATTCTATATATACACTTTTAATCGGCGATATACACCGATTAAAAGTGTGCCATGCAGCTTCATGATACGAAAAACCCAGGGTTAGCTCGCTAACCCCATAATCTCGCTAGTATACCCGCCAGGTTCGCTGTGCAGCATAAATTACCATGGCCATATACCCAAATTCAAAATGAGTCAGCTTTGTGGTATGGGAAACCCAGGGTTAAAACTTACATTAGCTCCTTAACCCCCATAATCTTGCTTCGTAGTGCACCCTCCAGGTCTTCATTCCAAATCAAAATGAGCATCTTAATAAGGCAAAAGCAACATCGATATATGATGTAGAGTTCCATTGGTGGTACTCACAAGTTCCATGGGAATTTCAAACATCTTCATAGTTAATTTGACAGTTGAACATTTCATACTGGTTTTATTATTAGGGATGCATCGACAAGTATGAGTACTGACATGCCAATACCAAGTACTGATAAGAGTAGTTTTAATAATATTGCATTTTTTGTTACCATGAAAGTGAGACCGCTGTTTTTGAAGATCCTGCAGTGTCTATTATTTTTTCATAGATTTCACTCCTTTATAAAAAAGAACACAAAACTCTAACTGAATTCCAATAAAATAAAACATGGAACTTCCAATAAAACATAACATGGACTTGTAACCAAGTGTCAGTAAAACAGCTGTGACCAAGTTTCTGTAGGTTTATGAAATAAAATTAAATGTTGCCTAGGCCTATAGGTCAACTTGGTATTTAATTTTGTTCATGGATTTCCTCCATCAAAAATGTATTAGCTACAAAAGCCATGCACACACCAGTGTTTCCCTTATGTTGTGCTATGCAACTTTAGCTAGACTAGCTAAGCTGACTTCAGCAACATTTAGCCAGTTATATTAGATGAACTAAAAAATGTTTGTCAATGTTAAGACAGCTCACTAAATTACAAAAATAGCTTGAGCATCAAAAGTCACTTTGCGTATTTTGTTCATAAATGTAAATTACAGTAAGACGTAATGTTGTCAACTAACTGTTCTACCTTCTCACAAACCAAATGCTTCCACCTCAGGAAAAGATCAGGCAGAACAGTGCATGACGTTTATTCTGTCCATCAAGTGCAGCGACTATGCATAAGTCTATGGGTACGTCTACATGCACAGCAATATCCGATTACTGGAAACGATCAGCTTACGCCAGTATTTAACTTATTGCGTTCACATGGACATAAGAAATGTGATTACTCCAAAAGCCGCGTTTACATGATTCTCTCCATAATCGACTCTGTGGAAAACGTAGCTACTAACTGCTTCCCGTTGTAAGGACAAAAATTATCCGCCCGTCAAAAATTTTCGTTAGTCGGCTATTATTATTATTATTATAGCTAGCTAGTAATTATTATAGCTAGGCTACTTATTTATAGCTAATTGCTAGTAGTGGTTGATTTATATTATTGTACTAGCTAGCTTTACCGATCTCTAAATCTGGCGAATTTCCCGAAAATCTCAGTTATTTAATGTGCTAGCCTAGTTAGTACAAACACAAGCACGTAACACTGAACAATATATTTTCACCGGTGAAATGCTAATTTAATAATAAAATTCTGGAAGTGAGATGCTGAAGGAACCCCAGGCATAGCAAATGTTGACGGGTGGAATAATTTTGACGTTACACCGCCTCTTCTGCCTGACATGCGTAGTTTTGAAAAGCCGAAAGAAACCGGAGAAAGGTGTTTACATGCCCCAAAAAATCGAAAGTTTGAAAAAACCAGGGGTGTTAATCGGGTTTCGAAAACACGGATTATGACCTTACATTATCGGATAAGGTGTTTACATGACCATTTGAGTAACCAGAGTATTGCCATAACTGGGTTCAGATTAGTGTGTGAGTATTAGTGTGCATGTAAACGTACCCTATGTCTGGGATGTCTCTGGTTTATGGGATAGGCTACCCAAAAAAGCCTTAATCAGGTAGGCTGTAACTTTTTACATTCATCCGGTTTACTCGAAAGTCAATAGAGCTAGAGAGGCCATATTTTCTGACAAACAACTTGTATGTGTCCCTCACTAATAGCAATGGGAATTTTGTTACCAGCATAAACAAGTCGGATATAAATTGGCTGCAAACAGGATGAGCGCAATGTGTCTTTCGTCCCTGCCGTGCGGGACGAAAAACACACTGAAATCGGGACGAAAGAATCACGTGAGGAAAAGTGTCTTGTTGTTTTTTATGCTGATTCCTTTCAACAAATGTACTGTCAGCCAAAATGCCATGTTAGGGACGAGTCAATGAATAATGGTATAAGTTTAAAATCCATGAAAATCAACCATGCGTCAAGAGCATAATGTCGCATAATTAATAGAATTTTGGCATCGCAACGTTAAACGGTCTGAAATTGATGATTTAATAGCACCTCACCTTTATTAATAGCTACTAGACATCATTTATTGATGCTTATTATACAGGCATTGTTGAATACTCGGTTCTGATGGGGTCAATATGCATTCCAAGGTTGTGCATTGATTTTCACCATGGCATTTTAACAGTGTGTCTTTCGTCCCGCTCGTGTCTCGCTTGCTTTCAAGATGGCTAGCAGCTAAGTCTCGCAAGCATGCCATTCGAAACCTATGCTGTCCTTTAGTCAACAGTTGTGTTAAGAAAATTATGCATGTTTGGAAAATTCAAAACATAAACACACTTATACAACTGAAAAACACTTCCGGTTTTGATATTTTACTTTCAGCTGTCAAAAATAACTTTGGTCTAGCACTCCGCCAAAACTGGACGCACATCACTGGTTTTTTGCAGAGTGAAATGATTACACATGTGTCACATACTGACTGATCTACGGCATTCGGGTTTCTGTAGTTTTCGCAAAAATCGATGTTATTCTTTCGTCCCGTGTTTCTTTCGTCCCGGTTCTCCCCTAGGCTGTGCAGTGATGTGAAAAGTAATGAATCCTTACATTCTGCCATGCTTTTTTCCTCTTCCTTTCTTAAATTAGGTTTATAAAGCCAACAAAACATATTTCCAGTTAATACCATTGTGACATTGACCCTTTCGCATTCCCTATAGCTTTCAGGTTAGATATTAGTCTTACCTGGTATTGTCTACCTGTGTGCATGTAAGCAAACAAACAAACTGCCACCACTTTTCAATGAGGCAGTTCCAAATCCAAAGGAGTAAAGGATGGTCAACTCAACCAATCAGAGGTTTCTCTCAGAGGCCTCTTTGCACACTGAGTTCAGCCTCAGGTCCAGAGACACGGCTGGCATAGTATAGTTTGTGTAACATTTTACAAGAAGGAAGTAACTGTAACCCAAAAATAAAGCATTGGGATGGCAGGTATGCCATCTGCCAAGTTACAGCTTGGCGGGGCATGCCCCATACCTATACAGCACCAAGAGTTTGGCACTTTTCAGGGTTGCCTACAGAAGTAACCACAATTACCATAGACTCTCAGCCCTTAAAAACATTAACTTCTGTATGTTCTGACCTCATGTAACCACACTGCATTCAGATACAACTTCACACATCCACACAATAAAGCCCCAAACTTGGGTTATTTTGCCGTTTTTCTCCTTCTTCTTCCTATTTTTCCTGCCAAACTGCCAGCCTCCGCCGTGATGTTATCCAATGGGGAGAATTATTCTTTGAGGTTATGGTCCGTATACCTGCTCATCAAGCTTATCAGCCAATAATAATGCTTCATACTAATGTTTTTTAATGTCAATATAGCTAATGGCTTCGTTTTTTCCAAGAAGCTGCTGCAGCCTAATGGTCAGAGTTGCTGTCTGTGACACAGAGGATTGTGGGTTTGAGCCCAGCAGGGCACATTCTTATTTTCCACTAAAACAATGTGCAACTGTTAAGTACTTTTCATTTATTACACTGTTATTATTTTCACATTAACACATTAACATATTTGTATTGCAAAGGCAAAAGAGGTTTCCAATATTAACTGTTCAATGTTTCACTTCTATTTCACTTGTACTATATCACACCCTCCCCAAACCCTGGCTCTTGTCTGGTTTGGGGAGGGTGTTACGCTCTGCTCTTGCGGTCATGACTGACTGAAGTCCGAACCTCAACATACCCTTGCCTCGGCCAACATTTCTTTATTCATTAATTTCTTCACTTCAGCTCTGTTCACTTTATCCTTTTCACAGATAAAACAATGTCACCATAAAATTAACTACTAGGAAAATTAAGAATTTATGATAATACATTAAGAATCGACGATAGCCTACTATAAGCTGCAATCCCTTAAGACATCGCATTTATAAACCTCCAATTCCCCAAACATATCTGATTCATGGTTAGTCACTTTTAAAAAATTACTATATCCTCCGAACATTGCTCTAGTCTACGGTACTCTGCAGACAATGGGCTCTATTTTAATAAACCAAACGCAATGGTGAACGCAAGAGTAATCGCTTGGCGGTATCGCTCTGAGGGCGTGTCGGCGAGAAATTTGGTAATTTCATGACGGCAATCTTGGCGCACCTTATGGCGGTATTGCTAAAAGGCTGGGTTTAAATGTCCAAGGTGTGTCTCTATGGTAGCCAATCAAATTGTTGTTCTCATGCTTTAAAAAAAAGCCAGTTGGAACGCAATCGCTCCATGCAATTTCATAATGAGCAACCCAAACGCACTGGACCGTCAACGAGAGCGATTTTCCGCACAGGAATCAGACATACTTGCAACAGAAGTACAGGCTAGGACTGTAGTAATTTATGGATCACAATCCACACCACCTCGTCTCCCAGAAGTTCGGAAGGCACGGGAGGAGGTGGCGAATGCATTAATTAGCCTACATTAGGTGATGTACGCATACTTATGATTCAAATGGTAGGCTTATGATTCAACTGTGTCAATGTGTAATTTATATATTATAGGCTATTGGCCTACATGATCGCAAGTTTCTTGTAAGCTGTCCTGTTTTATTCTAGTAGTTTAAATTAAAATTAATTAATTAATAATAATTATAGGCTATTTGTTCATTAAATGGAAGTGTAATGTTGGCATCACCTATAGACCAGTGGCGGCTCCTGAGCTGAAAATTGGGGAGGCAGAAAACTTCCCTTTAAACTGATTATTGGTCTTAATCATTTTTCAATCAGTTTCCTTGATTAACAATAGGCTACATCAGCGTTTAATTCACCAATTACTCAATGCCATCAAATGTAGCCAGTTCTCCTCAATTAGGCTATTAGGCAAGTAATAAAATTATTTTAACTTGCATCGCAAAATTGTGCACATTTTAATCAACATTATAATTGTGGATACATGTGCTTTTCGTTCTCCGCACTCTTAATTCCGAAAATATCCATGGAAATTAAACGATCTTAAAGCTCAGCTTTTGTTAGATAATTTTTTTAATTATTTTTTTAAAATAATCTAACAAAAGATGAGGTTGTGCTAAACCTGCAATAAAAAAGAATCTAACAAAAGCTGAGCTTTCAGATCGTTTAATTTCCATGAATATTTTCGTAATTAAGAGTGCGGAGAACGAAGAGCACATGTATCCACAATTATAATGTTGATTAAAATGTGCACAATTATGCGATGCAAGTGAAAATAATTTTATTACTTGCCTAATAGCCTCATTGAGAAGAACTGGCTACATTTGATGGCATTGAGTAATTGGTGAATTAAACGCTGATGTAGCCTATTGTTAATCAAGGAAACTGATTGAAAAATTATTAAGACCAATAATCAGTTTAAAGGGAAGTTTTCTGCCTCCCCAATTTTCAGCTCAGGAGCCGCCACTGCTATAGACACTACATAGAACTACATGACGAATAAGTTGCCAAATTGCCAGAGTCTATTGCGTTGCCGCTAAGAGGTGGTTCCAGTTGATCATAACGCAATGGGTTTTCGTTGGTTCAAATTGTCACTGAGCCGAAAGGATTTTAGAACACGCCCCAGACAGCGCCACCCATCCCACTGAAGCGCAAGCGAAAGGATGTTATGTTGAGAATTTGTTGATCCTAGCGGTATTGCTGAGAAACGCCATCGCTCCAGTTTTAAGACGTTGATGCTGTCAACAAGCTTGCGTTTGACTATACCGTCCCCTTGCGCTGGTTTGAAAATAGAGCCCAATGTATCTTACTGCAAACAGTTTTAATTATAATTATAATCAGAAGAATAATCTCTGGTAGGCTACTTTCTTAGTAGCATCTATTGTTTTCTTGCTGGCTAAGATTCCTGGGAAATATGCGTTGTCCAATTAAGCTTGTTAGCCAACGTTAGTTTTTTGCCAGAGAAACGTCAGTCAGCTGCTAGTCAGGAAGCAGGTACAAGCTAGGCTACTACGAAGCGAATCAACATGCCTTACATCCATTGCACTACAGAAAACTAAACTAAACCTAGCTACATGGTCCGGTACCAAAAGATTTCCTGCAGACAACGTTAGACTACACTACCGAAAAAATAAAAAAACGCGAAGGTATTATGCTGTGCTTATGAAGTTCGGCAGCTCGTAGCCCAGACATGGAAGCTTGGAGTTATGCATCCGACAAGCCAATGTTGAATAGCCTAACGTTATTTCTATAGAATACTAATACACCTATTTTACAACTGTATTTCCATATTTTAGGCTGTATGTATTTCTTTCAGCTACAATGTGTTTGCGTCTAGCCTATTGTGCATGCATGTCTCCATATAGACTTGGTTAATTAATTTACATGCTTCTTCATGATCCATAGTTCAGGTGGTGCTGGTCATTGTATTTCATTAGACATTAAATACAGCTCATCTACAAACTCTTTTAATGTAATTGTGGGCTATCGCTAATAGGAGAAATGTTATCATTCTCGTCAGTAGAGGGCGTTATGGTTACGCGAATGTCTGCATGCATTTATTTGGAATACATGTACTATTCTGTGTGCATGTCTCTCTCGATGTCATTATCTTCATGCATTGTTCATCATTAGTTAGCTACCAAAAATAAGTGATATCTGAACAAAAACGTCTCCGACGTAAAGAAAGCCAAGTTACTCACGCGTAGCCTACAGAGCGCTGTCTATAAGTCCTTAATTCCAACTTGCAAAAACTAGGCCTGCCTTTAAAAGTATTGATATCAAAATGTGCCCAAGTTACAACTAACAATATTGCCTATCGTAGCTCACACTAAATAAACTAGCTCTATTCCAAAGCAATGCTATCCAAATTATTTAATGCAACTTGGCCCTGTGTTTCTTCATCTTACCGTCTCAAGAGAATGTGGTCAATGAAACTGTATGTTCCACATCAAACTGCAAAATCAGAATAATTTATAGTGGAAATACTCTGATTCAGATGAATATACTCTGATTCAGAATTAAACAGAAAAATTATGACACTATAGGCCATGTTTGAATAATTGTCTGCATCCACTGCCTTGGGTCTATGAAAAGCACAGAATGAATAAAATGTATTATTATTATTATTATTATGTATTTATTGATTTATTTATTTGGAATATTTGGATTTCTATCAAAACCTGTGTGGTCCCACAGAGCATAGATATCCTTGTGTTCACAAAATTCTGTTCGCAAATATCATAACTATTATTATGTTAAGAAAATTAGTACTATTACTTATTTTCCATCATCTGACCCACAAACATGTCTGGATACGTTTGTAAAAATGCTATATGTACGCTATTTTAAAAATATTACTTATTTTTATCTGCATTTATTTATTCATCCCCCCTTTCTCTATTGTACATGATGTTTCTTGATATAAATGTCTGCTTGTGAATTGTAAAGAAATCTGTAGCAGCAGTTAACATTTTAAAACCTGCACATTTTCTAAAGTAAACTTGCCAACAAAGTATAACCATATCCTTTCTGGAGTGTAATTATTCATCAACTGTTAAAAACATTAATTGAAATCATATGTGAATAGAGCTATTTTATTTAGTGTGAGCTACGATAGGCAATATTGTTAGTTGTAACTTGGGCACATTTTGATATCAATACTTTTAAAGGCAGGCCTAGTTTTTGCAAGTTGGAATTAAGGACTTATAGACAGCGCTATGTAGGCTATGTGTGAGTAACTTGGCTTTTTTTTTTACGTCGGAGACGTTTTTGTTCAGATATAAAATACAGTGCAGAGAGGAAACATTTTCAAGATATAAAGACAAAAGCATGTGGAAAAGTATTATATTTTGTAATTCTTGCTTTGCAAGAAATTTTTATTATTAATATAATTAAAATAACATGTCTGTGTCAATGAGTGGTAGAGATGACATGAAGGTTTACTGGGAGGTGCATATTCCATTATGCATGCAAAACACATCAATGTTTAATTAATCATAAAATGGCTGGCCATACCTTAAAGCTACTACTGAATATAAATAAAACAAATAGTATCTTACAAAGAAGTGTGGATTTAGAGGTACTGTATCTGCAAGCTTGTAGGACTGCACTGTAAACAGATCCAGGCTAAAGTCCAGTCTAAAGAGGCGAGTCTTCAGAAAACAACATGATAGAGGAACTCTACTTGGGAGGGTATGCAAATGCTGGTCGAGAAGTGCAGTCTGCAGGTGGGAATGACACTTACACATGTACAGCTCAATAATTGATTAAACTGAATCTAGACAAGTTGTTTGTGCAAAAACCTAATTTCTGTGTGCGTGCGTGTGTGTGTGTGTGTGTGTGTGTGTGTTCTGAGTACCGTAGCAGGCTGGGTACATGTATTCACTCAGGCTAAACAGATGCATAACTACAAGTGTTAAGAGAGGAGTATATGTCTTTTACCTTCAGCTCTTTGTGTGTGCTGAGAGGCACATATTAGCTCCGACAGATCGTGGTGTTAATTGCTAATTGTGTTTCTCATTAGGCACAGGGGTGACAGGTGTTGTTAGTGTGTTGTGAGTTTTCCAGCACTCTCCCATGACTTGTAGCGACTCCCCCGCGCCACACTGCCGATCGCACCACTAATGGCTCCCCCGAGATGTCCCATCAGCCCCCTGGAACAGTGCAGCAGAGAGTTCAACTTTCGCTACTGTGTTGCAGTCATTCGATAAATCTCAGAGGAGTGTGTTTTTTTCCCTTTCTATCCTTCTGTTTGTCTACCCAGGTACGTTACTTGCCTGAATGAGGCTTGAGTAATCCTTAGGTTTGTGTGTTTTAGCTAAAAGCAAAACATTGATTAGTTTGGCAGATGAAATTGACTACCCTTGTATGAAATGGAAAAAAAAATGTATTTGGAAGGTCTTATTATAGTTTAGTACCGTGGACAGATTGTCAAACTTTGTGACATAGACATGGCTTTTTTTTTTCTTGGTACATGTTCTACCAGCTGGAATGAATGTGAAAAAGAAATGACTCTGGGCCAGAGAGTTTAAGACATGGACACTGACTTGTTGAAGCATCCCATGGCTGCGGCAGGCTGCAATTCACTTTCCTCTGTGTGATCACTACACCATGTCCACTATGGGTCAGTACAGGAGTCTGCCAAAGGCAGCCCTGTTGTGTCTTTGGGTCAGTATTCGGCACCCCTTTTAATAGAATATTTGATGCTAGGATGATTGTTTTAATTATTGTTAATTATTATTGCTCATGAAGCCCTAGTGTGCTTGTTTATTCCTCTGTGCTCCTTGGGTGAAGAGTGTTTTCGCTGGCTACTAATTACAGCCGCAGTGAGGGACTGTCCCTCCTGGCTGATCCTTGCAGTGGCCTTGTGTATGTGTGTGTGTGTTTTGTGTGACTGTGTGTGTCCCCTGCGCACACATGCACGTGTGAGTACGTCTGAGTTTTCCCCTATCAACTAGGCATTATGTGCATTTGGCAAAGATTATTAACGGATGTATTAGCCCCACTACAGCCCGCGCCTCTTTAAAACACCCACAGCATATGCGTGAGTGTCCCAGGGCCACTGCTCCTGCACAGGCTCCAGAGACCGTCCCGCTAATAATAACCCCCCTGACACAGGCCTGCTAATGAAGAGACCCCGCCCTGGGCGCTAGGCGCTGCCTGGGTCCGCTCCTGGGACTGCTCCTCCCCTCTGTCTGATGCCCTGCCCATCCTCCTGTAATAGACTGATTCTGCCCCTCAGGAGGCCCCGAACATGACACTGATCCCACGGGAGGCCCACGCTCACTGTTAGATCTGTCAAGTCCTCCGAGCCTCATTTACACGGAGCGCAGTGCATCAGTGCACCTCCAATTAGCCCTGCCCTTTTTAGAATCTATTTCAGATTAAGATGTTAGCGATAATACAATAAGAGATATTATACCTCACAGCAGGAAACAAATCAATATCTATATTTTTACAACATTGTAGAAAAATAGCTTAAGATAATTTGATGTTGGCCATATTACTAAAGTAAATAAATGCTAAAGGTAAATATACCTATTCCATTGCAAAAAAGGCAGGATCAAATAAAAATTTATTTAATTTTGACCATAGGCCTGAAAAAAGTGTTTTTGTAAATGCAAATATATAAAAACCTTATATATAGCTTTCTTAAAGAAGTCCAGGATGTTAGGCATGGCCTTCTGCATAAACTGTACTGGCTATACATTGTAAACATGTATATATATTTTCAGAAATTATTCTTATTAATTTATCCCTATTTCCGGATTTTATATGAGATACAAGGTCAACTAAAGGCCCCTGTTTTCCTTTATTAGGCATGTCAGCCAGGAAAATACTAAATAGAATCAAATATGTTTGAGGAATCAAATAGAAGAAGGAAGATATTAATAGGAGAATCAGAAAATATATAAATGAATATATATATGTGAAAACTAGTGAAATTAAATAAATGAAACAATAAATCTGATTTGTGAGCAAAATACTAAATATAACAGAAATACAGTTTTTAAGTGTATATGTGTGTGTGTGTGTGTGTGTGTGTGTGTGTGTCCATTTATATAAATGTATAAAGTGCATTTGTATAAATATCTTTATATGATGTTGGTTTTTCCCATTTCTGAATATAGCTTTTTAGATGTCACCCAGTGACTTTCCATGGGCTTGCGAAAAGTGTTTTGAAGCCGTGGAAGTGCAGTTTTTGTGCCGCCAAATTGGAGCCAGAGACTGCAAAGTAGGGAAAAGGGAGGACCACATATGGTCATGAACTCCGGGTCCGAGTTGTCCATTAAGCACGCCCCCACCAAACTGTCCCTGATTGGTCCACAAAATATTCAAATATTGTTCAACTGACTCAATAACATAACAAATTGGTATATGGGGAGACATTAGACAAAGAAAAAACACCTATCGCGACTAAACATTTATTGACTCTGTATTTTGACCACATTGCAACCGCAATGGCGCTAGTGAGAAAAGTACATATTTTGTAAAAACTGACACATGGAATCTAGGAATCCATCTCTACAGCTACAGTAAATGTATGTCTAAACATAGAAACAGCTATAAATTGTTACTTTTGTGAAAATTATTTTTATTTTCATACATTGTCATTATAGACTAATCACATCAGATAAATCATCGTAGTTATTCACCTCTGCTCTGCTGATCCGATCCTGACTCTGCCACCCTCCTCTGTCCCCAACCCCCGCTCTCATCAAAAGCAGGCAACGATGACACAATTTGAACACAAAACTGACCTGCCTTGATAGCCCACAGAAGGCTGTGGGTTGCTTGCAAGCCTGGAGTTTGAGGATAGCCTACCCATCTTTTTTTTTTCTCCAGGGGAATGAACAATGTGATATTGAAACACAGTTTGAGATCACGCAAGTTCAAGGAGGAAACGACGCATCAGTGTTGGTTTGTTTTGTTGATTTCAAGCATCTTGCTTGATGCAGGGTGTGCAGAGCCCATTTCACAAGGGGGTGGTGGTTAACAGAATATCTAGCTACAGCAGTGTGGTGCCAGTTCGGTACGGTAAATACAAAAACTTCAAAAAATCAATGCTGCTCTTGAACTTTTTTGTGCTATCAAAGTTGCCGGCTGAGTTTATGGTTGACGGTTAAACAGCCGGCAGCCGGCTCAATTAAACTCTGCTCTATAGCAAGCTAATAGCACTAGATAACAGAGATAGCGGGCCAATGGCAGAAACAGCCAGCAGTTCACTGGCATTTTTGCTCATTGGTTTTCCAGCGGCCCGCTGATGGATTCGGAGCGTTTTCAGACAGATGCCCGCTCATTTGCCGCTTGTTTATCACAGATTATAGTCGGCGGGCTACTGTCGGACCTCTGCTCATTTTCTCTTCTCTATGGCCTATAGTAAATGTATTTCTAGAACATAGAAACAGATACAAAGCCTTTGTGAAGAAAACACTTGCACAATACTTTTGTGAAAATAACATTTTAGCAAAAGTGTGAACATCTATGAGGACAAGAGGAGCTCCCAGGCAGGTGCAAATGCAGAGAAGCTATGCTTCTTGTTTTCTAATGTGTCACTAATTGACTCACCGTGTTGATTGTCAGTAATCAATTGATGTTCAACAATGTTTACTTGGGTGACAATATTCAATGTAAATTAGGTTGACGTAATGTTAATAACAAAATATTCTTTTATAAAAGTTATTTGTTTAACAAAGCAGCCTACTGATTGCCTTTGTATAGTCATATCAGTGTTCAATCCATGCAGGCAAATTTTCATTCCAGCTCAGAAATTCATTCACTGGCTACCATATCAGTAATCAGTGAATGTTTCCCAGTCTAAAATTGGTATCTATGTAGGTCTCAAAAATCCCATATCGGTTGGGACCTATAGTATAGTATAGTCTACTGTTATATTTTTGGATTATACAGTACATAGCTGAGCAGTGCTCCAGAGCAGGTTGCAGTAGCTTTCAATGATGACAGTGACAGCTCTCGGTCCAGACACTACATAAATACACAAGAGGCGTACAGACTTTACAGATGTAACAACAATGTACCTGTCAAAGTTCATATTAGGCGTATCAACAGTGGTGAGACTTGTGTCACATACTTGGGAAAAACAATCCAAAATTAATTAATTTTGTGCATGAGTGAGAAAATACTGAAAACAGTTGTGGCTGAAATCAATGAGGCTTAAATATTTTTTAGATCATTTGGATTTCAACCCAGATGTCAGCCACCAGGAGCAAAATGTCAGTCATCGTCAGAATTGTTAATCGAAAAAGTTTCCATGAGCACTCTGGGGTTTTAGAATGCACCTGATTCCACAGGTCTCAGACTGTCAAAGTTTTTTGACAGGCTGGAGGAGATTGGCATCCCCTTTCAAAACTAGGGGACAATTGTATGACAATGGAGCCAACATGAAAGGAAAACACAGAGGTGTGCAGCTCCAGCTCTTGGAAGAGAATCCCTGTGCACTCTATGTCCCTTGTGGGGCACACTTTAAACTTGCCCGTGGCAGATTCTGCAAAGAATTCCAGAGATGCCATAAATGTCTTTGGTGTGATTCAGAAATGATATCGTCTGCTTTCTGCTGCCCCTAAGAGGTGGGCCACTCTTAAATCCTGGAGTTAGACAAGATGGGAGAGTTGAATAAAGAGCATCGAGCCTTTTGCGCTACCAAACCAGCAACATCAGGGAAGCGTTGATTGAGGTGAGGGAGAAAGCAAGTGATCCTGTCATTAGAATGGAGGCCCAGTCCCTGGCAGAGGAGCTTGGATAATTCAGCTTTCAAATCTGCACTGTGGTATGGTTTGATATCCTCACAATAATCAACACCACTAGCCAACTCCTGCAGGCAGTGAATATCCAGCTGGATATGGCTGTTGGTTTGATAGACAAAACATAAGCACTCGCATGAGCTACAGGGCCTCTGGATTTGTCAGTGCACAGGCCACAGCAAAAGAGCTGTGTGAAAATATGAATGTAGAAACAGAACAGGCTGTGCAACACTAAAAGGCACTTTGGTTATGAGGCAGCTGATGAGATAGTGTCTGATGCTCTGAGAAGAATGGAAGTGACATTATTCAATGTTTTTGTGGATGCAGGTATGCAATCTTTGGACGACCGGTTTAGGTCACTGGGTAAGGGAAGAGACAAATTTGGGGTCTTACTTAACTTCACCCATTTAAATGATGAGGCAATCGGGGATTACTATGAGCTGCTTGGAAATGCACTCACAGATGGAGAAGAAACTGACTTGGACAGGAGAGATGTAGCACTGGAGATAAAGAACCTTCCAGGCCTCCCAAAGGAACAAATGGCAGCTTTTGAGCTCCTAACCTTCCTCCACCAAAATGAGCTCTGTGGGCGTTATCCAAATCTTTGGGTTGTATGCAGAATAGCTTGTACACATCTGTGACAGTGTCACCAGCCAAAAGAAGCTTTTCTAAACCCAAGCTGATAAAAACGTAGCTGAGGTCCACCATGTCACAAGACCACCTCACCTGAGTGGATGGGCCATAATCAGAAGTTGCAGCCAAATCTCTTATGAGAAGATCATCAATGAGTTTGCTTCCATGAAGGCAAGGAAACAAAAATTCTGACAAGGTTTGAATGGGTGAAGTAGTAGTGTATTTCATAAATAGAAATGTGACATTTCTTGGAAATGTAGTTTTTGAAATAACTCATTCAATAATAGTGATTCTACCTGACTTTTGTTTTGGATGAAAATATAGTTCTTTGATTCATTTCTGATTTGCTTTTTACTTTTTTGCACATTTGCACTAATTTGTAAGACCTTTCCGCTGCAGTCCCAGATTTATTATGTTTTATGAATTCATCTATTTTATTTCAAACATTTTATTTAATTTGCTTGTTATTTAAATTTGTACTTTTCTGTTCTATGTTCCTTAATTACTCTTGTTATTTTACTGAAAAGCTGCTTTAGGTAAGATTGATAGTTTTGACTAATAAATATATTCCTTTAGGTAGCTTTAAATCCCCTCATTTTATAAATCTTGTGAGTGAATACGATGACATACAAGAATTCCAGGATCAGTAACAACACTATGTTTCTCCATTTGATCTGTTAAAGCGACTTCCCATCCGACTAATTAGCTAAAATCTCTAGGGTAGCACTCTTGTTTTGCCTCAACTAATAAAGTACTTGTAAATGTGACACTCATTTAGTTTTAAAAGCCAAGGCAGGACAAAACTAACTCTCCCACTTTAAAAGGTTTAGTCTTGCAATAGCCTTTAAAAGTAAAGGGGTATATTTATTTCCTTTTTTTACACAGAGGGCCCCTTGAGACATTTTTGCTTGGGACTCCCAAAAGCCTAGGTTCGGCCATAGGTTTCAATTCAAGACTGTCAGCTTCAATTTGAGTGTATTTACAGTACATCCATATCGGGAGATCCGTGCAGAAATTACAGCCATTTTTATACATAGTCCTCCCATTTTAGGGGAACAAAGGTAATTGGACAATTGGCTGTTCAGCTGTTTATTAGCCAGCTGTGTGTCTTTATCATTAGTTCATGCACACAAACACTGACAAAAGGTCTAGAGTTAATTCCAGGTGTAGAATTTGCATTTGGGGTATGTTGCTGTTGTCTGTGAATATGAGCACCAAAGTGTCAATGCTAGTACAGCAGGCCATCATGAGGCTGAAAAATATGAATAAATCGATCAGAGACGAGCATTGGGCGTGTCAAAATCTTTTGATACATCGTTAGGAAGCAAAAACGGACTGTTGAGCTCAGCAATAGCAAGCAACCTAGTAGACCATAGAAGACTACTGTAGTGGATGACTGAAGAATACTTTTAATTGTGAAGAAAATCCCCTTTTCAGCTGTCAGATCAAGAACACACTCCATGATGTAGGCATAGATGTGTAAAAGACTACCATAAAGAGAAAACGACACTAGCATAACCTCAGAGGGTTCACCATAAGCTGCAAACAACACTGGTAAGAGTTAAGAACAGAACGACCAGGTTACAGTTTGCTAAAAAGTACATTTAAAAAACTATAGAGTTCTCGAAAAAAAATACCTTTCATCCATATCTGTTTAGAAATTATAGAACCTTTTATACCCCATTTTCGGGCATCAAAACATATTGGACAGTTTAACATAATGTAGAATAAAGTAATCACTTTTAATATTTGATCGCATATACTTTGCATGCCATGACTTCCTGATGTCTGTGACCAAACAACATCAAAAGACTCTGGATATCTTATTTTCTGGTACTCTTACAAGCGATACTATAATGTTTCTGCATTCGAATGGATCTCTATGGGAATTGGGGGGTGGTACTAGATTTAGCTGTAAATTATGCTGGAACAGTATGGAATACATGGTTGGCTAAATGGCTCTAAGTCATCAAGTGTCTGACGTATCAAACAAGCCTTAAACCATTACTCTGCTGCCAGATATGCAGTAGATATAAGAGTACCAGAAAATAATATATCGAGAGTCTTTTGATATTTTTGGGTCACAGACATCAGGAGGTCATGGCATGCAAAGGTTATGCGACCAAATATTAAAAGTGATTACTTTATTCTACATTATGTTAAACTGTCCAATATGTTTTGATGCCCGAAAATGGGGTATAAAAGGTTCTATAATTTCTAAACAGATATGGATGAAAGGTATCCGATGTGGATGAAAATACCTTCAAATTAAAGCTGACAGTCTGCACTTCAACCTCATTGTCACTGTATCCTTTCAAACTCAAAGTGCTAGAGTACATAACCAAAATAACAAAAAATGTGTCACTGTCCAATGAATTATGGTGCTCACTGTATGTATATATATATATATATATATATATATATATATATATATATATATATATATATACGCTATCCTACATTTACCATTTACATTTGGAGTTGGTGCCCTACATTTAATAATCTTCCAGTTTTTATTAATTTGAACAGATGTCTAGTTTATGGAATGCCTGGTGTTTAGATAATTCTCTTTTTCAGGCTAGAAGCTGAGAAGCTCGCAAATTAGACTGTCATGTTCTGTACAATAAATCTTAAAAGGAATTGTCATTATATATGTAGAGTACAATAATGTCTCGAAATATGTGCTCTTAGGGTAGGGGGAGGAGTAAAGGCTTTGTAATACTATAACAATGGAATGTCTTAAAGCTGCAGTAGGTAACTTTCTCAACGGTCACAATGTTGTGAAATCATATAGAAAATCATAACACCCGTTGGCCCTGCCCACAGAGAAAGAGACACACACCCCATCCCCCCATTTTTCTCCACACACCCCGTTGTGAACGTGTATCAACCTGTGGACTCCTTTTGCGAGCAAGAGGCCATCCAACCATGATTGAGTGGACATGTTCTGCACTCATTCTGCACAAAAGGCAGCCGTCGGGAGTCGCCGCTTTACCCGCTAAGAACAAAAGGTGAAAGTCTGTGAAGCACTCGTGAATGACGTGGTTTTTGGATCCTTTAATTTAGTTATGATCCCCGTTCATACCATAGGGTCCCTGTTCATACCATAGAGTCCCTGTTCATACCATAGAGTCCCTGTTCATACCATAGGGTCCCTGTTCATACCATAGAGTCCCTGTTCATACCATAGGGTCCCTGTTCATACCATAGAGTCCCTGTTCATACCATAGGGTCCCTGTTCATACCATAGACTGTAGAAAAATATGAACAAAGTGACTTTGATGTCACCCATCGACTTTCCTTGGGCGTGAAAAGCGTTTTGAAACAGTGGAAGTGCTGTCAAAAACTGGAGCCAGAGACTGCACATTAGGCAGCAGGGGGACCCTTACATGGTCATTACGGCTGGGCCGGGTCTGGTTCGTCCACTAAGTCATGAGATACTAGTGACGAGCAGCGCCGCAAACTGTCACGGATTGGTCCACAAAATGTTTAAACAGTGTACAAATGACACAATAACTTAACAAAATATTAGACGAGGAAAAAGCACTTATTACTTATGACTACATGTTCTCATGGGAAAAATGTATTGAATTTGTATGTTGACCACATTTGATACCATTGACTTGGTATCAATGGACCTGAAAGACCTATACTTGAGCCAACCGCACTGGCGCTAGTGAGCAGCGTCTCTCATTTTGCCCCTTGGTTTACACCCGGATTTTGCCCCTTGGTTTACACCCGGATTTTGCCCCTTGGTTTATACTCGATTCCACCAGCAACCACCTTCTTCGCCTGCCACGTGATGTGGAATAGCCCTACATGGTCAAAACGAGCCCACCCAACGTTTATAGTTACAACTCCTTCTTGGCAGGCAGGATTGCTAGCATAGCTACACGAAAAATGTCAGTTCCAAGAGTCCAGGCAACGGAACCTTTTTCCAATAACGTAATAAATCATTTTCCATTTAGTTACCGAGCTTGACAGCTAATGAAGTAATGGTTTTGCTAAGTTCACTAGCCTACAGTTAGCCATTTACCTGGTGGTTTGCGATAGCTAACATTAGCAAAATAATTGTAGGAGGAGAAAATAAATAAAGGAACTAATCTTTCAGTGAGCCAGTTTTACTGAAACACTACAATTGACAGTGATTGCTGAGTGACAGCTGAATTATATAGCAAGCCAATTTTCTAAAGACCCCAGATATATAAACTTATGCTGGGCTGTAGTCCCTTTCAGTGATGCAGGAGCCGGTGACACGTGACACTCTTTCTCAACATTTGCATCTAGCTGTACTGTTATGTTAACATTCAAGGTCAATATCATTGTTGATTGGTTCATGACGTGATGATCACCATTTTGTTTTGAACCACAGTGTGTGGTGCTGTATTTCTCTTACGGTAGCTCTTTCTGTGATTGCTCCCAATTAAGCATAACCGTTCCCCAATATCTTTCTTTAAAAAACAGTTACCTACTGCAGTTTAAGTTCAGACGATGGTTAGGTTTGGAGCTGATTCCCGTTCTTGCAGCATGAAGAATTTTTACACAGTCAACATTCTGGACAAGACGCCCGTCTGAAAACATGTGCTTGGGGTGGATGTTTCCATACAAATAACATGCAGCGTGGGCGGTGTGTAGGCATGTCCAACATGCTGATGTGTTCACTGGTACAAGTAGATCTACCTTCTGTAAATTGGTGGCAACATTCACACCTCTGATGTGAGGCTTAACACAACGACATGCTTTTCATGCATGAAGTTGACAGTCTGTCTTATCGTAACGGAACCTGCTGTCTAAATCTGGTTGTCCTACAGAGTTATCCAGGTGTATAGATTGTATGATCAGTATATACCTGAAAGTGCAATAGCCCATAGAAACATGGAAAGGAACGGTTCCTGGAATTCAACCGGCATTTTGATCCTCCCTGAAGCACCAGCTGAAAGAGAGAAGAGATTAGATGTGACAGTGGCTCCCTGGACCAGGCGAAAGTGTCAGGACGCATCTCTGTCACCCTTTTACAGACAGGCGCTGAGTCACATAACACAGCACATTTGCTGGGCTTGTGTGTGTGTGTGTGTGTGTGTGTGTGTGTGTGTGTGTGTGTGTGTGTGTGTGTGTGTGTGTGTGTGTGTGTGTGTGTGTGTGTGTGTGTGTGTGTGTGTGTGTGTGTGTGTGTGTGTGTGTGTGTGTGTGTGTGTGTGTGTGTGTGTGTGTGTCAGCGTACCTGCGCCAGCATGCATGTGTCTATATTTATGTGTATGTATACCTGTATGACATTGTGCATGACATTGTGTACACAGAGTGTGCATGCATAGGTATCTGCCCGTGTGCTTGTACGGTATTGTACATAATCCAATGCATGCCGTGTGTGTGAGTGAGTGAGTGAGAGAGAGAGTGTTTGTGTGTGTGTGTGTGTGTGTGTGTTCATGCATGCATTGGCTGAAACATGTCAGTCTGTGGTCGGCACACTGTGACCTGAGTCATTCCAAGATGTCCAGGCAAATCTGTGTCATGCTCACAAGGACAGAGTTTGAGTCACAGAACTGCACGTATCGGCTGAGCTCTCCTGTCTTTTTTGTTCCGGAATCATCCCAGATCATGAAATGCAATCGGTTTGTCTGTGGTAAACAAATGGGTTGAGTTGTGTTGGATGGCTTGAAGGAAGATGGTATAAACACAAAAAATGAATGCTCTCTTTCATTTAACGTATGTAACTTTAAGAATTTACATTAATGTATAGGCTATCACTGATGTATTTCAGACCTATTCAAGCTCATTGCAAAGTGGACATCCAGCCAGTTACCTCCAAGTTTTATCATATTGATATTTATGTCATAAGATATAATAATATAACTTAATTTTCTATCAAAAACCAAAGTCTAATTGCTCATCCACACAGCTCAGCATGTTTAAATGGATATTGAAAAAATAGTACTACAATACAGGATTATTTTCTGTACAAGGTGTACCACAAACCTGTGTTTGAGTAGACAGCTCAATAATCTAATTCAGAGTACATCTTTGAACCCTTTTGTTCACTCTTAGTTTTCTGGGAAGCACTCTGTCAACATGTTAAAAATCAATTTGTTGCAATTTACTAACTGATAGAATTGTTAGGACTTCAGGATTTGGAGGTATCCAAACTGATCCAAGTTCTGACAAGGACACACTAACCAGGCCACCTATTGTGTATTAGAATCAGAGGTGGAAAGTCCAGGGGTCAGAAAGTAAAAGTCCTGCCATGTTATTCTTCCACCCATTAACTGAGCCAGCTGATTTCACTAATTACTTCTACCTCCTGGCTGACGAATTCTACTAATTAGCAAATCCAGGTGATTGGAACAAAATAATGGGGAGGACTTCTGAACCTGGATTTTCAACCTCTGCTTAGGATATCTCCTTCAGTGCTTTCAGTTTTCAGGTCCTGAAGGTTCATTTACTACTCACATCTGAAATGGGTGTGGTTATTCAGGAATTTGACTAATCACCATAGCCCATTTTTATCACTGTTAATGCCCCGGTAATTGTGGCTGGTTGTGGACACAAGCACTGTTGGGAGTGGTTTTTGCACCTATGGACACAGGACAGACCACCGACACAGAATTGCTACTCACCATCTTTATCAAAGTTTTATTTATTTTCAGCAAATGTCTAAGCATGTCCACTTTACTACCTGTGCTATAAAAATCTATTTTCATTAATTACAGCAATATATTCCTTCTGTATGATTATCAATACAGAACATGCATCGCATTTATCTAAAATGGGGATAGATGTAGCTTATAAATTGTCATTGGTTGCTATATTTTAATGGGGATGTTTATGATAGTTTTACATGTCATTCATAATGTAGTTTCATTTACTCCTAGATTGTGGGTTATTGACTAGAAATACTGCACATTTGGTTTCTCCTCTTCTGGTAAACAGCATTTAAACCACCCTGTAAACACGCCTGTCTTAATTCATTATTTTCTCCCTCACCGTGATCAAGCTTCTCGATTTAATGAAGCAAATAGATATTTCTGCAGTGATTGTGTCTCTCCCTTGCAGTATTAAGAATATTAAATGGACACATCTGTTTTTAATTAGGAGCTGAAGTCACCTCGACGCCGTCTTCCATTTTAATGTACTTTGCGTGCTGATTTTATTATGCCTCCTGTAGATAAACAACAGTCAATCCCACAAAGCTCAGCAAAGAATGGCAAACCGAGGAATCGATTTGCCAAGTATGGGTGATTGGATGGAGCTTTGACACATTGGTTTGGACAGGATGACACAACACTGTACTCTTAGCATTCAGGCCAGCAGAACAGATAAAAGCCTAGAGAAGGACTGTCAATATGTTGTTTACCTCAATGGACTTTAAATGTAGTTTTGACAAATGTTTTTCATGACGGAGCATTTACTACATTTTTTGTGGAGGTTATAATGAGTGAACATTGTGTCAAAAATACACTTTGACCAATGATGTGTTTTTCAGTATAGGACATGTTTGAACATGGTAGCTGGGTAGCGTGAAGTGTGTTCAAAGAACAGAGGGGTATTAGGGTCCAAGAAGCACCCCAGTGAAGCGGGTCGCTGTAGACAGAGAATGTAAATGAGACGGGATTCAGCAGCCGCTGTTAACACTGTGAGAGGCTTTGTTGAGCTCCAACTGCCATCTAGTGGCGCAGAGACAGGCCCTGAATACCTGTATCTGCTGTTACCTCAGGTGTTTGGCATAGGATTTTGTCCACAAATGCAGTATGAACATGTTATCTTAGCCTTACTAGATTCAGTACTTGTTTTAGCCAAAGACTTCTGAGTACTTAAATATTAAACCCAGGCCTGGTCAAACAAACATGGAAATCAAGCATTCTAGTGGATGTCCAATGTGCTTTTTATGTCTAATCTCTTATTCCTGTGGAGTTCTTTTTTCATTGTCTTAAATTTTTCGTTTTAGTTTTAAAAATTGATTGAGTAGATATCCGGATATTCATTTTCAAATAAAAAATACAAAAAAAACATTATAAATGGGCTTCCTTAACTGTTGTCTGGTATTTGATTTGTGCAATGAAGGGAGAGACCTGGACTCCCACAAAGCCGACCTCATGAGCACAACATACAGCAGGGAGCTGTGTTTGTCTTTTATTCATATACTGTACCAATTCTTTTATCAATAAATTTCCTGTCTTGTAAAATTTTTTTGATTAAATCCTTTCTTGTTATGACAGATACATAAGGGTGTTAACGTTCTTGAGCTTGGTTATATTCTGTAGGCATCAGTACAGTACACTGTTGAAATTCTCCACCATAGGTTTTGGCTGCTCTCTGTTTTAACATGTGCCATGGATTGTCCACCTGTTATTGCAAAATATTCTATGCTCTGGCTCAGTAAACGGTGACACCTTTGTGGCATACAATTACCTTTGGTACACAAAGGTGAGGTCAAAGGTCAGCTGGAGACAAGTGGGTGCTTAACCTGCATGCTGAGTGAGGCATACATAAACACAGCCAGTGCTATGAGGAGTGCCAAGAGATTTGGTTGGATTGATTGATTATCTGTCCATCACACTACCTAGAAACCAAGAAATCTTAGGTGTCAATATATCCGTTGAGAAACACTAGCCTAATAGAAAAGAATAGAACTAGGACTGTATACACTATGTTGTAAAAAAAAAAGCGTCTTCATAAAATGGCATCTTTACAATAACGTTTGATTAACACACCTGAATGTTGTGAGTGTGTTAAATTATAACTTTACTAGCGTAGACTGACTGATGTAGATTCAGGGTGGTGATTGAACACTGCCTCTATTCCCTAAGACTGTAAATGACATCCAAGGTAACTGCTGCCATGGAAACCACAGCACAACGATTCTGTATGTTCACAGATCTTGCTGGCTGGCTTCAGTCTCTGACTCATCTCACTGCCACATGCAGTACTGTATAATTACCACCAGAGGTCATATGAGTACACCATACCAAGACAAGACATCCCATACATCGCAGCAGTATCTTCTGGATATAGTCAAACTATGGATGTACCTATGAAAACAAAACTAATAACATTTGTTTTGTTTGTTTTCACACTCCAATTCCTATGTCCAAATATTAGGCTAGTGTTTATATCCAATCCAGTTTGGCCAACAGGTTACAATTTTGACCATTGGCTACTTTGGATAGACTGGACCCAATTCCACAATATAAAAAATGTTAAGAATGTGTTTATTGCCTACCTGACAATATCCAATTGCCAAATTTGGGGCGGCAGTGTAGTATAATGGTTAAGGAAATGGCCTTGTAACCGAAAGGTTGCAGGTTCGATTCCCAGGTAGGACACTGCCGCTGCACCCTTGAGCAAGGTACTTAACCTGAATCACTTCAGTATGTATCCAGCTGTACAAATGGATAATATGTAAAAAAAAAAGAAAAATGCTAAAAAGTTGTGTAAGTCGCTCTGGATAAGAGCGTCTGCTAAATACCTGTAATGTAATGTAATGTAATGTAACAATACAGCCTGTGGTCAGTTGTTCCTCTCTAATTGACAATCACACCTGGTTGTTTTACAGTTTGAATGTATGACTCATCAATATATCACACCAGTTCACAGATGAAGTCAATAGCATATGTTGAAACGTTTGAATTAGCCTAATATTTTAGCCTTGTCTTCACTCAAAGTCCGGATCATTTTTGTACTTAGATTCGGAATATTGTACTCCTTTGATCCGTTCCGTACACCTTTGATTTTAACCCAAAGTGCTGAAATAAGAGTGTAATCCATATAATGCTATATAAAATCTATGTAGATTTCTGGATTTTATTATATAAATTCAGTTCTCGTTAATGGCCTATCGGAAAATAAAACCTCTGATTGTTTTCTAGTAGCAATTTTCAGTGCGTTGTGTGTGTAATGTATCAATACATTTTTGTTTCTGTCTTTATTTTTGGTGTTCTAAATATGTTTGCTGAAGCAGAAAAGTCTCTTATCTCAAGCAATGCACGACCACTGTTATACCCTCAGGTGAGATACTCCCAATTGGTCCATTCATAATCCAGCTGTAAACTGTTCTCTAAATACAGTGCAGTATAATTGCCCCACCTCTTTCTTCCTGTTCTGGCCTCTTTTCTCACTCGGACTCCAGTGAGTCATTTGCACCTATAGTTCCTATAACAAGCTGCAGTCACTGGCCTTGACCTCACCCCCTACCCCTACAGAGAAGAGGAAACCACCGTGCTGTCAATCAAATGCCGAAGATGAAAGGGGAGAGGTGTTTGAGTGCCCTACAGTGCACTGAAATAACCATAACAGTGAATGGTTTACTGTTTATGATCAATAAATCTGTGTGAATTTACCTGTTGACCAGTGATGGTAGTTTATTTGAACTGAGAAATCCAAACTTTTCTTGAGAAAGATCGTGTGTAGGCAGATGGCAGTTCTCGTGTCATGGGAATGATTCAAACTGGTAAAACTGAGTCAAGATGCAACAGAGATTGGTCTGGATTCACCATGGTGCACAGTGCCGAGGCTTCTTCTCAGTATGCCATTGGCCCATATCACCTCAGCAGTAATTATTGAACAGATATATCAATACTTCGTTGACTGCTTTCATTAGACATTCTAGAATTGAATCTCAAGAGTGTGGAAAGACTGTGGAACAAACTCTATAGAAACTGTGTTGTTTGCATTTAACTCTGGAAGTGCTGAATTCCTATGCAATTTTACAGAAAGAAACTGATGTCAATGTGTCAAAGTGATTAACATATGCACATGTACGCCTGTATACACTCTCAGAAAAAAGGTACTTCACAGCTAAGTAATGGAAATATAGCAATCACTGTACTTCTATGTGCTCTTTTGATGTTATAAAAAAGTTATACTAATAATGATGATAATAATAATAATAATAATAATAATAATAATAATAATAATAATAATAATAATAATAATAATGTCCAGACAGTCCAAAAGAAATCATGCTGATGTTTGAAGGACTAAAAAACATATTATTTAGGTTCACTTCTATTTTGGTATCCATGCTGCGTTACCTAAATGTAAATGTATCAACATATTATCAGAATATGAATTCCTGAAAAAACATTGGACCACCCCCCCGCATGCTTTGGTTAAAACTTTGAGTGTATATAAACAGTTGTCGTACTTAGGTCTAGTTTAGAAGGTCTAGTTTAAAAATAAATAAAAAAACACGCACAACAATGTGTGTGCATAACATGTTATTATATTTGTAAAGTGACATTACTGTTGATTTTTTCAAATGTAAATTTTTGCCGCTTTGACCAACACAAACATTGGTTGAGGTTCGTTATTTCGGGGTGATTTAAAGGTGAGTTGCAGCGGATGTCTACAAAACTAGTGAGTTCTCAGAAAACTACCCAGATGGATAGATAGCACTCCGGATATGTAGAAACCAAGGGGCCAAGACTGAAGCTCACTTCCTGGTGCTGTTGCTCACTAGCGCCACTGCGGTTGGCTCCAGTATAGGTCTTTCCCCATGTAAGTCAATGGCAGCAATGTGGTCAAAATACTCAGTCAATACATTTTTTACACAAAATAATGTAATTGCAATAGGTGCCTTTCCTTCATCTAATGCCTGTGCATGTGCTGATTTTTTAAAATATTGTGTCGTTTGGACAGGGTATTAACATTTGTTCAAGACCAATCAGAGGGACAGGTTGAGTCCTGGGATCACTGGCATAGATAGGTTCTATATGGTTCTCACTGCCAGGACCAATCAGAGGGACAGGTTGAGTCCTCTTCGGCTCCACGGAGCAGGCGCAGTTTGTACAAACGGGCGGCGAAAAAGACTTCCGAGCTTCAATTCAGTTTTTACGAGGCCGTGGAAAGGCAATGGGTGACGTCACAGTGGCTTTGTCCATATTTTTATACAGTCTATGGTAGAAACATATCAAAATTGTATTTTGATTGTATCGAAATGTCATCAGGACGTCGCCTTGACGTCTTTTTGTAGGGTTTTCTAAATGTTACGTGGACATCACAGAGAACATCCCCCACACATGCATTACATGACGTTATCTTGTAACCAGTGGCAGATGTCCCAGGAGCGTCCCTGAATGTCGCATGAATGTTATGACCACAACGTCATAGGGACGGATAGGGACGTTGCTTTAACGTCCCCGAAAAATTTTAATTAAATGTCATATTGTAACCAAACAGTGACCTTCCTAGGACGTTAATAACATCCTGGTAATGTTTGTAGGACATGCCTAGGGAATGTCGCATCATAACTTTGAGGGAACTAAAAGAGGACGTCCCTGGGACGTCCACTGTTTGCTGGGCAGGCAGCCATGGTGTAGACGCCTCCAGTACATCACAAAATATTGCAATTAGAGCAAAATATTGCAATCATAGAATTCTAATCTCCACAGTGGCAACGCTATGGCACAGACTAGTGGTGGAGTGGAGTGAGAACATGGTCTTGTAGGCACCCTTACTATGTATGGAATTGTACTATCCGAATCGGTGTCATAATACGTGTTTAACCCCTTAACCCATTGCTATGGAAATACTGTGACGGCAGGTGATTAGAATGCAGTTCCGCTCATTAACGACTCCCCAGAGTCTGAACCCTCAGTCAGGTCTTTGTTAATAAAACTACCTCTTTAATCTCGACAAATGTAGTCCAGGGGCTTCCCTCGTGTCTTCATTTATAATCCATTCAGCTGCGTGGGCTACTGCACCACTATCTCCCCAGCAATGAAAGCAAAGAACAACCCCCAATATTTTATCTTAATTTGGAAAATAGCGTTTTTCTGTCGGAAGGCCCCCTGAGAGGGGTAGGTTTTTAATGCGCATGTCGTAAAGGTCAAACCCAGTTTTGCGAGGAATAAAGTCGAACACATGAGAAGACTGGGTGGGAATAATGATAGCAGAAAGCGATCACTTTCTAACAAAGAAATGAAAGCGCCTTTAAATCTTACTTAACATCCAGCGCGTACACGATTAGTCCGAGTTTCTCTCCTCTTTTATATTGCAGAGATGGCATAACAGTGTTTGCATGGGGGGCTTTTATAGAATGGTGGTTACAGCACTGACGGGTGGTTTTCATGATGCAACTGAATTGCTTGGTAATAAAAGCAATATTAATTAGCAGTACTGTAGTTAGCAGTGGTAAAACTGGGGATTTTGTTTGTTTCTCACAGTACCTACTAGAGTAGATCACACAAACAAGCTGCTGCTGATTAATTTCCTCTGTTCTCCTTGTATAGACAAGCTTTAAATGTATTAATTCAACTGAAGGTCAAGGCATTAGAGTGTTATTATTGTGGAAAAACCTGATGGTAGAAAACAGGGGTGTGTCATCTCATGTTACGGACTCAACTGAACTGGAATGAAACAGTATTAGGCTTAATGAACTCAAGCGCCGTGACCACATCGTAATTACTTAGCGTTTCAGAATGACAAGCGTAGCCGAGTCTGAACTTCCTCTGTTTAATATAAATCCTCTCTTTGTCTCTTGCATGCGACGCATATTGATGTGTCGCTGTGAGCCGCCCTGTGTCACTGCAGGCACTGTGACTTGAGACAGACTGCACAGCTGTAGGCTACGCGATACTCAGCCGAAAGGGCTTAGAGAATAAGGTGGTGGAGGGGGTAGTGGGATGGGTGGGACTTGCTGAACACTTTTGTCCGTGTAAGTTCAGCCTTACCTCATTACCTCAGCAGTGTAAAAAAAAAAAAAAGGGGGGGTCAGGTATTTTTCTTCATGAATCTTAAGGTGTATATCAACGTGTTTAACTATTTTGTACGTTTTATTACATCAGTGTCCAAACACTTCATACTATTTTGTACAGTATTTGCTTTCACAGTCTGTTCACTGATCAACGTGGGCCTCTTGTCAAAATATAAGACTTTATAGGGCTATTGATTTAGGATGTTAACTGGCCCACTGCTGTATAAGAAACAGTTGAATGGTGAGTGAGAAACAGGTGAACGCAAGCAGAGGGAAAGTCACGTGGCTGTGATGGCTGGACTGGTCCGTGTTAAACATGCCGTTTCTCTTCTATAACCTTGAGAAAAGGCAGGCATTCTCCCCCAGTTTTATTGCAGTGGCCTGAGGATTGCTGTAAAACCCCTTCGTATTTACGAGCTGCAGGGGCTTTTAAGCCGACCTAATGGAGAGGAAAGAGCGACCAGCTTCATTCTGACAGTTTAAGGTCCATAGATCTGTGTTTACGGGTCTCTTTTTCTGGATGGGTTTCTCCATCCTCCGCGCTAACGTCCTGGGCCATGATTCCGGCGAGCAGCTCCGGGAGGAGAAACCACCGTCTCCCACAAACGGCACTGTGAAGTGAGAGTCTCTCGGGGAAGTGCGGTTTACTGACCGGCAGAGCACGAAATATTCAGCGTGAAAGAACTCTCCCTTTCCCATGAGGCTGTTCACTCGGCCTCTGCAAACACAACAGGCTGCTGTGTGCGAGATGTGACAATGCGGGGGGGTCTCTCAAGGTGCAGTACATGACTGCCGCGGAACAGTTGTTTCAGGCCGCAAGAGATCCACAGCGCGGCCTTGCATTCTCGTGCATGTGTCTCTGGGCTACGGGAGGCCACTCCCACTGTGATTAAACTGTTTTTATGAACATCATTATGAACCTTTGGCTAGACGAAAGTAGGAATTATAATATTCAGTGTTTATGTGAGGATTGTTAACTGACCTGAAGAGGTTGGTAAGAATAAAAAGTAAAGAGGCTAGTTGTACAGATAAATCAGTGGACAAATGAGGCATTTGCTGCCTCTACCAGTAACAAAGAGCTACAAATGTTTAACAAAAAGGCTTCAAATCAATTGTGCAGTTAAAGTCAAAAGACATTGTTAAGTGCTGACTCACCTTGTATTGTATGTGCTAATTACTTGCCCAGTTATTAACCCAAAATGATGATGTTATTCATACCACACTCAAGAGTAAGCAGATACAAGTAAGTGCAATGCATTTCAAATTAATTACTTGATACATGCATGACAGAAATCCATTAAATAGAAATTGAGATTCATAGATGGCATTCTGTTGGGAGGAGTCATCTGTCATATCCGTTCTTCTAAAACACACTACGAGCAGCTTGTATTTAGAGTTACAGTATCTAATTATAGGATTGTAATACAGGGTGTAGTATTTAGTGCACTTCCCGCACATTATGAAATATGAATAGTGACTTAGGGTAATGAAGGGTACTAAGTAATGAAGGGTATCTGAGTGATATCTGCGGAAATTTGCAAAGGGACAGATGACACAGCATAGAGGAATTCTGACATTCACCTTGCATTAGATAGTGGCAGGTAAGGCAGGGGACAGGTGTCTACTTCAGAGATCTGTGATCACACTGCAGCTTTCTAACAGCACATACTGTACGGTGCTATAAGGGCAAGCAGATGGAACAGGAATGGCTAACTTCTCTTCATTTCTGAATCATTTTCGGTTGACTCCTTCAGCAGCATGACACTATACTCCATTTCCAATTGGGAGATTACATTTCACAGAAATCTCATGTTTACTTGAAATGGAGAAAGCGGACTTGGACAAAAAAAAATCACGAGCTTCAGGAGTGACCTGTTCGGACTTCATGCCATCTGCCTCAAGTCACTGAGCCCTTAATGACTCATCCATAATTTCAGCCCACACATCTCCTGTGGAAAACAGAGTAGGTCCAGTACAGCAGACCGTATTCACATTAAAAGAGATCTTTTACTCCATTCAAAGACAGGCACAGAACCATCAGACCCTCTCCCTCACTCCCCTATATGCCATTGTACCAGCAACTTGAACAGAGACAAAGATACATTGAAATCATTCCATTTTGCATCTGATTGTTTAGGAGAGCAGATGTGGTTGGCTGCCCTGTATGGCCCCGCTCTTATCTGATGCATTATGGAAAGCCCTATATATTGCAGTTTAATATGATAATGCAAGTTAATGCATGAGCATTCATACTCTTGCGTACTGTGCCGGCACTGGTGACCTAGGTTAATGTAATTCCTGCTGGCTTTATGATCAGCATTGCCTACTGTCATCTGTTTGTTGATCCAATGTCCCTGAGTGGATGGTCACTCACCACAGATGCTTCCAGAAGCCTTAAGCCCACTCAGATGAACCTGTGACTTCCAATCTGGAGCCTTTTATTACAGTCACAAGCGCCTCAGAGAAGTCCCGCTGGATTGTTCAGAATACGATGGGAAAATGCGCTGAGTGGAAAAACAGAGGGATGAAGGGAGAGGTGAGGGGTCGTGGCGGAAGGATAGAGATGGGGAGGGATATGAGGAGGTGTCTGTGAGGACCTTTCTCCCAGACCTCCCCCAGGCTCGCTACGCCATCAGCGACATTTTAATCAGTCATTTTAATGATGGATCAGCTCCTGCGCATGAGGGCGATCGTTGGAAAGGACTCCCCTTTTGCTTTCCGTTGTAGCTGACTCCTCTCTCCATATTGTCACATCCCTGAAAGGATGTAAAATTTACTTGCATTTAACTAAATTTTGATTTACAGTATATACGTATGTGCAGAGTGTATGTTACTTGTCATATATAGTGAAACCCTACACCCCGGCCAGATCTCTCCGTTCCGCAACGTGAGGCGACTGGTTCTCCCCTCCCTGTGAGGTCACCTCCCAGTCAGGATGCCAGTAAGTACTCGCCCCACAGTGGGGGAACTTCCAAAACTGGTGAAGACAGTGGAATCATTGGCTATTGTCCCACCTCTTCAGACTGCATTTCAGTTCCCCTGCCATCCCCACACCATAGCACTCCCACCTTACTAAATCTGGTTATACATTTTTTATGGGTTTCTTAGGGCCTGCATTAGGGATGCAGTATATTTATAATTTACACTTGGGCTCTTGGTCAGCATAGTTGCACTACTGCTTTAGTGATGGTGATGGTGGATCTTTACCCGCTGCTCTGACGAGCTATTGCTCATATTAATCAGGTTAATGTACATACGTTTCCCCTATATTGTAATGTAATAATATGCGCACGTCAGTGTACCAAAACCGCACTCATTAAATGCAGTACACTCTTGAGCAGGAAACAAATAAGGGACGGTATATTTTTATCGGTGAAAACGGTCCCAAGCGACTTCATTACTAGAGTGACTCGATTGTGGAACAATGTTGGTTTAAGTACATTTATTATTAGTAACAGATGATGACATAGGGCAGACTTCAGAGCTGCTGTTCCTTCTCCCATAAATGTTCCGTAACATTCATAACCCATTCATTATTGATCATGTCTGTGAGTGTTATGGCAATAAAAATTCATTTGTTATTGCGCTGTATTCAAAGAGGAAGTGTTTTTTTTTTTATTAATGCAAAAAAGACTTTCCTAACAGCATATGTAGATCTATTTCAGTTAGTTCATTCTGGAAAGGGGATTTTTAACAGATTCCAACAAAACCAGGAACTGAAGTGAAACTGGTGGCATGTACTCAACTGGTATAAATGGTTAACTTAACAAATACAAACCCACTGGCACTGCACTGAGGTTTATAAAGGACAACATTTCTTCATGTGGGTTTGAGTAAACACTTTGTGGGTGAAGGAATCAACGGGAAGTGGACATTGCAGGCGCGATCAGACAAATGGACCCGCTAAGGAAAATGAGCTTGAGCTGAGGTGTGAAAAACGGCAGGTCGGGGCTGGCCATATCCGAGGAGAATCATCCGGCTCCTCACGTTACTGCTCGACTGACTTATGACGATGAGGCACCAACATGTTTACGCTATCCATAAACAGACAACTAAGTTCATTACCTGGAATGGTTCAGAAGCTATTATTATTCAATAAGTTAGACACACATGGAACATTGACTACCTACAAGTCACTCAGCCCCCATTTCAAACTCGTCCCCCCCCCCCCCCCCCCCTCATTTCCACAGAGAATTTGCTGGTCTAGGCTCAAAACTCACTGTTGGTCCCTATGAGGAATCTCCACGCAGGGGTCACTGTACAGGGCAAATGCCATCATGCCTGGCAGTCCAACATTTTTTTTAAATGAATCTTTACCTGTCGAGCTCCAATATAAGAAACCGTGTTCAAAAAAGGAGGAGATCGCAACAATACACAATGTAAAAACAGTAACATCTCCATATATACACAAACATTTTGGCAGACAAGAAATGAATCAGTTGCACTGTAAACTTTACAATCTCTGCTCTCTCACAGCTCATCTACTACATTCACATCAACCTGTATTTTGTGCTTTAGAAACTGCTAAAACGAACAGAAGAGGTCTCTTGGATTCACACTACGCTCCGCTTCCAGTGGCCACCGCATTTATGGATGTCCCATCACAATTCTGTTGGTCATCTCTGAACCGCAGAGAGACACTCCTAGGGCTGGCTTGGGGGAATTTAAGGGTTAAGAGTTTTTATAATAATTTTTTTTTTTTTTAGGTGGCGGTGGCGGTGATACCCTTCAGTTCACCCCACCGTGTAGGTCCTCCTCTGGACTCGCCTTCTCTGGGATGACCTCCAGGCTGCGGCGGGGCTTGCCCTCGACTCCAGCCACACCCTCTGCCCCACCCTTACACAGGTTACAGGTGAGAGCAGCATAGTGGATCTGTTTCAGGTTCTCCAGAACCTCATTCTTGGCGTGTTTCAGCAGGTCTGCTTGGCCCTGCACGAAGGAGACAGACAGATAAGCAGTGGGTCACAATTCTGAACCCAAATTCAATTCTGATTGCAGTGAACCTGATTTCAATGAGGACTGTTTCAATGTTCTGTTTGTGCCAGATTAACTTAATGTGTGTTGGTAATCCATATGCTCTATTTTGTGATGATGTAGTGTGAAACACAAACATGAAAACTCATACTAAAAATTGATAAAGGCAAGATTACATTGTAGACTTAACCACTTTGCGCAGATGCCTAGTGACCAGGACGCCAGTGCCAAGATTTTGCTTAACTGAGACATTCGTTGCTCCTGCAGCCAAACTATTAATGGAAATCACAAACTCCATGTTTTATCTTTATTAGTACATAGTGACATAGTGGACAATAGCGTCCATGTGTGAGTTCATAAATATATTTATTCGTCATATAAAATTAGAATTCCATCATAGCAACAAGATAAATCCAACAATACCCTGATCGTATGCCAAAAAAGCTGTGAAAAGCCCTGCTCACTCAAATGCAAAATAAACGTGAAATTATTGTGTCATATTCTACTATAAATGTCTGCCAATAAATATGAAATAAATATATACGATCCTACCATTGGTTTTAAGCATAGAGATGTCCCTTTCAAAATTCAATGGTCATTTATTGTCTTGGACAATCTGTTTGAAAAATACACACCAGTTTAGCTGGTTATTACACAACATCGAACACCCATATACTGCATCTGCAGCTCTGAAGTATTTCACGTGATTCCGGTTTTATTCACAACTGTTTTATTCAATAGAGGACAGTATATCCTTTTCAACAGTGTTTGTCATTTTTTCTGGGATGCTTTGACCAATAATTTGTAGCCCAGCGTTACAGAATCTTTAATCTAGTCAATGTACTATGACACAAACAGCTACAGAAAACAAATTTGCTGACGGGAGTTTTTCTTCCGGTTCTTCTCGCTGGCTACATATGTAAGTTCGTTTTTCCACTTGATCACTGTCTTGTCCAGTAGGCTATGTTAGATATGGTTATTTTCGCATTTTGAGTGCATTTCACACACTATAGACGTGTAAACATTCATTGCTCAGTTGTGTTTTCTGGTTGATGTACCAACTTTCATTGAAGCTAGAACATTTGGCAGCATTTTCCCAATGGTGGAATATTATTTTATTGTAGTGTTATCATATATAATGTAGGTTATAGGCTTATCTTCCTGGGCTATACTTGTCACTTAGGGCATGGAAAATACTCATTCCAATTTACTGTGCGCTGATATATACAGATCCTTTCCAAAAAATTAGAATATCATGGAAAAGTTGTTTTTTTTCCATAATTCCATTCAAAAAGTGAAACTTTCATAGATTATAGATTCATTACACACAAAGTGAAATATTTCTAGCCTTTATTTGTTTCATTTTTCATAATTTTGGCTTACAGCTCCAGAAAACCCCCAAAACAGTATTTCAAGAAATTAGAATAGTGTGTCGAAAATCATTTAATTAATAGTGTGTCGAAAATCATTTAATTTTTTTTAAACTACAGATAAATGCCATCCCAGGGCAAAATAATACATACTGTAGAGTACAGGGGAAACTGGTGTTTTATTGAGGTACAAGAGTGTATGATTAGGCTACATATTTACACAAAACAAATTTTATTCATTTTATGACATGTATTGGATAGGGTTTTGGACCCATAGATATCTACCCCCCTATACTGATGAAAAGATAGTAATTCCCATTTGAAAATGATGCAAAAGTGAGTTTTATGATCCAAAACATTTGATTTGTAGTTAAATATATAATTATTTTATGATTTAGAGCAGTACACAATTTTTCCATTTGGATAGATTTGGATATTTTGCATCATAGATCTTTAGTAGTTAGTAGTTTAGGAGTTATAAAGCCTTAAACAGAGCAACCCCTAATTAGGCAAGAATTGACCAAATTTGCCATCTGCACAAAGGGGTTAATATTATCATTACATAAATATTATAAGTTACTGAAATGAACCAACAAATGTTGCAATGCAATTAATGTCAATTAAATGAAAAATGAAAAATGAAAAAAAGAAGCTGCTTTGAGTAGACTGAATCAGCCCCCAGGTCTAGTTCAGGGAAACCAAACTCAAGTCCTGGAGGGCTGCAGTTCTGCAGGTTTTTGTGCTTTCCTTTCGATCAGAGCCAGTTAAGGGCTCGAGAACATGGTGTGTGGATCCTTTAGCCAATCAATGACTTAAATGTATCACTGGTGCTGAATCACACCGAAAACAGTATTCACTGTGGCCCTCCAGGACTGGATTCTGATATCCATAGTCTAGTTACACAGGAAACGCCTCTGCAGGGATTTGGACAAATAAAATGTATTGATCTCATTTATTTGCAATATGAGACCTGTCTGTCTACATTGACCTTATCATTTGTCTAGTGCGTCTTACTGGGGAAACCAGACCGACTCCACTCATTCAGAGGAGTGTACCATAACTTAATGTTATCCATGAATTCATACTACCAAAAAAATTTGGGATGTTCGCAAATATACTGCTGCATAAACCTACTGGATAATATGCAATGTTAGAGAATAATAAATAACATGTCTATTCTTTTAGTTCTTTTTCAATTTAAAAAAAGCATACAAACACCAATGAGAATTTGGGCTGCTGTGTGGCAAATCCCATTGAGGCCCATTTGCCCTATAACCTTGACTGAATCTGGACTGTTCCAGTGCCGACCCATCAATCCACCAAAACATCCATTCCCCCTGGAGGATCTAGAGGATATGACTTTAGAATTGATGATCTTACGGAATCATTGATCGGGGGAAAAACATAAATAGTTATGTCTAGTGTAATAATCTTCAGATGAATCCAAAGTTAATCAAACTTTTACTTGTTGTTGTCGCCTAAAAGCACTTTCCCTTTTACATGTGGATCTCTATTAATGGTCCTACAATCTAGGAGTTCCCTCAAGTTCTTCTCTCCCCTCTCCCCCACAGACCAAAATAGAACATAGATTTTGTAGGGAAAACACTGACTGTGGCTGGGAATCCCATGGGGGTAACAGTGCCTCCAGGAAGGACAGTCATTTTAGCCAGCTCAGGACTCTGCACCTCATCGCACAACAGCTCTGGTGGAGGAGCCTGGGGCCCACCTGTCCTTGCTGTACTAACTTCAGCAGATCAGCTGGCGGACTGCAGGTTGGAAAGCAGCAGCGGCAGACTGCACGCTTTGCAGGGGACGCGCATACTGATGGACGGCACTGCAGCAATGCAGTGGGGCGGGCCTACAGAAGCGGGCCAGCGGGAGGTAGCTCTTACAGTCAGCGTTTGCTGTATCCCACGCTGTGCACAAACCCCCTGCTGCGTGCAGAGAGCAGCACAAAGCCGCCCAGACAGGAAGGTGCGCTTTTAACAGGAAGCACACTTGTGGTCGGAGGTACAAAGACCGAAGAGACTCTCACTGTGGGCAGGACGCCATTCCGTCAACTGCCTTTCACCCTTACAAAAACAAGAGCGCAATGGCAGAAACAGCCAACTGTACAGGAAAAACAAAAAAGAAAATATATGCGATGGAGGAGACCAAGAAGGGCCATTTTTTATTCAATGCCTCATCAACCCAAATGTGGCAAATATCAAAGTGTCCCAAATATATAACTTTCCCTGAGTAAAAATAGTTTTTAACGACAGTAAATTCTGTGTGAAAAGCTGGAAAAGAGTAAAAAGGCCCTCACAAACAATCTAGGAGAAGCACTGATCCACATTAGTAGCCTACATCATTTATGGTGAAAATAATTAAACTGTAAAAATTATTATCCTGATGTGTAGCATGTGACACACTAAATGTTCTGAAGGGAGATTCACTGACCTGGTTACGACTGCAAAAAAAATTTAACTTAGAAATGTGTGTGCTTTAATAATCTCAGCAGCTCAGCCAAGTGTTCTGAAGTGATCTATTCAATTATCTGCAGACCATGTGTAAATGGTTTTACTGTAGTCACATGTAAATATGATGTCTACATACAGTCAGGTCCATAAGTATTTGGACAGTGACACAATTTTTGTTGTTTTGGCTCTGTACTCCAGCACATTGAATTTGAAATGGAACAGTGATGATGAGGTTAAAGTGCAGACTTTCAGCTTTAACTTGAGGGTTTTTACGTCCATATCGGGTGAACCGTGTAGCAAGTCCCCCCATTTTAGGGGACCAAAACTAATTGGACAAATTAACATAAACTTTAATAAAGTTATCATATTTAGTATTTGGTTACATATCATTTGCATGTCATGACTTCCTGATGTCTGTGACCCAACAACATCAAAAGACTCTTGATATCTTATTTTCAGGTACTCTTACAAGCGATACTATAATCTCTCTGCATTTGAATGGATCTCTATGGGAATTGGGGGGGTGGGACTAGATTAAGCTGTAAATTACATGGGAATAGTATGGAACACATGGTTGACTAAATGTCTGTAAGTCATCAAGGGACTGAGGTATCAAACAAGCCTCAATGAGCCTCAAACCATTACTCTGCTGCCAGATATGCAGTAGATATGGATGGATAACTTTAAGGTTTGTTTCTCCTGACTTATTTTCCTATTTAACTCTATGGAAAAATGAGTCAAGAGAAACAACTCTTAAAGTAAGTTAACAACTCTTAACCGAGGGCAAAAAAGCCAAATCTGCACAAACCGTAAACACTTTTCACCACTAACACAAGTTGTGTTAAGAATGTGCTAAACTTCTTCCAAACAGCTGTATTTGTCATACAATATACAGCACATACAGTAAGTCTGCATTGTGGGGAAGTCTATTTCACTCCTGCGGCCTTGCAGAACAGCACCCCCTGCAGGAGGCCGCTCACCTTCAGGATGGTGATGTTCCAGGTGAAGCTCTCCACGGCTTTCTGCTGCTTGCGACCCTTCAGCCCCTCCTTCACAGCCATGTCATGCAGGTTCTCATGGAACTCCATTGCTGGGAGGAAACAAAGACCGTTTCATAAATCGTACTCATAATTCAACACCTTTATCTATGCTGACATTTTATTGCATGACACTGTTTGCCAAGTGGACATAGTTATTAAAACGTTTCAGCTTGCATTTTTTACCTATTACCCGTGTATACAATAGACTTTTTTTTAAAAACCCTTTGCTCAAGGGTACAACAGCAGTGCAGTTCTCTTAGCCCAATGAAAAGCTGCTGCATTAACACTCCCAACATTAAATGACTTATAACAGCCTGAATTTCTTTACAGCAGGACAATTCTGAATTCTCACTATAGCAACTGAAGTGAAGTTCATTGGCAATAGATAAAAGTGCATATGTGTATCAACAAATTTTAACCTTCACCCCATCCACTGAATCCAGTGGCCCAACCACCAACTTAAAGTATCTTCATCACAGCTGCTCACATTCCTGACCCTGTTTCCAATACCAACCTGTCCTTTTGGATTTCCATAATGGTTGCCTCTTATATAGAAGAAGCAGATGTTCTGCCTCGTAATTATAACAGAGCCATTTGCCTTATCTCGGCTTTTTTCTGCAGAGGGCCATATATAACCGGGTTAGACAGTGCAAAATGAAATTAATTCTTTTTAAGTTTGAACAGTGGGCTGTGACTAAGGCCTGGAGTGGGAGTGACATTGGGTGGAAACAGCTGTCAGGCTCTGGAAAGGGACCAGGAGGAGCGGAACACAGAACCAGGGTCTCTCTCTCTCTTTCTCGGAAGGAGAAGAGCGTAGGCGCGGTGGACGCCCATGAGATCCTGTCACTGTGGATTAGCATCGCCGGGGAAGACACACAGAGCATTTGTCTGCCAATGAAGATCTCTATTTCTTTCACTGAGACATGCTCTCCAGTATTCAGGAATCGTCTCACACATTTGAGGGGTACGGCTTTGTATAAAGGAAGTGGCTTCCCCGTCAGGGGGATATGCATATATCATTTTCGCCGCAAATGAAAATTCACAGAAAGATGAGCGACTTTCAAAATACGACATCTGTGTCAGTAGACGACAGAGCTCCTACCAAAATGAATGTAATGCTGCACAGTACAGTACACATAACACATGAGACTGATTACCTGGGCGGCACAGTGATGTAAAGAACCTGGGGTGGGGAGAAAATGCTCTCCCCACTGAAAGCACGTCCACACAATTTTTTTCTTTAATGTAAAAAAACTAAAATACACTAATAAATTAAATTGAAAATTAAAGTTAAATTTCTATTGTTTGGTGCAGTAACATTCCCAAGGCCAGGAATCAAATTCTGACCATGCCAATGAACAATTCCCTCAACAGAACAGCCCCGTCTCAACAATTATACTGTGGACAATACCTGTGAACCTGTTATTTTAGCAAAGAGCAATGCCTAAACAATACTGTGTAGGACAGAAATTTCACACTGAATGGATGCGCTAAGCACGCTTCTGCGGCACTGACTCTCTCAAGGCCTTTTCACTCCCATTGTCATCATCTCCATGGAAACATAACACCCGGATGAACCTTAGGCCTGAATATGATAAAGCATGGTCTGACTGACTGAGGATGATGGATATTATAATTATCATCATCACAGGATATGACTGGAAATCATTTAATAATTATTCAAAATCATGGTGCATTCTAGACGAGGACGCAGTATTGAATGGGTCCGTCCCGCTCCGTTTCCCTTATTTACCGGGCTTAAAAAAAATGTCCTGGACAATTGAATCTATGGACGGTCTCATGAGTAACTCTTCCCATGTGCTTTCCGTATGCTCCACCAACACCAGACGGATAAAGCAAACGATTAGTGAAAGTTTAATGCATGAATTATACCGCAATCCACAAGACCCTCAACACATGGAAAGGATTTCGCCTCGATTGCTCAACCAGGAGTCCTGAAGATGGCAAACATACACAAGCACGCACACACAGACCTGACTTCTGCTCCGTGTCTGGGGTTGCTTAGCAACACAGGCTTGAGCTTGCATTCCGTCATTCTGTGCGAATGGGGGAATGCTCCATTTTCCAGGCTCATTCAGACATCGACAGAGACGGTATGGATCTAATGGAACCGAGTCCAGACCTGAGAATTGGGCCCAGTGCGAACAGAGATAAATACGCAGGAAGAAATGGAGACTTTAAACGGAGAACGCACTTACTGTTGCCTTCAGTGATTAATTGACAGCAAAGAACATCCCTGATCCAATGGGAATCTGAATAGTATGGCCACAGTAATGAAGCGGGTCCACAATACAGAAACAGAAAATGTAGTAGTAAAACAGTTCCCTAAGCTACAGTAAAGGAAAACGCTAGAACCAGTGCCATAAAATGCTCTTCTCATCACGCTCTGTGACAATTATTCTCTTGCCTTTTACTTTATCTGCACATTTACTGTCACTATCAGGCCAGAGCAAATGGTTACAATTACACTGGGAATACAAGACTGGTGTAAGACGAAAGGGAGAGGATTCAACAAGCGATCCTCCTCAAATAGAACAGGATATTGAAAAATAGCGCTTAAGAGCTAACAGATGAGAACCTGGGGCATTCTCTTCTATGTATTCATCATAGAAGAGGCACAGACTGATGGGATTTCATCCACTACTATTGTTGATTTAGTTGGAGCGGTATATCAAACTACATGACTTAGCTGCCAAAAATTGAAGAGCTTTTCAAGTGCAAGGTAGCTCATAAGTCCCTTTACTCCTCACAGTCAGTCAACAGTAAGTAAGAAAATGTAAGCACCTTACAGCTGGTCTTTCCTTTGCTACCTTTCCCAACCAAGAACGACCAGCTTTGACAGACGTCACTTATAAACAAATATGAATGTATAAACAAATTCAAAAGAAGTTAAAGGAGTTCACCGTCCTGTGCTCTCAAACAGTCTTTTATTCAAGGCCCTTCCTTCACTGTTCATTCAACTTTACCCTGGGAAGTTCACCCCAAAGCTTACCACATCCTAAGGAAATGACTCATGGTTAATTCTGTAGAATAATGATGTGCACTCTGCAGAGACAAGAATCTGCGAGCAGTTATGGCTGGTGGCCGACGTTGGGACTCTGGGACCTGCAGCATTCTTGTGGAACACGGCTTGGGCTAACTCTGTTATTCTGAGGGACACTTGCTTTGGTCCTCGTGCTCTGAGCCCTGAACGTTGGGATGACAGGGATTACCGAGCATCAGTGATTGTGTGTTCTGTGGCCTCTGTGCAACTGAGATACTTTTCTCCACTGCGACTGCACTCCAATTTCTCCAGCTGTGTCCGTTTGATTTTTCCAGCCGGATCCCCCGGGGACCTCTCCCTGAACCCCAGGGGCTGATGGGAATCAAGTGCTGACCCACTTTGCTCATCACTCAACACCCCCCACGACACCTGGTGCAATCATCACAGCAGAACTGCACATATACAACTTCCCTGTCATGAAGGAGGCTGGCCTGGGGTCCAATTACTACATGTAGCCTTCCTAAATTCATGATATAGCTTTTGATTTTCCAATGAACTATGTGTACTATGTGCAAAAATGTGGCTAATCAATCATCCATTTCCCTTTCTGAATTTCCCATAACCTGGATCTGCACATAAAATACAATAGGGGCTTGAATGGCCTCTATCCAATATGGTGGCCAATCTGGCCATACAGAAGGAGGGTGTAAACACTTCTGAGTAATAACAGTTGAAAGCTAAATGCAAAGCAAATTGGCAGGTACTGCAGGTACCTACAGATGTGCAGGCATTATTTATCCTTACCATTCTCCTGTTAATACCACCAGAAAAAAATGTATCCACACATATGTTAAATATATATTTTTGGGCTGTTCAACTACACTATGAATTTGTGCCTTCATCCTAAAATTCATATGCCTTAAATTGGCACTGAATCAGCTAAAATGTCCCAGTTGAACAATCTCACATTTTCTGGTTTAAAACAAACATTATTATCTCTTTGTACAAGCACCATCATTACCAATACTGCACACAAAGGACAAACTTTATAAAATAGTACATCCCTACCACATACACCACCTCCCATCTGGTTAAAAAAAAATAAAAATAAAATCTACAGGCTTTTCACAGGCCCCATTGTGTTTTCACCATGGATGATGTGCAATACACATGGGGCAAGGAGCTGAAGAAGTTTGGTGACACTCCAGGATGAGAAATTGTGCCTTCAAAAACTCATTTGCATGCAACCCCACTCAGGAGACTGAACATGAAGCTTGTGGCAGATCCTTTGTCGGACAAGAATACACATCTGCAGTGAGTGTTGGAGGTGGATGGCCCCCTCTCTCCTGAGATAATGCACCAGGCACCAGGCAGCCAGCTAATTTTACCAATAAAATCCTAGACCTTCTCTAGCAAGGTAAACTGCTGCTGGATATTATTCTTCTTGAGAAGATTACAGCAAGACTGTACTGGGATTCCTGTGGCTCAATCATGCCATTGATTATGGCTGCAGATAGAATGGTTGACAAATAAGTGCATTTGTCGATGGTTTGTATATCAATGATTTGTACGGTCTTTCTCCGAATGTTGAGGAGAGGGGCAGAGTCAAAAGATTATATCCAAGTGTTCATATTTTTTATTTTTTTAAGTATCAACTAAGAACCACATCCTATAATGGAAAGATAAAATGTGTGAAGCCAGAGAGTAGTAGGTATGAGTATGGAGCAATGTTTAGAGAACTACATCTGTAGCAAGGCCACAGTCTGGGAGAGGCTCTGCTTGAGCATGACACGTTAACCTTAGATATAGTTTGGCCTGAATGAGAAATTACATGTCAAGTTTAATTACTTGTGATATGATCCAGTCTGTTTGTCTTGCAGGAGTCATACCTGTTGAATGAAGGGAAGGATACAGGCCAGGCATGAATGCACATAACAGGCTGATGCATGGATGCTCAATTATATGGCAAGTGAACTTACCATATCTGACCCCCAAGTGAGACACTCCATAAAGATACTTCCTCTTCACATTAACTACTCCAGTAAAATGTGTATAATTGTGTAAAACCAACTTAGCAATCTACAATAAGGTCCAGGTCTTATTTAACAGAGAGAATGCTGTTCTTTTCTTTCCTTACTCTAAGCAAGTACACCTTTTGCTTGTTCTTCCAAAGCATCATTTAAATGATGAAAAAAAAAAAAAAATGTAAGAAAAACAATGAACAACAAATTGAATTCTTAGATTTCCTAAAGTTTAGAACAGGTTGGAATCTGGACATAAATCACCCATGATGAAGGCTGCTATTTTGCATATACATCCTTTACTGTAATAGCAAGGATCATTCTTGAAATTGTGGAAACTGTAACATTCACCTATAATTGTGTAATTCCCAACATGCTTTTTAAAGATTTAGTTGCGTATTACCGTGTCAGCAAATACTAAAGTACCAAAAGTACTAATAATAAATAAGAAAATCGAAGGAAATGGCTTTCCTTGCTGGTGGAGGGACAGGAACATTCCGTCGAGTACATTTCAATTTTCTCAATCTGATAGTGGTTAACAGTTCACTTGCAGGCAGGGCCCCTAGCTCAAAAGGTTAGCACTCCACAGAAATTGCTTCACAGAGGTCTTCACTTGGAGGAGGAATGTTATTAACAGCTTATTTCCACAGAAGTATTTGGTCTATCAGGACAAAAGACTATGAATATATGATGCGTCATCCATTTGGAAACCAATAAAACCAAAGCTTTATTAAAGCAGACAAGTTTTTCTCATTCAAAGCTTTATGAAAAAAGGGTTATGGGACAATGGAGAAGAGAAATTTGAATGCTGAAAGCACTGCAGGCATTCCTCTGCAGAGCAAGAGATATGTGCAATTTAAAGTCAATTAAGTGAGCTACACATACAAAGATGATGCTAGGAACATGGCAGGACCAAAATTCAGGTCAAGATTTGACTGAAGAGCAAGACCACATGCGTCTTGAATGCATAACTATACAGAAATTAAAAGCCTTAATACTTTTCCATTTCTGTATATAAGCAGAGTATTCTACACCACAGAGCACTACTAAAGGATATTTTCTATGAGAAGCAACGCAAACTGTAATAAAAAATATCTCTGTAGCACTTGCATTGTAAAACGTTTGGTTGACTGTCATTCTTATGGCAGAAACAAGCTGAAAATATAGACGCAGGAAACGGGACATATGGGGTAAACAGGATGCCTGTGTTCAACCTCCCGAAATTTTCGCATGTCACCCCCCTGCTGAGGTCACTCCACTGGCTGCCAGTTGCAGCCAGGATCAGGTTCAAAGTTCTGACCCTGGCCTACACTGCAGCCAATAGGACAGGCCCCGCCTACCAGCAGGACTTAATCCAGAAATATGTTCCTGCTCGACCACTTCGCTCCTCTACAGCAGGGCGACTCGCACTTCCCCCCCTCTGTGTCAAAGGCTCACGCTCGTCCCGACTGCGGAGCTTTTCCACCCTAGCTCCTCAGCGGTGGAACGAACTACCCATTCAACTACGTTCTACTCGAACCCTGCCTGCGTTCCGTCGTGGCCTGAAGACACACCTCTTCAGACTCCACCTTGTCTGATATACTAATCTAGGACGTCTCATGATAATTGTTCCCTGTGTTTTCCTGTCTGTTTGTTATAGTTTATGATTTACCCACAGCTTACTGTGAAGTACATTCAATGTTCATTACTAGGGATAGCTGCTACGTTAGGGGAAGGATGTGCTTTGTCTTGTCTGTTCTGTAGTTACTTCGATGACGTTTCTGTATGCACTTATTGTATGTCGCTTTGGATAAAAGTGTCTGCTAAATGACTGTAATGTCATGTAATAAACAGAATATTTTGAAACAGGATGTGTCCCTCATTTCCCAGGTGACTGCTAAAGTGATAGCATAAAACTTTTCAATGTTTTATTTATTAATGGTAAATATACACTCAGTTTATCAGCTACACCTGCTCATTAAAGCACATAGCCTTCTCCTTCAAACAGCGAATTACAGAAGATTTTAAGGGTTCTTTATAAATGGTAGGCTAATATTTATAACTGGTATTTACAATATACTGATATTAGAGGGAATAGTTGTGGTTGCTGCTTCACTGCGGTATGATTTAATTTCAACAAGAGTAAATTGAGCAAGAAATTCATTTTAAAAAGTTACATTTTTGATTATAGTTTGTACACAACTGAAGAAAATCCAGTAATGGAAAAGTGGATTCGGTAATGGAAAGAAATGGATTATTATTATAAATTATTATCAATTACTTCAGTAATTGTGTAGTACTACACTCCACACCACACAGTGTATACCAGTGGTGAATGCAGCCCATGTACGACAGAGACGAACTGAACAATGGATCTGTGGCTCTGGATCCAGTTCATATCGGAATGGACTTGCATCACATTTCAGGTTGGTTAGGGGCAAAAAGGTTGGAGCCCTGTCTTGTGTCTGCCAACATCAGTGATAATTACTGCTAGCCTAGGTGGAAAAAAAAAAAAAAAAACTCCACAAAAAAGCGAAACTTCTGTTTCTGTTGCGGAGAATCTCTCCCACCTCCACGGCTCAGCAGAGTTTGCCTCCTTCCAGAGTTCTTCACAGACAAAACCAGAGCAGGTTCAAGGTATCTAAAAAAACGACAAGCTATGTTGTCCCTTTATCATATGAGATAACGTAGTGTATCACACAAGTAGGGTAATGGTATAAAAAGGCAAAGAAGAGAATTCAAAGGCCTTACCTATGTGTGCCTCCAAGAATACATCATTGCAAATGAGGGTGCGATGGGTTGATGATCTATGTAATGTGCGCCTTGTGCAATACTACGCAAGTAACAGTTACAGTAGCTGCAGTCTTATCCTTTAATGGCCAATTCATAGACCTCAATAGAACAGTACTTTGGTTTGTTGATTTACAAATATTTTATTCAATGTTCATGTAACCAGGATAGTCTTATTCGGATAGTCTTGCGCTACCGCTTTAGAATATAGAATATACTGTATTTTGTAATGATTCTTTTACATTCTTTAAGCTCCTGCCACCACACGGAACCTCTCTGAAACAAGGCTTTTTATAAGAAAGTTTGAAATCCCAAGTTTCATTTAAACAATGTTTATGACAGACATCTGATTATTAACAGACCCACTATGGTGCAGGACAGCGATCCAGAAAATGAGCGTTGGGACCCAATGTTTGTGGGATGGGTTGGGGTGGGTTGAGAGATGACAAAAACAATTACTTGCTGTATGTATATAATATACCTTCCACACACTTTCACCACAATTGAATGAAACGCTGCATGTAACAGTACATGCATGTCATTAGTAACAGTGCACATATCTTAAAGATGTTTTGATCTCATATTGTAAGGCTACATTTCAATAAGCGATGGGTCACAGAAAATGCATACGCTAATTGAGTGGGTATTGGCTCACAAAGTTTGGGAATGATTGCTCTGCGTACAACACTACGGTTGGACACTCATTTTTCAATTTACAGGAGCTAAGCAGAATCACACACTGGTCCCTCGTTTCAAATCCAAAACACAACACAAAGAGCACAGAAGAAGGGCAAATGCAACCTGAATGATATTTGGGAACATGAAAGCTATAGTTCTACCAGCACAACAGCAGCATGTTTTGTTTATTATTCTGGTGGGAATGAGTAAACATTTAACAGAAATATGTGACCATGTATTCACCACATGGCACAAAAAAAGAAGAAACCGTATTATTTAGACGTTTATAACGTGGGAGCGGAGCGCATAATTCGCATGCAGTAAGTAGGAATCGGCAGTCAACCACACAGAGCGATTGTGGCCCATATAAGTTAGCTAGTGTCATTGCACAATAGTAACCATAAATGTGAAAAAACAAGGTGGCTTGTTAGATTTCCAAGCAGCCCGTTTTTACAACTAGTCCAAAAAACCACAACCCCGCAACAACCGACTTCTGGGAGGAAAAAATAAGTCCAGTTACATATTACAAGCGGACGTGGCAACTCCGCTACTAGCAGCCTCTCCTCAGAGACGGAGAGAGAAATGACTCATTGTGCTGCTGTATACACTTGAACATGCACATTAAAATACGTAAATAAAAAATGTATACGAGTAGCTCACGGCCAATTTCCTTCTTCAAAAGTAACTCTTGAGGTTGGTTTTAACTCGAGGTTGGTTTACACAGAACTTTCTGTTAGCTTCTGCTACGTCGTCAGCGAGCTATGCAATCTTACAAATGCATGCTCTTGCAGATACTTTCTGTTTCAGAATCTATGTGTTTTATGAATTTATGTGTTGTCTTTTGATCATGCTAGCCTTGCCAGTCACTCGTAGAAACTATGTAGGCATATACGTTGCAGCTCAATGCTACCTAGACTAAGTAGTTAGGCCAATGTCTTATCTCATTGTAGCCTGGAATGACGTAGGGGCACTTCTACAAAAAGTACAAATGTACATGGCTAGGTCAAAACAAAGTATCGTATCAGTATGAGAATATGATGAGAAAATTACCCAGCAGTAACCTGAGTGCTGGTGCCAGCCTGTATAAAATTATTGGGGTGCACAGTAGGCTACATGTGGCTAGTGGGACCTAGTTACCATCAAGGATAGCCTGATAAAAAGACAACACATAAATTCGTAAAAAAAACACCACCTAGATCTTAAACTTAAACAGAAAGCATCTACAAGTGCATGTATTTGCAAAGACTACATAGCTTATGCTATGTTGTCAGTGGGCTAACAGAAAGTTCTGTGTAAACCATAGGTGTAAACTTAGGCTATCTGAGACCAACTTCTGACCTGTGGCCACTTGGCTATTGACTTTCACAGTCACGCCCAGGAAAGACCAGTGGGTGTAGCCAAACTGTCACTCCAAAGTAGACTGGCCAACAGAGACACATTCACCTAAGCCTCCGTGTAGATCCCACCCAAGGGATTGTGTTCAACACGCAACCAAATTTTAACATGCAAACAAAATGCAAACAAAAATCATATTAATGTTCTGTTTGCAATGTAAATAGTTCTGCTATCAATTAATATTTGATCTCAAAACATTTAAGGTATATTTTTGTTTTCAATAAAATATTTGTTGATTGCAGTTTAAAATGATTTGCTTGCATAATAAAGACTCAAATGCAACTCCATACATATTGTATCACCTATTATGACCCGTGTGTTGTATTGTTGAGGTTTGTTACGTGTAAAACTCTTAGTAGTCTACCCAGGTCATGGTTTTCATGAAAAAGAAAAAAAAAAAGAAGCATTTCCTGGTATAAGAAAACAGTGTGGACAGTTTATGAGATTCACTGTACTTCCTGGGCCAAGAGTCCATCTCCTGGGATCAGTGAGAAATCCTCACCAGCAATATTTCATTGAAGAACTGCCAATCACTGTTTTCCACCAATTGGCAGGGCTCACATTTATGAACACTGCTGCTGACCGAGTTAAGTCAACAAACACCACCAGTTGACCAGTAAAGTCCCAGAGAGGCTTTTCATGAGAAGTAAATAAATAGAAGCTAAAATGGCTAAATTGCCAAAGAAATATTACATAAATGGTCAGGAGTCAAGACTAGGAGTATTTTGCAGTGATGAAAAATATTTCCCTTTTTTGTTACAGGAGCATGAATCATGAACTAACATGTGGCATAGCACTGCACAAAAGTCTTTGTTTACCTGTGCAGACATGCCCAATGGCTCAAGGTTAAATCAGAACAAACAAATCTATCTAGTCTGGTAAATTATATTGCAATGCACCTGGGTTGATGCATATAAACGTAATTCATGCAAAATAATTGAATGCATTTGAGCGGCATTGCCAATCCATCACCACTTTTCCAGTAGTTCAACCAGTTTCTGTTTATCTGTGAACTCAATTGCAAATTATACCCATTTCCACAGAGTTTTTGAATTTAAAGCGGTGAATGGAAAAATAGCCATTTGATTTCTGATGGGGGCTGACGTTCAGGGCCACAGGTCCATACCCTCAGGCAAGGTACTCGAGCTCAATTGCTTTAATAACCATCGCCCCGCATAAACGGATAACATGCAAAATGCATATGCAATAAATCACCATAGACCACGGTATCTGCCAGGCAAATAAATCATGCAAGGAAGCAATGGAGTGATCCAGTATTACTACTTATGCAATGTGAAGCAGCGGGACAATGTTGGAGCAAACCTGGCATTCAGGCATGCTTTCTGAGTAAAATTATCCAAAGGAATGTTGTCAGGAGGATTTGTCTTTTTTTTTTTATTATGTTTTTTGTCCCGTGTCCGGCATTCAGGAAGAGTGAAACTTCGATCACTTCCCCCATGTGCTTCACACAGGAGTCCTCCAGCAACAAATCTCCACCTGATAAAAAATTCATGACGGCCCACACACTCCCTTTAATGGACACCTAAGGCTGTTCTCAGAGGTTTTATCGTTTTTACCTCAGAATTACCTGTTGCCATTTAATTTAATAATAATAATAATAATAATGATGCATGGCATTTATATAGCGCCTTTCTCACCAACCGGTGACTCAAAGCGCTTTACAATGATGAAGGGGAAACTCGCCTCTACCACCACCAATGTGTAGCACCCACTTGGGTGATGCAACGGCAGCCATTTTGCGCCAGTATGCTCACCACACATCAGCTGAGGTGGAGAGGGAGAGAATAATTTTTTTTAGCCAATTAAACGGGGGGATGATTAGGTGGCAGATTGAATGAGCCTGGGTTGGGAGTTTAGCCAGGACACCGGGGAAACCCCTACTCTTTACGATAAGTGTCATGGGATCTTTAATGACCACAGTGAGTCAGGACCTCGGTTTAACGTCTCATCCGAAAGACGGCATCTCCTCCAGCACAGTGTCCCCATCACTGCACTGGGGCATTGGGGTTTATTTGACCAGAGGGAAGACTGCCCCCTACTGGCCCACCAACACCACTTCCAGCAGCAACTTAGTTTTCCCCAGAGGTCTCCCATCCAAGTACTAACCAAGCCCACAACCTGCTTAGCTTCAGCCATTCAGCAGGCGCAGATTGCATAGTGGTATGGCTGCTGGCCAATTTAATTGGTTTTATGATTTTCTTTTCAAATTAATTAAATATGTATTTAGAACAGTCATATAGACCATGTGTGAAAAGAGTTTTGTTTGATGTACCGAGTATACGTCAAGTCAGTCAGCCTTTCAAGGTTGATTTTTCAATGAACCGTACGGTATGTCACTGCACAGTCTCGTGCTCTCTGCCTGAACCGAAACATGCAGTCATATGACAACATGCCGGGTGTGTATGTCAAGACGATTTCACGTGTTGCTACATTGACATTCAAACTTACTGTGACAGGCTGATTTTGTAGTCAGTAGATGCTAAAAATTATTATTCATTTAATTGATGAAAACAGAATGTGAAACTATTATCCGTCATTTATGATTAAATACACCTGCCAGACGTCTAGCAACTGTATCTCCCTCCTCATATAAATCATAAATAATAAAGTAATCTTTTCTGACACCTTTGATGTAGCTCCCCATTAATTAAAGCGAACATCGTCCAAAAGCTACAGAACGGGGCTTGAGTGAGATTTCAAAGCAGGCTAGCACACACGTAGAAAATGAGCTTTAATCCAATTTCCATTTCAATCGCACCACAGCCTTTGCTGTGACGCGTTTATTCCCCTTCTTCAATTGCTGTTTATTTATTTTATTCATTCACGTTTTCTTTGTCACTCGGCCGCTGCATATGAATGAAAATGTGAAGCTCATCAGTGTTCCCGCAGAGGCAGAAGGGCCTCTCTCTCTCTCACACACTCCCTCTCCCTCTTACCTGATCTCTGTATCTGCAGAAGGGCCTCTCTCTCTCTCACACACTCCCTCTCCCTCTTACCTGATCTCTGTATCTGCAGAAGGGCCTCTCTCTCTCTCACTCGCTCTCCCTCCCTCTCCTTCTTACCTGATCTCTGTATCTGCAGAAGGGCCTCTCTCTCTCTCTCTCTCTCTCTCTCTCTCACTCCCTCTCCCTCTTACCTGATCTCTGTATCTGCAGAAGGGCCTCTCTCTCTCTCTCTCTCTCTCTCTCTCTCTCTCTCTCTCTCTCTCTCTCACACACTCCCTCTCCCTCTTACCTGATCTCTGTATCTGCAGAAGGGCCTCTCTCTCTCTCTCACTCGCTCTCCCTCCCTCTCCTTCTTACCTGATCTCTGTATCTGCAGAAGGGCCTCTCTCTCTCTCTCACTCGCTCTCCCTCCCTCTCCCTCTTACCTGATCTCTGTATCTGCAGAAGGGCCTCCCTCTCTCTCTCTCACACACTCACTCTCCCTCTTACCTGATCTCTGTATCTGCAGAAGGGCCTCCCTCTCTCTCTCTCACACACTCCCTCTCCCTCTTACCTGATCTCTGTATCTGCAGAAGGGCCTCTCTCTCTCTCTCTCTCTCTCTCTCTCTCTCTCACTCCCTCTCCCTCTTACCTGATCTCTGTATCTGCAGAAGGGCCTCTCTCTCTCTCTCTCTCTCTCTCTCTCACTCCCTCTCCCTCTTACCTGATCTCTGTATCTGCAGAAGGGCCTCTCTCTCTCTCTCTCTCTCTCACTCCCTCTCCCTCTTACCTGATCTCTGCAGAAGGGCCTCTCTCTCTCTCTCTCTCTCTATCTCTCTCTCTCTCTCTCTCTCTCTCCCTCCCTCTCTCTCTCCCTCTCTCCCTCTCTCCCTCTCTCTCTCCCTCTCTCCCTCCCTCCCTCCCTCCCTCTCTCCCTCCCTCCCTCTCTCCCTCCCTCCCTCCCTCCCTCTCTCCCTCCCTCCCTCCCTCCCTCTCTCCCTCCCTCCCTCCCTCCCTCCCTCCCTCCCTCCCTCCCTCCCTCTTACCTGATCTCTGTATCTGCAGAAGCCGCTCGTAGACGCTGTCCGAGTTCTCTATCAGAGCCTTACTCGTCTGGATCATCTGCAAAAAGACCAATAGATTATCATTTTATTTTGGTAAAAACAAGTGATTTCACGCAAAGAAATGAACAGGTGCAAAGCAGTGAGGACGTCCGACGTGTCCAGCAATCCTACACTGTTCTTCAGCAGACTGAGGTTCAGGCTGTCTGTCAGGGAGCCAATCTGCCACACGGTGTTTAGACAGAGGAGAGAGGGGGTCATGCCCCTCACAAACCTCTGCTCCACTCATTAATGCTGATTGATGTTGCCAATTCCTGCATGCCTGCCAGCCGGTGTGCACACACACACACACACACACACAGCCTGTGTGTGTGTGTGTGTGTGCTGAACAGGCTGCGTGGGATATGTGCAGGATGGCACTGGCCATGTCCACTAAAGCTTCCCTGGATACCATTGAATGTTCACGGTAGTTTAACCGGATGCTTTGTTTCTCAAAATCCTGGTCTGAACTCTAAGACCGATTTGAAAATGGATAGAAGCTGTTTGTGATTCAGAGGACCCTGATGGCAGAGACCCTGACCCTGTAATGCTGACCAACACAGTAATGCTGAGGTCCCTCAGAGTAACTACTATTTTACAGGTAGACCTCTCTGTCCATCCACCCTCGCTTGCCTACAACCCCAGTCGAATCTCCACAGGAAATCATTCACATGTTTCCCTCTACCAAACAGGCACTTCCTATTCATTACAACATATTCCGGTAGTGGGAGGCTGCCAGATTCTCCTTGAGGTATATTTATCGGTGCAGACACGCAGCAGTATTTATGACTTGTAATTAGCTAAAACTCCTGCTCATTTCCTTGTCATAACAGGAAATGAAAGCCACAAATTGCAGGTCAAATCCTACACATATTTGCAGGTTTCTAAATCTGGTCTGGAGATTCAACGTGACCTCAATATGCCAAGACGCAGGTGCAGACAGAGCTATCTGCGTGTGTGACCTTGGCACAGACAGGGAGAGTGACTGGCAGAAGATCAGAGAGAGGGAATATAAGACTCCCTGGTTGAGACCACCTTATCATATTTTACACAGCAACCATATTTATATATGAACATATTCACATAGCGACCCTGAAAGCCGACACAAGAGAAAAATGAGTGAAAGATTGCCACTGCACATTGAAGGTCAAAGTTCATAGTGGGGAGGAATTAGGCTATTTCGGAAATAAAAAAATAAATGCAACACTTGTGTAAAATGATATAAGCTCTTTTTAATCGAAATGCCCAAGTATGGGCGTTAACCTCAGGGAGTGCCCAAAATCGAAAAGACTCAAAGTGGAAATATGAGGCAGTGAGTTCAAGGTCCCACGCTCAGGCCATCGCTGACAAGAAGCCAGGTTGGACCCTCGGTGTTGTCTTCTCCCCTCCCGACCTCTCCCTGACCTCTGCAGTTTCAGACTGTTGAAACCCGCGGGGGAGCTCTTATCACTTCTCCGTAAGGCCTTGAGAATCCATTTGCATCCAGGAAATATCATACAAAGTATGCTCCCTTGGGACCGGAGGGGTGAGCAAGCCTTACTACACACATAAACGCAGCAGCATCATGTTCAGGAGCTCCAGTTCCAAGCTGCCTGATGAAGACCTGAACCCTAGGCAGTGGAAGTGCAGGTGTGCAATATACACAGTGCCTACCAGAATGAATGGCAACCCTGGAAAACATGAGCAAAAAAGGCTATAAAAATGTGTTTGTCGTTTATTATTAATAAGTTTAAAGCAACTGGAGATGTGATGAACATGGAAGAGGACACAAGTGTAGTTTTTGCTCCCACGCACAGTGAGGATTGTTCGAGAGAAAAACATTTGTCCAAGGATCACAAGTGAGAATTGCAGCAGTTGGTTGCATCCTGGGGTCACCAAAATTACAATTAGACACTACCTCTATGCCAACTACCTCTATTGCGATTCAGAAGGCTTGCCAGAATTCAACCTCAGCTGTCATCATACCACAAACATAAGCGGTTACTCCATAACCTGGAGTTTGCCAAATGTCAATGGCAATAAATACCAAAGCAATAAATACCAAAGCAAGGTGGGTGTAGGAGGCAAAGTCATGCAGAAAAGAGCCACGTCCCCACTGGGAAGTACGGTGGTGGATCTGTGAGAGAGCCAAATCTGGCTGCCTCTGCCAGAAGGCTAAAAATGGGTCATGATTGGATCTTCCAGCAGGACAATGATCCAAAGCACAGCTCAACATCTGCACAAAAAATGGTTCACTGGCCACAGAATCAAGGTTTTGCAATGACCATCCCAGTCCCCTGACCTGAACCCTATTGACAAACTGTGGGGTGAGCTGAAGAGGAGAGTCCACAAGCAAGGACTAAGGACCAACTGAGAGATGACTGTGCTGAGTGGTGCCAGCTATAGTCTCAATTAGAGCTGAGCTAACTGGTTTTTATGTACGGCACATTATCTTAATTGGCTTCAACATTCCCCTGGTGCCTTTCCAATTCATTGCAAAGTCATTGGAAAAAAGGACTGTCCTCCTCCAATGCCAGAAAGTGTTTTTCAATGGATTGCTGTTCTAGTATAGGCACCCCTGGTAAAGATGAGTAAAAAGGGTTATAAAAAATTCACCGTTTGGTGAATTAGCTTAATTTCATGGTTTGAGGCTCATTTGATACCTCAGACCCTTGATGACTTACAGCCAATTTACCAACCATGTATTCCATACTGTTCCGGCATAATTTACAGCTAAATCTAGTCCCACCCCCCAATTCCCATAGAGATCCATTCAAATGCAGAGACGTTATAGTATCGCCTGTAAGAGTACCAGAAAATAAGATATCAAGAGTCTTTCGATGTTGTTGGGTTACAGACATCAGGAAGTCATGGCATGCAAAGGATATGCAACCAAATATTATTTATGTTAATTTTCCCAATTACTTTTGGTGCCCTAAAATGGGGGGGGACTGTGTAAAAATGGCTACACTTGCTACACGGTTCACCCGATATGGATGTAAAAACCCTCAAATTAAAGCTGAAAGTCTACACTTTAAGCTCGTAGTCACTGTTCCATTTCAAATCCAATGTGCTGTGTGTGTATATATATATATATACACTACTCACAAAAAGTTAGGGATATTCGGCTTTCGGGTGAAATTTCAGGATGAACCTAAAATGCACTATAACCTTTACAGGTGAAATTAATTTGACCTTCTCTAAACTTTTGAATGCACATGTCCAACTATTCAATGTTTCAGTACTTTTTTGCACAACTTGCTGTTCTCTAACAAGGAGCTGAATGGCAAAATTCACAACAGGTGTTTGATCCATGAATCGACCAATAAATTTCCTGGTTCAATTAGAATTGGTATTTAAACAGTCCTCTTCATCATGCTGTTCACATTTTGACATCATGAGACCAAGACGACACCTAACAATTGATCAACAGTACCTCGCCATTGCGAGGCTTCAAACAGGATGTTCTCAGAGGGAAGTGGCCACTGAGCTTAGAGTGTCACAGAGTGTCATCAGCAGGTTGCAACAGAGATACAGAGAGACTGGAAGAGTCACAGAAAGGCATAGAAGTGGACGTCCTTTGGCCACATCCCACACTGATGACCGCTTCATTGTGAACAGTGCCCTGCGGAACCAGATGATGAATGCCACTCAACTCCAGGCACATTTAAGGGAGGTGAGAGGCACCCAAGTGTCACGTCAGACCATTCGAAACCGTTTACATCAGTGGTCTGCGTGCTAGACGACCTGCAAGGGTACCTGACCACACCACCAGGCACAGGCGTCATCGTCTTGCATGGGCCAGGGAGCATTTACGCTGGACGAGGGACCAGTGGGCCTCAGTGCTGTTCTCTGATGAAAGTCGATTCACGTTGAGCAGAAATGATGGCCGCCAACGATGTTGGAGACGTCAAGGAGAGCGCTATGCATCAGCCACTGTTGTCACCAGACGACCCTTTGGTGGTGGCGGTGTTACAGTGTGGGCAGGTGTGTCTAGTCAATACAGAACTGCCCTACACTTTGTGAATGGTACAGTGACAAGCCCATACTACCTGAATAACATCATTAATCCAGTCATTGTGCCCCTGCATGAACAACACAGGCCTAATTTCATCTTCATGGACGACAATGCTCCAGCTCATCGAGGTCGCATCATTAGGGAAAGGCTGCTGGAGACTGGGGTACCTCAAATGGAGTGGCCTGCACTTTCTCCAGACCTGAATCCCATAGAAAACCTATGGGATCAGCTGACTCACCGTGTAGAGGCTCGTAACTCTGTACCCCAGAACCTCAATGACCTGAGGGCCGCCCTTCAAGAAGAGTGGGATGCCATGCCTCAGCAGACAATAAGTCGACTTGTGAACAGCATGAGACGTCGTTGTCAAGCTGTAATTGATGCTCAAGGGCACATGACAAGTTATTGAGACATTGACATTTTTGTTGTGGTATACCCACCACTGTTGTTGGCTTTTGTTTCAATAAATTGTTTGAGATGAGGAAATCACCATTGCATGCTTCTACTTAAATGCCCTACTTTCATGATACGTATAATATCACTGTAGCGTGAACTTACATTTTCCATAAATTTAACCCGAAAGCCAAATATCCCTAACTTTTTGTGAGTAGTGTATATATATATGTATATATATATATTCACATACACCACAGCAAATGCATGCATGAATTATGGGCATTTTGCCTTTAGCCTGAACAGAGCCCAGGACCCCCTATAGTCTCATTATGTGGGGCATTATCTTATTACAGAAGAAAATATACAACCCCCACAGGCCCCAGGTCTCCTCCTTTGCCGGCACTTCTGCTCACTGTAATGGTCTCTCAGCCACAGATCGTTTGTGATACACTCTAATGTGTGCGTGCATGTGTGCATACATGACAAGCAATTAAGCAAATTCAGTTGGTCCCATATTTCTTGCATTTCATACCTGGGTGTCAAGACATTCCAGCAGAGACTGACTAAATGAGAAGTGAACTGGTATAGGGTAGTGTTCTGTACAGCATCCCAGCTACAGTTAGAACCCAGATACATTGTTTTGCTCAATTTATATTATTCAGCACCAAGTGGAAGTATACAGTTTGTCTTGAGGATGGAAGTGGAGCCACAGCCGTATTGGGCAGGAGACGAACTGAGCGTGGCAACATCCAGGTGTCTTTTTGAAAGTTCTTATTGTCGACTATGTGGATCCAAGAGATGCCAAAATGTCTGTTGCACAGAGCCCGGAAAAGAGACCGATTGCAACTTGGATACAGGAAACCGTTGGGAACCCTGGACATCCAGTATACATCTCATCATGACACAGCCTATAGCCATCTATCTCATGCCAATCATGATATATCGGTTTCAGCATTAATTAATGCATATTCTACGTTGCTTTGGAATCCACTGTCACGCGTACATAAATATGCCAAATGTTTTGTGACTATATCCAGTCCACATTATTGCATCTGAAAACCGTAGCTGTGGTGTAGATACACACATTACAAGGACTATTTTTTCACGTTTTAATATTTACTGTGTGATAAAGACATAAAAAATTACTAATTCTTTGTCAATACATGTTTCTAGGGAATGCGGCAGCAAAATGATTGTTTTGTGTAATTAAGAGCTCTCACATGGATAAAATATTTGAGAGTTTTGGTAATACTGAGCTTTGTACTTTCCCAGCTTTGTCAACTCTTGTAATAACATAAAGCATATTTTTACATCTGGAATAATATTTAATTTTGAGGCATGCTATTGGACTATATGGGACCATAATGTATAAGGGATAAATCCATAGCGATTCATTTTTAACCCAACAGAAAGGAATAATACTGTCACTGAAAAAACAGATGTGAGAATGTTGTCAGAGATAGCGGAGATTATGGACTGGCTGGGGGAGATGTGGGTGGAGTTCCGTGTACAGCACAGTTTGTGAATGTTTACAATAATCCTTGTACAACTATGAACTGTATTCCGATGAAGGTTAAAGCTTTAGTCTCTTGGCTCCAGTTGTTTTTAAACAGTCAGCGTATACAACAAGGTCAAATCACATGTGTTATAGACAGGCCCATCTGATTTGTGCTTTCATAGACCCTGGGGTTTACTAACCACTTTTAATGATAGTGAATGCTTTTACCACTTTATTTTTCATTTTTTTTACCAGTCATTTTTTTTTGTTTGTTTGTTTTTAACTGGTAAGATTACTCATAAATCCTATCCACAGAAAGCCTTTTCTGGGGTGACTTCTCAGTATAAAATACACATCCCTGGCTCAAATGTCTTGTTTAAGGATAGCAGTGTCTGACCCACAATTTTAACCAGAAATCTTGGCACAACTCACTTCTATAACTGCTTCACTTCACTGGCAATATCACAGAATATGTGCGAGAGAGACAGTATGCTCAGTCAAGTGCATCCCACTCGCCCACGAGATGGAAAAAATACTCCTGGAGAATCACCCTCCAGCTCTCCACCAGAGTTTTTTGATTTTGGGGGTGGGGTTGGGGGCGGGGTTATGTACGACAGCCCACAGCTGCGGCAACAATGCATGCTGCTATTACTTCACTGACGAGCGAGAAAATTACCATCTTTTTGGCAGAGAAAATACTACTACTGTATTTATAGTGTGCACAAAAGTGTAAGGTGTATCGTCTGTGTATTGCTCAATAATTTCCCATCCCTGACTGCTTAGTAATTAGGGCTATGATGCAGCAATACCCTTGAACGCACTGAGCCTGTGCAATTCAGTTCACTGACTCTCTGCTCTTTTCTAATGCATATTAATACTGAGAAATGTGGTGCTGGCAATGTTCTGGGAAAAAATCACACACTCCAGTAGCGCTGAAAGGTGTTCAATGAGAATTGAATCAATGGGGCTCAGTGATTCAAATTCATTTTTCATTGTTTATCATTCTTGTTGTAACAACAGGGACTTTGATGTTTTCTATAACAGCAGTAGATATATGTAAGGCCTGTGTCAGAGTTTAGAAATCTAATTACATTTATTTTAGGGATGTAACGGTTCAGAAAACTCAGGGTTCACGGTTTTGGTGTCACGGTTTTGGTTTGGTTCGGTTTTGTACGTTTTTGGTAAAGCAGAGAAAAAAAAGCACCATTGCCAATGCCAGATAAAATACAATTTGTTTGGCATTGGCAATGGTACTTTTTTTACCAGGAGAACTTATTCCTCAATGGCAGTCGCATCTTTCTTTAATGGTATGTCCAGTAAATATGTCAAACATGTGACTTTTTTTTCTGCTTTACCAAAAACGTAAACGTAGAAAACCTGTTTGTTATCGCGGTTACGATAATGATTTGTTTAGTTTTATAACAATTTTTAATAATATTTTTTGTTATAAAACTGTAAACAAATCATTATCGTAACCTCGATAACAAACAGGTTCTCTTTTAAAAGGAAAAGGGCCACTTTGTTATTTTCAAACGAACAGACAAGAGTTGCCATCTCTCGCTGTGTAAGATGGGAATTGGAGTTTTAAAGTATCACTATTCATGGGGCACGCTACAGAATGATACTGACAACTTGAAATACATCTCCCATAATGCAGGAAATTGTCTGTCTTAGAAGATAAATCAGTCCTCCGATTTAACATTAACAATGATTTTTGAAGCAACTCAATTGAAGCAAAACAAATGATCACATGAGTTCGATATAAATATTTTTTATGTTCACATAATCGAAAATGCGATTTACGGAAAATAGATAACGCATCCTTAAAAAGACGCTGAATGACATCATACGCTAATTTACATATTTACGGAGTCATCATATACTAATTTGCATATGAAAAGGTGCATCTCACTGATGGATGGTCGACTGTAGCTTCTCTCTGCACACACTAACCAGCCGCTGGTATGTGAGCTGTAGAGAGATAGCGAGCACAGGAAAGATTGCAGACCCACCTAGCAGTGTTGGCGATTATTTTCCAAGGAAGCTGATGTCTGCTCAAAAAGTCGCTAGATATGTCGCTTGGCTCTTTTTTGAAACAAAGTCGCTAAAGGGGTCTGAAAATTCACTAAATCTCGCGACAAAGTCGCCAAGTTGGAAAGAGTGGCAATAAGCTGCACTCACCGCAGCTTCACCTGTGCAAATAGCTCCACTGGATTTTTTTAAATGAAAGAAGCACAAGTTAACTGATCTTTGTATTCCCTATTTTCAGTGTTGTTATTAGGGATGCACTAGGGTCCGATATTGCACTCATGTACTAGTACTCACCTTCTGCTAGGGTGTATATATATATATATATATATAATTATTATAATTTTTTTTTACAAAGTGAAATTGAACCCCTCACTTTTATTAGACCCATGCATTATAAGTTTGGAGCACCTGTTTTTGGAGCATCAAAGTTAATTTTATTTGTGCTATCAATTTAAACATTTTTCTCTTAGTTTATGTGCAATTTGTGGAATAGCATAGTCTAGGTGTCATAACATATGCTATCTCGTTCTTTGAATTCATCTACACGTAGCCTCAAAATGAATTGCGCAAAAGTGTTTGTTTCGAATGATTGTGCAAAATGTTTTAGTAGCTAAATAAGCAGCAGGTGGCATGAATTGTTCATTAAATTAATTGAATTGTTTTTAAATGTGTTTTCAAGTTTCTTTTACTTTTTGTCATCAAAGAAATGGACAAAAGAATGTTCTACTAATGACCTGCTAATGTGATAGTTGCCCAGTTATGAACTAAAACTTTTCAGTGATCCTTAGGTGTGATCCAAGAATTTGTGTTATCAGCTCAACAGTTGTTGATTTAAACGACACACAATGAAAAACAGTCATCAAGCCAGCTTATGATTTGCCAGCTATTATTATTTTGTATAAAATGGATGACCTCAAAGCCTTGTTTTATTTTATTTGTATAAATGCATCAATTAATAAAAAAATAAACAGTGCTTTCAAAATTTAGCAATCTCATTATTGTGGGTGGTAACTAAAAATTATTTTAAAAAAGAATATGAAAAGTACTCGTATCGGTACTCAGTATCGACAAGTACCCAAAAGTGAGTACTCAGACTCATACTCGGTCAGAAAAAAATGGTATTGCCCAACCTGAGTTATCATCAAACAGAAATGGCCAACATCACCTTTGCAGTACAAAAAATTACATAAGAGGATTTTTAGAGCAAGTGAACCGAAGGAAAGATGTGGGGATCAAACCGTGTTTTTTTTTTGTTTGTTTGTTTTCTTTACATGAACCATTGCATCCCTAATTTATTTATCACTGTCAATAACCCTGAAAATGAGCACGGCCTCATCCCAAGCGATCACAAGTTCCGTATCTTCTCTTTCCATTCATTGCTGCTAACTAAAAATAACTTCAGCGTTTCCACTAATGAACTAACACAATACCCATTGCGCGCTCTCTCTCCTTCCTTACAGCGGTAAGGCTGCCTCCTTCAAGCTCCACTAAATTCACACTCCCCTCGATCCTTTCATTAACAGCGACGACCGGGCTGCGAATGTTCCGCAGCGCTTTTAACACAGTGCTAATAACTTTTTCATGACTCCATTGTACTTTCTCCACCTCAGCAGTCCACTGACCTACGGTGCAGCAGAAAAGGAATTAAAGGACCGCCGTCCCGCCTCGTCCTCGGCTCCTGTCAAGCCTCGGCGCACGGGCCATTATTTTAGCGGAGAGGAAAAGGGGTGGGTGGAGGGGGGTGTCACTGCACTGCACTGGACAGGCTTGTTCACTCTTAGAGACTGTCTCCCTGACATATTACTGTGTAAAATATCCCCACTGCATACCTAGCTGCAGCAATTAAACGGCAAGGTAACCTGCTCCCCCATAAACCTTTTTTCACAATGCGTGGTGACATGAATGCATTTCTCCATCCGGTGTTGTGAAAATACCGCTGACTCCGGCATAGTTAACATGATGACAATACCGCCAACTACGGCTGACAAGACATCGAACGCGTCATAAATCAAACGCGACCGGCTTTCCACCTGTCCTTTTATATTCTTCTGATGATTAAGCTGTACGTCGGCGAGTTCCTGTGTTTCTGTGCCCCAGTACTGAAATGGAGCGTTTGCTGGGCTGCATTAATGCATAGCGTTATTGCTATTTTACTATTCAGACAGGCCTGGAAAAGGCACTCCAGGAACAGAGTAGCGCGCCTCTGTTCTGAGGGATCGTAGCTGTGCCTGTGACTGACGACAAATGAGAATGCGGTCACTGGTCAGCCCGAGGTGTCTGTTCCAAACCTCCCACGAAGCCTGATCTGTCACTCCAGTGGAAATATCAATTGGGAGTCTGGGGACGGACACCTTCTGAATACGTTTAACGGAAATGAGATTCAAAGCTATGTAAATGGCATGCAGCATAGGGGGTGTGCCCTCAGCATTAAATGTAACCGCCGGGAGCACAAACTAATTTACCAGGAGAATTTATTCCTCAATGGCAGTCGCATCTTTCTTTAAAGGTATGTCCAGTTAAAATGTCAAACGTGGTTTATCTTTTTTCCCCTCAATCTAAGTACTGTTGGGCGAATCATTTTTAATTTACTGTAAATGTAGTATATCTCGTGTAGTTAAAATCCAAAACGGGACAAATGTATTATATGTACCATAGGCATGTCTCCTCCTGCCGTCCATTTCACATGTTAACAGTGTATTCTATGAACAGAGTTCCACAGAATTCCCTAAGGAGTAGCTGTTGCACTATAGCTGTAAGCAAGATCATTTACCTGTACTGCTCCACTAAAAGTGCAGTTATATAAATGGGTTATAGTCAGAAGATACTGTATAAACCCTACAGTTGTGAGATTCTATACTATAAATCTCCAGGGAAAGGGCTCTATTTGAGAAGAAAAAGTAATATCAGGCTATTTTTTGCCATTCAAAATGCTTGCCCAACACTTTGCAGGGTGATAAACACTATTATCACTTCTGTTTGTTGGGTAGAATGCAAGTAACAACACTATGGAATTGAATCAACTGCATATCTGAAGTACATAATTGATGCTGTCCATCAAATTTCAAGGATGAGCCTTTGTCAGCTTTTTCCAATCATGACAAAACCGTATGTGTCTGGCTGTGTGAGGTCAGCCATGAGTTTTGTTGCGCAGACAATGCAACGCTTATATAATATGGTTATGTAACTTTAATCCATTGCCTGCAATTAGCGCCCCAGTACTTAACGCGCTCTCTTATGTTTCAATTGAAAACAGCAGACCACAGTTGAACTAAATATGACCCTTGACTATATTCTTATGAACACATACATCTAAGCCTGTTGATGCTCTCAATATGAGTTCTTTCAATGCATACAACTTATATACTGTTCAGCTATATATGCATATATGCAAAGTAAGTACCTTAATGTAGTTTAAGAATTTTTTAAAAATAAGCACGGCCTACCGAGTAGTTTAGTCTGTAAATGCACTTTCTCCAAGTGCAGGCTTTGCCTCAATCTGGTGATCTGGTGTATAGCACTACCCATCTATGACCAGCAGTCCACATCAGTAGGACACAATTGACCATTATAAAATTTATGATTGACAAGTCGTTGCTATGTCGACTCTAGCTCCTCCGACATCTAGCTCAGACCCTGTCTGCAACATTGTAGCTGAAGCTGATGTAGCTGTGTATGTAACCCTCCATGGAAAACTGGAGACTTAGCCGTCTACTTTTCGAAGATATTTGATTATACTTCCAAAAACCATCTGTAATTTCTTGCGTTAATTCACTCAAGTGGATGCTGCCAGCTGGCTCCATCTTCTTTTGTGGTACATAGAAAAAGTTGCTAAGGAGGGCGGGACTTGTGGATACTTTGCTAATGGTCAATTGACCTCATACTCATCATCAGGCCCATATACTTTACCAGCAGTCATAACTAATCTAAAAAGGGCTAGCACTCCTGTAGTGCTAATGGAATGTAAGCAAGTCAAGAGGACTACCCATACTTGGCTACAGTTCTTGTGCAGGTGGCAAGTGGTAATGCGATAGCATACCACAACCGGATTTAAAAACATAATGTATTATGTGTGTCCAAAGAGTGACGGGAGCAGAGAGGTTTAGCCTATGCGGTGTTGGTAAAACTAAAAGCATGTAGAAAATGAGATCCTCACCACATCATAGACCATGACAACCTTCTTTAGCACCTCAGGCAGAAGCCCCTGCAGCTCCATAGTGGGGTACTGGTCCTTCAGGTTGAACACCAGGAGGGGGGTGTTGTCTGTCCCAGTCAGGCGGGACGACAGTGCCAGGATGCACTGCATGAGGTTTGCCACCGCCGACAGGCCACACAGCTCTTTAAATGGAACAATGGCATTCTGGAGGCAGGACAAGGGAATAAGAACATGCATTGCTTTAACGATTGCCTTTAAACGAGGCTGCTGACAGTACAACCTGTATGCATGTGTTGGGATAATTGCATTTTAAAAGTTTTGCCTACAAGCAGGGTATTCTTCCATGCTTTAATGTATGAAACACTTTCAGCCCATTTTTCTTCTCCAGAACACTGGCACTCCACAGGTCAATTTCAAAATGGAAAACAATGGAAATAATAACCCTGGGCCTAATAAAACCATTATAATGAAACTAGACTTAAAATATGTAGCTACAGCATGTTTCTTTAATTACAATCAACTTTCTGGGTTTTTAAAATACTATTTTACGTGAAAATATACTTCAAGTAACTCCAAAGCAGCCTATAGAGTGATGTTACATCCCAGGAGGCTGTACATATGATCAGATTAATTTTTATAACATTTATTCACAATTCTAAACATAAATATCAGTTTTTTATCATGCCAGAACCTATTTCCTTGTGTGTAGTGGTTTAATGCATGCGGCATATAAATAGTTCCAAGGACACATAATATTAAATATAACTTTTTGAGGAATAATCAGGTAATATACCTCTGGAGGCATAACGTCACTGTATAAGCTGCTTTGGATTTATTTCAATTGCATTTTCTTGTTTAGAGCCACAAATCCCTGAATGCCCCATACCTGACATTATAAATCTGGCAGATTGTCAGAAACTGCTCTAAATATCTGAAATATTCTTCTACGGACACGCAGGGCTCTATTTTCCGGCAAGCGCATGGTGTGCAGCGAGCCGTCATAGTCAATGGCGTAGTGTATGGCACACTGGACGTGGAAACTGAATTTCGCTATTATCGGACCAGAGGCGAGGAACGCGCAGCTCACAGCGTGCTGAGCAGGTTGAAAACTGGCTGGGTTGTGCTGAATATTTATCAGTGGGTGTGCTTCAGCTGGATTCAACCATAGCTAATCAAATTACCTCTTTTCAGTCCTTTTAAGAGCCATGTACATTGCGACCCATAGTGGGTGGACTCGTTTTGACCATGTCGGGCTATCCCGCTTCACGTGGTTTAGTGAAAAACGATAGCAGAACACGCCCATTCGGTCGTGGTCGGGAGGCCTCCCGCTCGCAGAACAAGTCCACCCGCTATGGAATCCTAAAGGCGACAAAAGTCACTAATAGGTTATCTGGATTGTGATAAATAAAAAGCTTTTAAATCATTTCCTTAGCCTCCAATCAGCCCATAAAATACATTTAAAAATAATTTATTTCACTCTCCCATTTATCATTTACTATCTCTTTTTATTCTTCAACTCCTCACTTTTCCTATTTTCTCGGTCCGCGTTTAATCATTTATCTATTTACAATTTTCCCCATGCAACATATCCCATTTTCCTCGCCACATTTATTAGTGACTTTTGTCGCCTTTAGGATTCTGCAGCGGAAGATGATAGGCTATCTATTTTGCATTGATGTAATTAACTGTAATTGAGTTTGTCATTCTTCTCATTACAGACGGGTGTAAGAAAGAATACAGTACCACTGGTACCACAGTGCAGTATACTAACAGCCATACACAATTGAAAACATAAATAAATACAGGAATAAGCCTAACAATAAAAAAGACAACAAACAATAAATGCAAAGTATACATTTTTCCTGCTTGGGGGATTTATTTATATAAGTCAGATTGGACCGCATATGATCTACAAAACGGTTGATTGGCTTTTTAATAGGTTCCTGCATGCCTTGCTCGGGAAAGCCCTGAAATTAGCAACTCGCCATGCGCTGTGGTGCGATTTGCGCCATAAACGTGGTTTCACCTGGCAGGCAGTGCAAGCGCAAATTGCAGTCTAATTGTACCCCAAAATTGCATTCCGCTGCACTAAAATTGAACAAGGCTGTTCCCTCTTGATGAGCACACCCCTCAACAGCAGCTTCCCTCCCACTTCAATGCACAGCGAGTCACCAAATTACCAAAGGGCCTCGGAAATTGCAACTTCGCCAGTGATGGCTCACCACTAGCTGGAAAATAGAGCCCCAAATTTACTCGTATGCTGCTCAATCTGGACTGACACACCTCCACCAGCGACTCTCCGCCCACTTTGGCATAAAGGGAGTGAAACGGGCTCAGGAGCGTGAAAATACATGCCGAAAATGTCAGTTTGCCAATGCGCTGGCACGCCACCCGCCATGTGCCAGACTGGCTGGGCCAATAGAAAACATACACTAAACCTGAAATTTTATCAAAATACCCCAGAAAAAATCACTTTCATGCTAAAGGAAACTAGGAAGGGGAACCCTAGCCATAATTATTTATCTTACGTCACAGGAGCATAAAAATACTATTTTTAATTACTTAAAAATAATACTGAACATTCAGCTGTCTCTGCTTCTCTTCCCTGAGAAGTTCTCTCGCCCTTTTCTGAAGAATCTGAATGAACCCTTCCCTCCACTGTGAAGGAGCATGTAGTGGCACAATGTACACGTTTCATAGACAAAGCTTCAGTTTTACAGTATTCCAGTGTCATCATCAACAAATGACCGGTGTTCATGACTGCACTCATTGTTTTAACACATCTCATCTGACACTTAGCTAAACATTAGTTGAGGGGTACTTTGCAACTAAATTCTCAGAGATTAATCTCAAATGTCTATTTGCTTAAGCCCAGACATCTCAAATCTTCGCTCCTACATGCATTTTTTTTTTTACTTGAAGATGAAGCTCAGGTGTTCTGTTTTATGGTAATTGAAGTAATTTGCATAATTATTTAGAGTTTAGTTATTGGGCAGGAAATCTGTGTCACTAAAAATTGTAGCTTTTGTGTTCACTCCTTTATCAAAAAGAACACAAAGCCTTCACCGAGTTCCTTTAAAACATAAAATGGAACTGCCACAGAGTTCCAATAAACAAACGTGGAACTGTCACTCAGTTCCAAAAAAACATAACAGGGACTTTTAAGTTTCAGTAAAACAATCTATGACACTGTGACCAAGTTTCTAGAAAAAAATTATGAAACTGTCAATTTTCAATAAGATTTTGACTAGGCCTATAGCTAGCTGGGTTTTTAATTTTGGTTTCCTATGGTTTTCAAAAAAATATTAAAACATATCAAAAACATATTAGCTATGAAAGCCGCACGCACGCACGCCGACAAACAACTGTTTCCCCTAGGAACCCTACCCATAATTATTTATTTATTGCCTAACCTGAGACCCAAGCACCATTTAACACTGATATGCTACCAGTACGATTACTCAAATTAACATTTTGGTTAAGCCCTGTCTGGACGGGATTTTTACAGGGGAAGGAGTAATGCAGTCTATAATGGAGCAAGCCAGTCAGCTCAGTCCCGATTTAACGTATGGAGCCCAAAACGAATTCAATCAAAAATAGTGCGTCTCACAACCCAAATACCCAATATACTTTCGAGCTATGCAACGTTAGCTAAACTAGCCAGATTGACTTTGGTAGCATTTAGCCAGTTATTTGACTTGAACTAAATCGTGCTTTAAGACATTAATTCTAAGACATTCAGCTAACTATATAACAAAAATAGCTTAAGCTTCAGAAGTCACTTTGTAAGTTTTGTTCATAAATGTAAATTACATTAAGATGTATTCAACGAACTCTTCTACCTTCTCCTAGTTGTCTTTATCATGAACTCGATAGATTGATAGACTATCAGTCACCTCACAAACCAAACACTCCCGCCTCAGAAAGATATATATTTTTTTATTTTCTAATTAATATAGATGTGTTTGTTTTAAGACACAGGCAGAACAGGGTGTGATGTTCGTTCTCTCCATTAAAAGCAGCGATGATGCGTAAGTCTATGTCCAGGATGTCTCAGGTTTATAACTAGGGATACCCAAAAAGCTTGCATCATCGGGTAGGCTGTGCAGTGACTCGAATAGTGATAAATTCTTGCAATCTGCCGTGCTTTTTACCTTAAAGTACTCCCAAACCATATTTTTCCTTTTTTAAATGTATTTATTTTGGCTTCATGCTTCGACGCTACGCGATTTGTCGGTATCGGGTCTGGGTAACAGAGCATTTTTATGAGTACGAGTAGAGTACACGGGCACAGTATCAGACCCGATATCAGTAACAGCATCGGTGCATCCCTATATGAAAGATTCAGCTAAATTTTAAAAAGTAGTTTTGAGATAATTACATAAATCATTTAAATTCTTCATTAATTAATGCAAAGCATTAAGTCAAAGTATTCTAACATGACCCACGTTATACAGCAAGTGTTTGTAATTCAACCAAAATGTTTTTCCCTTTTACGGTCATCAAACTGTGGGTCTCGAAAATAGAGGTGGGTAGGCCAAAAATGGAGTGAAAATATTGTCCATAATTTTCTTAATGCTGGTTTGTGTCTTTATCGCAAAAGTATACCAATGGTCATCACTCTAAGGTTACATTATATGTATCAAATATCAAAAATATCTGAGAGGTCAAGATTTAAAAGGAGCCATTTCCTCCCGGAATTACCCTATTGCATTTCAGAGTAACAGTGCACCATTGATTCTGGATCTGAAATAACACCAGTGAAATTAATGAGCTTGAACTTTAATAAAAAGTCGTAAGATGGAAAAACCTGTCAAAAAGGGCAGTTCAGTGATTTTGGTATTAATGCCAATTATCACAGGATTTTTGTTTTTTTCAGTTTCATGCTTATGCTTTCCTAGCTTCCATCAGTGACACACAGTAGGCTTGACTCTGGGAGGACAAACTTTCAGTGAGATGAGATGTTTCTTCCCTCTGGAATCAGAATTGGGCTTTACATTACACACAGAAAAAAAGTTATTATACCAGTACAGGGACTTCTTTTCAGGTGTAAAACAAGAACACCAAATGTATATTTGTTTTTTTGGAATGCAATTCCTGTCCTTTATGCCAATGTGTTGTACTACTCTGCAGATTGCACTATACTCACTATAGTTAAACCCAAATGTACACCCTGGTATATTAGATTTTATGCTCGATTGATATTTATTTGCAACCAGCCTCACAATTACAGTGATTGTTTATCCACCTGGTGCTGATACAAGATTCAAATATTCCATTCAGAAAGAAGAATTAAGCAATTCATTGCTGATTAATGCAGGCTATGGACTCAAACATATGACTCACAATGTATATGAGGGAAAGAGACAGTGAAAGGGGAGGATGCATCTGTGCCAATGGCTGATAGGGATGATATAGAATTGAATTGTTGCTGCATGTCACGATCATAACTATACAGATCCTTTCCAAAAAATTTGAATATCATGGAAAAGTTGTTTTTTTCCCCATAATTCCATTCAAAAAGTGAAACTTTCATAGATTATAGATTCATTACACACAAAGTGAAATATTTCTAGCCTTTATTTGTTTCATTTTTCATAATTTTGGCTTACAGCTCCAGAAAACCCCCAAAACAGTATTTCAAGAAATTTGAATAGTGTGTCGAAAATCAGCATTTACTTCAGTTATTTCAGAGAATTAATGTTTTAGACTGAGTGTCACACTATCATCTAATTTACTCAAAACACCTGCAAAGTTTATCTCAGTTTGGTTCAGTATGGGGAAGACTGCAGACTTGACAATTGGCCAGAAGACCATCATTGACACCCACCAGAAGATGGGTAAGCCACAAAAGGTCATCACTAAGGAGGCTGGCTGTTCACAGAGTGCAGTGTCCAAGCATATCAATAGAAAGTTTAGTGGAAGGGAAAAATGTGGCAGGAGAAGGTGCACAAGCAAAAGAGATAACCGTAGGCTTCAGCGGATTGTCAAGCAAAGACAATTCCAAAATTTGGCGGAGATGCAGAGGGAGTGGACTGAGGCTGGAGTCAGTACTTCAAAAACCACCACGTACAGACGTATCCGGGACATGGGCTACTGTCGGATTCCTCGAGTCAAGCCACTCCACTCATTCTCTGAAATAACTGAAGTAAATGCTGATTTTCGACACACTATTCTAATTTCTTGAAATACTGTTTTGGGGGTTTTCTGGAGCTGTAAGCCAAAATTATGAAAAATGAAACAAATAAAGGCTAGAAATATTTCACTTTGTGTGTAATGAATCTATAATCTATGAAAGTTTCACTTTTTGAATGGAATTATGGAAAAAAAATAACTTTTCCATGATATTCAAATTTTTTGGAAAGGATCTGTATATTGTATTTTAACGAGTAGTTCCACTAGTATCAGGTTCAGTATTATTAGGGCTTAATCGGGCAGGATAACGCAATTCCATTCCTCTGCAAATTCTTCAGACTCCTGAGATGCAACATCCATCTCTCTGCTTTTTTAATCTGCTTTTAAAAGTATTACTTTCTTTCAGAAAAAAGACATACAGAACATGCTTTCCATTTAGACAATTATGGAATTATGTTGATAAGTCGCTACCTGTGTGTCTGAATATACAAGCTGACTGGATATTTTAATTCTTACTGCTCAACTACAGATTAGAAAAGCTTTGAAGTCATCTTTAATTTGTATAAAATCTTATGCAACACTTCCAGTAAATCTTTGGAATTAAATGTAATATCTGATTAAATACAAGCTATGGACATTACTTATGCATGGTGCAGCACTTATGTTCACCTACACAGATATTCCTGAATTTACTCATAACATTGATTTGGGTTTGAATTCTGGGTAATGTTTTACTTTTAGTCATCCTGAAATATGTACTTGTGGAATAGACATATGAAAATCAATAGGTCCATTTGAAATATAGCCTAAATGAAATAAAAGCAGAAGGTGTGATGGCGTAGGCAACGGGACATGGCAATAGCAAGGTTGTAGTAATGTGAATCAAGCTGGGGTTGGGCTGAGGGTCAAATGTTAAAATCCCAGACAAAAACCTGCAAATGCATAAGACTAATGGCACAACAAACACATGAAAAAAGGGCCTTCACATTGAGGTTTTCAGAAGACAAGATAAACATGTGGTCAGAATGTTCACCTGCATGTTTTCCCGAAGGTCTGTGGCCTCTCTCAGTGGCTGAGCTGCAGTTTTGAAAACCTCGTCCACAGCCTTGATGCACAGGATTCGCATAGAGGCATACTCCCGGCTCCGTTTGCCTTTGCGCACTGACAGTCCCCGCTTGTGCGGCTTGCCCCCTCCTCGACGGTTGGTGATGGCCACATGGGCAAACAGCCAGGCATGTGGCAGAATCTCCCCTGTCAGTGACTGAAGTGGGATATGCCGAAAGCCAGGCTGCAGGCACTCAAAGGGAATGGTGTACTGCCCAATAAACTCATCCCCAATGTAGTCATCATCCAGCACCACAAAGCGTACCATCGCCAGCTCCGGAAGGTTAATCTGAAACTCAAAGCTCTCATCAAAAATGGGGTGGTCCCCATTTTGGTTCACAGTTCTAGTCCTTTGCTCAGCACAGTCAGCTGGAATGCCATGAATCTCCACATATACGTACGGATCAACGACATCGCCCTTGGCGCTTGAGCCCTTGGGTTTGGGGAAATTCTGTCCACTGATTATCTTGATGTGTAGGAGCTGCGGGGACACACCTGGGACAGAGTCTTTGGTGTTAGCGCTGAAATATGACACTTCCTCCCTCATGATGGCTGGACGAAGGACATAGCCACAGTTGCCGTTCTGACGGAACCAGCCAATGTTCAAGTCCATCATCAGGCCTGGGGTCTGGAAGTTCATGGCCACAATCTGGCAGCCGCACTTCCAGAAGTCCTGAGGGTTCATATTACTAGAGTCGATCCGCATTGGGCTTGGGTAAACCCGTGCCAGAAATTTCTTATTGTAATTGACAAAGTCACCAGGGAATTCCGTGGCACAGCGACTGGCGAAGACCTCATTAAAGGAGCAGAACTCCCAGTACTTCTGGCTGTGAAATGCTGCTTGGAAGTCTTTGAACCCAACAGATTTGCAAAGTGTCACCAGATCCGAGAGGTCCTTAGAGAGCTGAAACTTTTTGGGTGGTACAATGTTCGGCTGATCTCCAGATTCACTGTTCATCCTCTGGGACATCTCCGCCCCCTCGTCCTCATCAGTCACATCACCCTCCGCACCTGTGCAGTTTGGGCTCAGCTTTTTACCCTTCAGCAGGATTTTCCCCTTCAGATGAGCGGGAGAGGGCAGGTAGCTGTCCTCAGTTCTAGGGGGAACAGTGTGCAGCTTATCAGACAGGATCTTTTTCAGGTGCTGGAACATGACCGTTTGTTGCTTTAGGGAACAATGGTTCTCCAGGCAGAGAATCAAGGGGAACTCAGATGCAATGAAAGCGTACTTGTTGATAACATCAATGACACTGCGGAAAACAATCTGTGATGTCATGGTGTGGCCTGTATAGATGACTGGCTCATTGTCTGGCCCATCCCACACATCCAACTCTACGCTTCTGCATCCCATCTTGAGAGCACGGATATAACCTGTGATGTCAGAGGGGCCCCGAAATTGATCTTCAATCAAGTAAGTGTTGTGGGAGGCGTTGATGTAATAGTGGGAAAGGGGTTGGTCCATATCCTGACAGACTGCCTTCTGTTCAGGGTCAAATATGTGGCACTCTGTTGACATGAGATAATTTGTGAAGCCATCGAGGGAGAGCCAGCCCTTGAGCTGCCCTTCTTTAGAAGGCTCATAGTTTCGGATGACCTCTAGACTGGTGTCTTCACTTACCTGGGCCATGCCTTGTTCAGCCTCTAGGAACATCATTAGGTCTTTGGTGTCCAAAAACTCCTTGTTACTGGAGAACTGGACCAACAGAAAGTAAATTTCTGGTCTGGTGCAAAGATCGTGAAAAACTTCAATGAACTCCTCCTTTGTTACCTCACCCCCTACCTTACCTTTAGGTTTGTGGAATTCTTTGAACTTTAGCTCTATTTTTATATTTTTCAGGCCAGGATTTAAGTCTTTGATCAGCTGCACAGCGGTACACAAACCTATCTGCTTGTTGCCTTTGGTATCGGCATCTGCAAAGAGATCAGAAAGCCAGGAAGACCTCAAGTTGTCTTGGCTGCTCTGAATCATGTTGAGGGTGTGTTTCCCATAGGATATTAGGTACCGGAGCCCTGTAACCCAAATATTCGCCACATCAGCAGAGTTTGTTACCAAATCCAGGGACTCGTAATTCTCTCCATAAATAATCGAGAAAGCGCAATCCTCTGATATCTGGTCATATATTCCGTTGGTTCTGAAAATGTCCGTATTTTTTCCTGTCCGCACTTCTTTAATGGATTTCACGTCTATCTTGGCCTTCTCAGACTCTTTCTTTGAGGGCTCCCACCGGAGCGACTGCATGTCAGCATCCAGCAGGAAGTAGCGGTGGTAGACACGGGAGTTGGATCGGACCTTCCTCAGCTCGTAGCCTTCCACCATGGCATTGATGCAGTCACTGGCACTGCTTATTTTTTTATCTGTGGGCATGCTACTGAAAGAAACAGTTTTCTTCCTCTCTCTACGCTGCCTCGAGCCATCCTAAAAGATGAAGAACAAACAGAAAACAAAATTATCAAAGGGCTATCAACTAGTCCATTTTTATTACCAATGTTATTTTTTGAATACAACACACAATTGATATTAGTATTTATAATTACATGGGTCCTCTTACTAGGACGAATATAATAATATATGTGTTCTCCATTTAGCACAAGATAATTCAATGTTTTATATTGCACTCCAAAAACTAGATTTGATTAAAGAATTATTCTGAATAAGGAAACACTGACAGTGACTGTCAAGAACTTTGAACCCCTGCGACAGGTATACAGCTCTATAGCATCGTATGCGTTGACCACCTCGGTGCATGACTGATGCAAAATTGCCTTATTCACAAAAATAATAAAAAAAGAAAATAGGCCAAATAAGCCTTGGACCAATTTTGGACCAATTCTTTTAAAATAACATTTTGGACTACCAAATAAAAAAATACTCAACTTAAAAAAGAATGAACAAAATCAAAAATCAAACAGAAAACACAACAGAAAGCTCTGAGCAGAATGATCAAAAGAATGACAAAATTTGGAGTGACATCTTGCCTTCCAAACTAAAATACTGCTGATCTACCTCTGTCGTTTCTGCTGGTGGATCCATACAGAAGCTGTCCCATGGCAGAAATGAAGGTTTCTTTATAATTTGTACCTCTCTGAGCCCAGAAGGAGTGGAACAAACTAATTTGTTTCAATTAGGAAAATAATTAGGCTGTTTCCATCAAATGACTTCAGAACACCTAGAATCTGGGTTGGGGCCCAAGGCAATGTCACCCTCAGATTGATGTCATGAAACAAACAGGATGTGCAATCATTAGAGGAGTTCGGCAATGTGTAGTATTGGTGAAGGCCTTGAATTTAGATCAGAATTTCATTGGTTTAAGCAGTGGCACTGGTGACCCAATGGGTGACAAAATATACAATCTACAATAGCTTGCATGTCACAATTATGCTTCAAGATGTTTTTGATGATCAAAAATATACATTATACACCTGACATGAGAACATGCAATAAAATGTTCTGATTCATTTTAAAATATCATTAGCACTCTTATGTGTGTGTGTGTGTGTGTGTGTGTGTGTGTGTGTGTGTGTGTGTGTGTGTGTGTGTGTGTGTGTGTGTGTGTGTGTTTGTTTGAAATGCAGCAAATTATATCAGCCTGCAGTTAACCTGAGGTTTCTTTACACAAATGCAAAATTCATCAAGTGGTAATAGCTCAGAAAAGCTGAGTAAAAGCTAAAAATATATGTATTTATTTTTACTACTGTGGAGTGGGACCTACTGCTGAGATAGCCTGCTCTCAGAATACACTCTTGAACGGAAGCAGTACAACATATCGTGGCAGACATGAGTTTCCTTTGAACTTGTGAAAAACAAGACAGAATTACTTACGGCCTTTGAGGTTCCTCATGTTGATGTATATATTTGAATTGTTCTCATGCCATGTTACTAGAGGGCACATGCTCCTGCATAGTATCTTATTAGACGTTCTCGTGATCATAGACACCTATAGTCTCTTAATTTTTCTTTCGATAGATGACCACAACACATTTGTGTCCCTAAAAAATAGGAATGGCACAATGGTCCTACAAAAGAACTCTCTGTAGAGGTTGAATGAACAATGAAATTTGAAATCGGATTCACTATCATGTTACATAATGCATTCAAGCTTATTATATCCAGCCTTTGTTATGTTTTAGCTAATTAGTGTAATCACAGTGTTAACATTAGTCTAACCTTATTCTGGCTCTGGTCTCAGAGAGAAAGTTTATGATGTCAGTCTTGGTATCATGCAGACATTGTGTCTCCACATGCACTCACTACTGCAAACCATCCCCAGGCCTACAGAACAAACAGTCAATCATATCTGAATATCCCACATCTAAACAAGGGGGTATCAGAGACAAAACAATCCGACTGAAAAGGATTACTGAGACTAAATTACAGCAGACAAGGTTGCATTTGTTTGGTCTATTCAGTTCTGTGTTGAATAACTCCAAATACACACACCTCACACAAGACTTAGGCCAACATTTAAAAAATTCAGGTCTAGTGTTAACAATGTTAATGTAATGAGACACTAAAGGGTTCACAGGACGTTATAATGTTCCAATATGGTAAGAGCGTTTTTACTTTCCATATCATATACACACGATTCACAAAAATGGGACAACAATAGTCCTGAGGAGTTACAATTACCATTGCCATCACTGAACAGCACGCAAAGGCCAGGACAACAAAGTGCCTCACGAGAATTATGTTCCAAAGCACTGTAAGCATATGTAGTCTGCTGCTTTCACAAATTTGCATCATGTTCACGCTTGTTACTTAAGTTTATTTCTCCTCTTTACAACTGGCTCTCTGCTCTGTATTTCCTGTAAAATTTCAGACTCTATTTCTGCCACAATACAAACAGAAGCGAGCTAGTTAGCGTACTGTATTTCTGTCAGTCATTTCGAGACTCACTCCATCTCTGTGACATAGTTAGATTAATTAAATATTTGTCAATTTGTTATGTTTACATGAGCACAAAAAGTATGAAATTAGTCACATTTCAATGGTGCCGGATCATTGCTAACCATCACAACTGGCTCTGAATCACAACGTCACCTAACTTGAAGGGTTTCTTCTCCTGACTTATTTTTCCATAGAGTTCAATAGGGATATCTGTCAGGAGAAGCAACCCTTAAAGTGATCCATCCATATCTACTGCATATCTGGCAGCAGAGTGATGGTTTGAGGCTCGTTTGATACGAGACCCTTGATGACTTAGTCATTTCACAAACCATGTATTCCATAGTGTTCCAGCATAATTCAAAGCTAAATCTAGTCCCACCCCCCAATTCCCATAGAGATACATTCAAATGCAGAGAAGTTATAGTATCGCTTGTAGGAGTACCAGAAAATAAGATATCAAGAGTCTTCTGATATTGTTGGGTCACAGACATCAGGAAGTCATGGCATGCAAAGGATATGCGACCAAATATTGAAAATGATTACTTTATTCTACATTATGTTAAACTGTCCAATATTTTTTGATGCCCGGAAATGTACAAAAGGTTCTATAAAGGTTCTATAATTTCTAAACGGTTCATCTGATATGGATGAAAATACCCCCAAATTAAAGCTGACAGTTTGCACTTCACATTATATCCTTTCAAACTCAAAGTGCTAGAGTACAGAACCAAAATAACAAAAAATCTGTCACTGTCCAATGAATTATGGTGCTCACTAAGCAGGATGGCTTTCATGATAGCTGAATGAGTGAAAGTTTGCTTTCCATGTTTTTTAAGCTTGGCATCGATGCCTCTTTCAAGCATCAATAATTGGGAAACTTTCCAGATGATTATCAATGTAGGTGCGGCAAATAAAAATGCTGGCTGCAATATTGTAAACTGTGACATCACAAACTAAAAAATTCAATAACATCACAAAAATTTAATAATGTGGCTAGCCTTCCTGTGGCTAGCTAGCTACCCTACTGTCAACAAAATACACACACAGGCATTTTATACACAACAATACTTAGCTACACTTTTTGAGAGAAACAAGAATAGATACAAAGATTCAAACAGGTTACACAGTCAATAACATTACATGTTTTATTTAATAGAATTCACATTATTAGCTAAATTAAACAGAAGGTCTGTTACTTTGTAGCTTTGTTAACTTGCAGATAACATTAGTTTGATAGCTTTGTAGGTAGGTAGCTACAACTACAACCCCCGGCTAACATTACTAGCCCAGTTAGCTGAGGTTAGTAGTGCTAGCTATTGGTGGTGAAATACCTTCATAAATGTATAGATAAGAGGACACATTAAACTTGAAGCCCTTCTGATGTTTGCTATTTGGAGTATTTGTGCACAGCCTAGTAATTCTGCGCACTTTTGTTAATATCGGTAGTTTGAGTAAACAGTGGGTGAATTGTGATGCTTGGGATGCCATCTCTCCTGTGTGCAAAGATGCAGTTCCACATTAAACAGGAAATGGGCGTACTGAGTCAAACGCGGAAGCTTTGCGTGCATAGAGCCAATATTAAATTGAGAAATAATTCCGAGGAATTGTACAAGAACACCCACTCAACTGTATGTTGTGCTTGAACAAAGACCTGTCACAGTGCATTGTGGGTAAACTCTTCTGAAGGTTCCCTCCAGTGCACAGCACTCTGTATTAGCAATGTTTATGGCATTTACCATACATTTGTGTTCTTGCTCCAGGTTCTGCTCATGAATTTTACTCAAGAAGTGCGTGTGTGTGTGTGTGTGTGTGTGTGTGTGTGGGGAGGGGTATCAACCTTTACAAAAACTTCACGTCAGCTTCTATCACCACATAGCTGCTCATCTTCTATCCCTGGTCAAACAACCAATCATCTTCCATCTGGCCACGTGACGCAAATCAGATATCAAGAGTAATAGACTAATTCTGAGGAATATGCATTTTTGTAAGGCAAAGACCACATAAAATTCCATTTTTACATACATCAAGAAAAGCTTGTCTATATTATAGTCAGGGTAAGAATCAGTTTTTCCATTTCAAATCACAATGATTATTCTGTTTTTGTCAACATTACCACAGAAAGCAGAATATGTATTTCTAGGCACTAGGCCTCCTCTCTCATACAGCCACCTACTCACAAACAACCAGCCAGCTGCATGACCAGTCTCATAAATTGGGTTATAAAAAGTTAATGCAAGTAAACTAAATGCACTCACATGGAGGTGGGTCAAACACGCTGCATGGACTTTATCTTATGAAGCCAGGAGTGAAATGTGTTCAAAATGCATAGAACATGAAATGCCTGTCTAAAACCTATAACTTAATTGATATATGTTCAGTTAGCCAATAATGAACTAGTAACAAATATCCAGCAAATTTAGGCCGACTTCAAGCAGTCAATTTCAAAAGAGCAGACTTAAACTAAGAGATTAGGCTACACCACAAAATGTCAATTCAACTGCAGCTGCATTAGCAACTATAATATTGTGGTTAGCTTCAATAGACCTTGAGCATGTAAACAGAGTTGTGGTCAAAACATGGAACATCATACTTAATCTTGCCTGTCCACAATATTCAAAACAGGAAAAGAAATAGTCAAGGAAATGCTTTCATTTTCACAAAGCACTGGAGGCGCCAGAGTGAGCTTACTCCCCCTTTTGTGTCCCCTCTCGGAGTATAAAGGAGTTCCTGTAGGAAACTGCAGTATAATAGCCCTACACAACAGCCCGGCTGGCCCCATGGGGTCAGAGCACCTTGGCTATGGATTAGTGTTCTGCTAATCTATATTTCCTGGATGAATGCAAAGACAATGGCACAGCCAGGATAGAGTGAGGGATCATGGGAAACTGCTAGAAAGTCCCTGAACTGATATCTGTATAATTCTAATCAAACGATGACCCCTCCGAGAAGCTATAGCTCTAATGGATTATCTCATTACAAAAGTTTATACATGGTCTTTGTCCACGCCACTGACCTTTCATTTCAACCAAGTCCATTTCTGGCCATCATTGCCACAGATCTCTACAGCAGGAAGTCAAGCCTTCCTTTGTTTGTAGAATTAACAGTAGTTCAGAGACCTACACATTACTGATTGAAAATACACCAGTGTTCTCTTAAAGAAAATTCTGACAGGCAAATAAAAACAGAGCAGAGCCATTGCATGACAAATTGTGCAAAAAAAAAAAACAGACAAAAAAGTAAATGATTGATTACTCCATGAGCATGCAGAAAGGTCTGTTTCATTACTCAATAGTCAATGATGCTGTTCCTGCTTGATGTTGTAATTCATCATTAATGAGAACATCTGTGCAATAACACAAAATAACCTGCACATTCTTGCAATTCAGTAATGTCACACAAGGATTTTCCTACCGCCAATACAATGAACAGGCACAACTAATTATTATGTTTATGTAATGCATAGGCTATGGCTGAGAATACATTCTGTAAATTACCTTTCCCAGGATCATTCTATATATATTCATAATATATATAGGCTGTATATTATATTATAATACTTGCTTATATAATGCTTACTTTATTTCAGCAATGTAAAATACAATCTTTAGATGGCACCAAATTAAAGATTTGGTGCCATATATGGATAGGATAATATAGTAATTTAATGTTCGATCAGACGTTTTAATGTTACAATTTGACTTTTCTAAGAACTCTTAATTTATTTTTTTCCTGTAGAAATGACGTGAATCATAATAGCTAACAATCTGCCACATTTCAATGGGTAGCCTATATGTACACACCTACAGGAACTTTAGAAGATTTTGGAAAACTACTGTATATGATATGGAATTGTGACAGTGGCAGTGTGAAGCCTACATTGATGCTAGTTAGTAAGGCAACATTTATTTGGTGTACATGCTCTGAAACAAAATAGCTGGATGGATGTCTTAGTGAAACCAGAGGTGTTCTGCATACTCAACCTGCTAATGTTATGGCTTTGTTCTCAATGTTGAAACAGAACATTTCTATTAATGTTACTCAGTTTTGAACCCAATACTGCCAGAACAACCTTTCTGTAATGCCAAATTTGACTCTCATTCTCACACGACCCTCAAAAGTCCCGTAACATTTCAGGGTAAGGCTGGTTACTGATTCCCTTTTAGTTCCATTCAAAAGAGAGCAACAGCAAAAGATTTAACCCAGGATTCAAACCCACCACCATCAGGTCCAGTACTTGAACCACTAAAAAACAGCAAGCCTTGAGACAAGTTCTAAAATGCCCCGCTAACACAAGCGCTGTATACCCTACTCACGCAACAAACAAATCAACCTCGATTGCATAAATTCCTTCCATAAAAGTCATGCGATGGTTTATTGTTGCCTTCCCATGCAGGTAAACAAATATTTGACCTTGATCAGGTTTCACTCTTTTTTTCCCTTAGAGTTAGTGGCATTCATCCCATCAGCGGCAGAGACTGTGAGCGCTATAAATCACACTGACAGGAGCGGAATCGTTCCGCTCTTCACAGTGCTCCTCCTGGGTCACAGTGTTTAACGGTGGTAAAGAGCAGCACAATACACGGCTGTCAGTCCTCCGTTCTTCGCCCTGTAATCTCGGCACCCTGCAGCGGGATTTTTTATTTTATTTTTATTTAGCCTTTATTTAACCAGGAAGATCCCTTGAGATTAAAATCTCTTTTTCGAGGGAGACCTGGCCAAGGTAGCACACCATTTAAAAGTTACAATACAAAATTATACATGGGACATGTTTAAAACAGAAAACGGACAATTAATGGAGACGGTTAATAACAGACAAGGGGACTACTGTCATTATTGTTCATATAAAAACCCCAGGCAGGGCTGGGTTTCAGATAAAAACCACCCCAAGCCCCAAATATTGGTAATGTTCATCAGTATAACTTCCCTGCATAAAATACAACCCATTATTTATAAGGGCTTGCAGTGCTGTTACCAAGCATTCAGCAAAATAATTCTCTCAACAGAGTTAAGTTTGCACTTATACTATAGCCTATAGCTACTTTTAAAGTCATTCTGTTGAGGATAGCGCGATCAGTCACTACCCAAGATCCCAGCAATGTTGAACGAGTGCTTTCTATTCAGCCATTCAGCATGCAGGACAAATCTGTGAATTTTCAGATAAGTATCTCAATCAATTTCTAAAAGATCAGGAAATCATAAGCCATATAATAACATTTTATGTTGATGCACAAGCCCCGCGCCCACCCCCACCCCCACCTCCAAAAATGAAAAAGTTGAGACCACTGCATCAGACCCTGTGTAAATTAGGCTACTGTTAGATAACATACTGCACACTGAAATGCTCTGGTCTGGTAGTAATGTGTTTTGTCCAGACGTGCCATAATGTGCTGACAACAACACACGGTTTGTTTGAGCATTACACATTATCTTCAAACCCAGTATGTTAAATATTGGATAAAATGAAATCATTCATTTCCAAACTTTGAGCTAAAAAAAACGTCCTACAGACAGTAGCTGGGTTTGAGTGCAAGACATGCACCTCCAGTAATACTACTCAGTGGAGAGTCACCCACATAATCTGTGGCACGCATGCAGTAGTCATGCACGTGTCACTAAATGTATTGAATATGACAGCACTGAATTATCCCATTAGTGGCTTCTGCATGCAGCAGTCCCCACACACACACACACACACACCCACACCCACACACACACACACACAACACACACACACAACACACATACACACATTCAAGACCTATCATGGAAATGTGATGTGTCACATTGCATTATTTACTTTCTTAGCGCTGTATTTTCCCTGGGGGAATATTATGTTTTATTTTTTTATTTCAACTTTTTAATATGCAGCGAATCCTGTGTGAAAGAAAGGTGTGAGCGCTGAAAAAAAACAGTGGCTCTGCAAAAAGCCATCATCCACGATTACTTCCATCACAAATGAGGCTAATTATCCATGTTCCAGAGACATTTGGGACAAACAGAATACCTAAGTGTACAGTTCCCTCTATCATACCACACCACAAGGTCATTAAAATATATGGCCACACTGACCACCCCCGTGCAGCAATGGCAACAGATAAACAGGCTGGCGAGGTTTAAGTGTACAAATGTCAACACAGTGAAAAGAGAAGCCCTCTGTCCAAATGAATGAGTGCTGATTGTGCTGGGAAAACAATGCTCTCTCGTTATTTGAGATTAAGAGCGGGCCATTTTCAGTGGCCAGAACACAACCTCCCCCCCCCAAAAAAAAACCACGGATGGTCATCATTCATTTGATCATTCAGTTGAAAGAAAACAGCGAGGGGGAAACGGCCCCTTTGAGCCTGAGATGGTGAAACATTTCATACACAATGCTGATCACCACCATTACAAACAGACCAGTGGGCCAGAAGTGCAACACAGTATGTGAATTAAGACTACTGTACTCCACCCACACATTAAAGCCCATGAACTTTACAGGTCCCATTTCAAATCTACAGAGGAAGCTGCTCCAGTGTGTCTGTCAGGACCCTAATTGCACTAGAACCGAAAGACCATCTTTCAAACGCACTCATTTATGCAGAGAAAGCGTTGATGATAACCTATGTAGAGTATGTACTGTCCGCGCCCTAAACCCCCGCAGTGACTGATGACAAGGTCAAAGGAAAACCAAGGGCCATCCCTTGTATCTCCGGAATTGTCATCAAATTCACATTTTTTTCCCACAGCGTTTCCAGATGATTGACAAGAAATAAACAAATGAAGGAAGGATCCACCTTCCCTGAAGCACCGAGGCCACTGCTTGAGTTCTCAGTGCCGTAGCAAGCTACACATTTCAGACAAACCACATCATAGTCTGGAGTATACACTATATAAGCAAAGGGCATTTTCCTTCAAAGAAAAATAAAAACAAAACACCCACAGAACCTTTTCCTGAAGCCAAAAGCTGTATGATAGAAATCTAAACTACCACAAAAAAAGATAAATCGTTTTGCTAATGTACAATTCTTTCTTTTTATACGCCCCCAGCTGAAATATAGCCTAATATTTCTCAAAAAGCAGACTGACATCAATAAGTTAAACTTTGACTTGTTTAAGAGATAAAGTTGAGAAACCTGAGATGAAAATAAGTCTGAATTTTCACTGCAATCGTCCTGAGAATATAAAACAGTTACAGAAGATAGGCTACACAAAACCAGCGGCAATATGAAAAAGTGTTTAAAACAAAAACATCCCTCAATGACACCAATTTTCTGTTTGTTTGCTAGTTCACAGTTAATGTACTGACAAATGTTAGAGTTTCAATGGATGTACTGAAATTACAGCTGAGCCTTGGCTCATACCCAGCAAGCATCTCATATAGGACTGAGTGACTGCTGACATATTGCTTACTAATACTGTGCTGATCTTCCTCACTCTCTCACTCACAAGTATAAATGCCTAAATTCACACCTTTAGAGGTTACACACAACCTGTCACCGTACAACAAACAAAGAAATTGCTAAAGCTCTTATTATAAAATCCCAAATACATGACTGAGAATAATATTTGTTATCTGGACAGAACTGTACCATTTGTGGAGTTAGGCAGATTTTTCTTTTTTGGTGGGTACAGGATCATGGGCACAGCAATAAATGGCTTCCGTCATGCTCCATGGGACATCTTGCATTCCACTCAGGAATTCCTGCTTCCTGGCTGGAGGAGGACCTGTGCCAAAATCCCCTGCAATATTCTTCTGTTGGTATTCACTCTCGTTTTGAGTTGCTTGGTGCATTGGATGATTGCACTCTCCCACAGTAATAAGGAAAAAACAACACATATTGGCCATTTTTACACTTTATTCATTTTACACTGTCAGGGACCTCAGTAGCGTGTGGAAGATCCATACGCAGTCACAACAGCTTGGCACCTCCTCCTCATGCTGGTCACCAGCCTGGTCACACACTGCTGTGGGATGGCATCCCATTCCTCAACCAGGATTTGCCGCAAGTCAGCCAACATAGTTGCGTTGGTCACTCTGGCACGTACAGCACGCCCAAGCTGATCCCACAGGTGTCCAATTGGGTTGAGGTCTGGACTCACGGCAGGCCATTCCATCCTCTCCACTCCCAAATTCTGGAGGTACTCTGTGATGATCCTGGCTCTGTGGGGGCGAGCGTTGTCATCCTGGAGGATGGAGTTAGGTCCCAGATTCTGGAGATATGGGATCGCCACTGGCTCCAGAATCTCATTCCGATATCTCACTGCATTGATATTGCCTTCAATGATGACAAGTTCTGTTTTGCCTGTGAGAGAGATACCGCCCCACACCATGACACTGCCCCCATTGAAAGGTGTCACGCGATCTGTGCAGCAATCTGCATAGCGTTCTCCATGCCGTCTCCATACTTTGATCCTGCCATCCAGCTTCCGCAGACAGAACCTTGATTCATCACTGAACATGACGTTGCCCCACATTCTTAGGTTCCACTGTCAGTGCTGTCGACACCAGCGCAAACGGGCCTGACGGTGAAGGGCAGTCATTGCAGGCTTCCTGGCAGCCTTATAAGCACGAAGACCGGCCATGTGCAGTCTGTTCCTCACCGTCTGATCAGAGATCTGTCTGTGGTACCGTTGTGCAAATCTTGCCTGTAAATCTCTGGAAGAAAGCCTACGGTTCCTCAGTGAAGCAAGGGTGAGGAACCGGTCTTCTTGGGGTGTTGTCTTCCTGGGACGGCCACTTCGTGGTCTGTCTTTGACTTCACCAGTCTCACGGAACTTGGTCCTAAGTTTGGAAATGGTACCAGGGCTGACACCAAATAATGCTGCCACTCTACGTACCGGAACACCAGCTTCCACTTGCCCTATTGCACGGGCCTTATCCTGAAGGGACAAACGTGGCATGTTTATGCTTGGAGCACACACAAGCTCAACAAAGTTGCAGGACCCATGCACACAAGTGCTGTCAATTAGGTGCCAATCAGGTGCCAGCACTTGAAGCTCAAAATGAGAGTGAATACCAACAGAAGAATATTGCAGGGGATTTTGGCACATTTTTTTGGGCCGCTACCCACACGGCTAGCTGTGTTGCTCATTCCACGAATGCATGATCCTTACAAGTTGTACCTCGTTGTAAAGGTGACTAATCAGGCTTTCCAACGATATAAAATACAATACCAATTGGTATTATTAAAGGGGAGGAATAATCGACCGAAATAACGTTTCCGAACTTTTTTTGAGGAGTTTATAACCTCTGCATTTGAATGGATCTCTATGGGAATTGGGGGGTGGGACTAGATTAAGCTGTAAATTACACAGGAATAGTATGTAACCCATGGTTGGCTAAATGGCTGTAAGTCATCAAGGGTCTGAGGTATCAAACGAGCCTCAAACCATCACTCTGCTGCCAGATATGCAGTAGATATGGATGGATCACTTCATGGGTTGTTTCTCCTGACAAATTTTCCTATTGAACTCTATGAAAAAATAAGTCAGGACAAGAAACCCTTCAAGTTATCCATCCATATCTACTGAATTTCTGGCAGCAGAGTGATGGTTTAAGGCTTGTTTGATACGTCAGACCCTTGATGACTTAGAGCCATTTAGCCAACCATGTGTTCCACACTGTTCCAGTGTAATTTAAAGCTAAATCTAGTCCCACCCCCCAATTTCCATAGAGATCCATTCAAATGCAGAGGTTATAGTATCGCTTCTCAGGACTTTTTTTTATTTGTTTAACACTTTTTTGGTCTTTGCATAATTTAATTTGTGTTATCTCATAGTTTTGATGTCTTTACTATTCCAAAATGTGGAAAACAGTAAAAATAACGGAAAAAAACCTTCTATGAGTAGGTTTGTCCAAACTTTTGACTGGTACTGTATATAAAAAGGAAAAAGTTTGCCAATGTATATCAATACCTCTTATTAAGGATTAATTGAGATTAACAAGTTAATTGAGATTTATCGGATTTGTCAATAATACAGTCATTTTGACACAGTACAATCATACAGATCACTTTCTGCCACAGGTGCACAGTCCTCGGTACAGCCTATGACCTTCAAGAATTCCAGACCATAAATATTCTCCAAAATTTGAAACTGTGCACATGGATATTGAATTGAATAAAACTCCCTCCCAACAGGGCAAACTTTTCTCTCTAATTGTAAATTCCTAAACACAACTTCAGATCTATCTGCTACAACCTCAGGCAATCTGGGAAAGTGAGGACAAACAGGCAGACTCTCCGAAATTTGTCAGCCAATCACTTCCCCGTCACACTGCAACACAACTACTGACATACAGTATGCTGACAACAGGCACCCCATCGACCAGAGGAGTCACTATTGAGCCAGCTAAAACTCCACCTCCCATTCAGACCGTGTCAGTGCCAACTCTGGCTGAGGCCAATTGTGTACAGCTTCACGGGACTCCGAGCCACAGCTGACCTGGGCCTTAGGGTATGTAGCTCCAGTATGAACAAGTGCCTAACTGTAAGCACCACTCGGAAGCCCCCCCATTGATTTTCATTTTCATCCAATCCTTAAAGCTGGCATAGCTCTCAAGTTGCAGCCCCTGCATGGTTCTAATCGGCAGCAAGCAAAAACTGCACTATTGTGGTATATATCTGTCTGTACACCATCCATGATTTAAGCCATAGTATGAAATAATGTAATTTATAATAATTGATAATTAACAGCACTATAACTTACAATAATTAACAGTACTTGTGTTTCAACCAACTTTTAGAGGCCTGGTGACACATAATGCTACAGAAAAAGAGGCAACATAGCTGTTTGAATTTTTTGAACACAAAGACAGTTGAAAATTTGAAAATACACTTATGCATGAATGTATAGGTCCTTTCCTCCCTGGTGAGATGGAAAACTACAGAAGCAATCCCTTTCTTTTCTATTCAGCCATTTTTGCCCATTGTGTGAAGAATGGTTTTAAACTGTGGAACATCACTGGATAACGGATTATCAACTTGTTCTATTTTGGGTCTCCTGACTGATCTAACCCTCACATTACTAGGTTCGTAGCATACAGTCCAGTTTAAAACCCCTCCCATTTTTCCATTGCATTGCATTACTTAGGCCTATTTATTCAGCAGAGACAGCCCGGCTTATGACTTTGCGGCCGACACGTTTCATGTCCAGTTCCTACAGTTAGATTTTTACTGTGGCAATAAAGTTATGGAATGCTAATGCAACTGAACTACAACCCACCCCAGGTCCAAATGCCATATCTTTCAGAGTCCAGAGCTCTAGTGAGTATTTATCATCGCTGCCTTAGTGACGTCACCCCATGGAACAAGGTTTCCAGTGGGAACTGAAAAACTAGAAAACCGTGTTTTCAGGAAAAGCATCTAAACTTGTAGGAAAAGGTGTTCGAGAAACACTTTTGGAAAAAATATTAGGCCAGTGTGCATAACTGAAAATATTTGTTGTCATTGCGGTCGCATTGTCAATTGATACCATTTGTTGATGTTGGTGGAAGTCAACTGGATGCCTTTGTGTGTACCAGGATTTCTATATACACAATCAGATGGCAGTAAAACATGGTATATCCAGTGCTGGACTGTGAAGCATACATTTCAGTTATTTTCCTCTCCCATAAAATGACATCCCATTCAGCCAAGCAGGACAATACAAAAATTATTAATGCGGCAAATATTTTAACTTCATAATTCCTTACATAAATGTGAGCTCTCTGATGTATTTTCATATTATAGTTGAGTTTCAGTAACCAGGCTCAACCATTTCTACGTGTGTGTGTGTGTGTGTGTGCTCTCATCTGCTGAAGTATGAAATGACACAAGACTTATTTTAGCCAATTCTAGCCTCAACAGAAAGTTATGCACATTTATGGGTCATTCTCACGAAATCCCGATTTCAAAGATTCCAAACATCCAAATTTTAAAAAGACATAAATAAGGAATTTCTTTTTTGAAACATAGAAAACAAGGTCTTAGGTAATCAGGACTATAATCTAAAAATATATATATATTGACACTATATCACATTTTTACACCTTTCACCAAACAAGTCCTTGAAAATTCTCATTACCGCAACTATCCAAAACACCTAAAAAATTATAAAAACTAATTATTATTTGTAATTTTGAAAATGAATGATTAACAGGCTTGAACAGAGTAACATGAAACTCTGGGGAAAAGTTTTTTTTTTACATAAATACATTTATTTAATTTTACTGATTTCTCTCATTACCGCAACACCTCCTACAATCTACAACCTGTTTTTTGTGATATTTCATGGAAACCCGACATATTTTAAAAGTCATTCTGAAAAACTGAAATAAGAAAACTTATATATTCTTTAGACAAATTGAAAAGCAAAAAAATTTAAAGTTAATTAAGGAATGAACCCACAATTAGCATCTGTTTCGGTAATGATATACATGTTTCGGAAATGAGGTTGATGATTTCGGAAATGAGAATTTGTGATTTTTTTTTTTAAATTCTTGCATTCATACATTTTTTATTCTTGCATTCATAAGATAATCTAACTAATTCAATATCAAGGACACCTGACACACCTACCTACACACTAACCCACCCGTTCACGTGCAAAGAACACAAAAGTGCACAATTTAAAAAAAGTTCAATTCATATTTATTCTGAAAAACAAGTAGGCATATACAAAATGCAATATATAAAAACAGAACACAAACAATCAAACTTTGTTTGACATTTGACAAAATGTGAAACATGTTTATAAAAAGAACTTGAAAAGAACTGAATAAAAATTCAAAAAACAAGTAGGCCTATACAAAATGCAATAATAACAGAACACAATCATGACAAAATGTGAAACATGCTTAGACCTATAGAACCCCACCCACAATTAGAATATGAAATAAGAGCTCCAATAGACCAAACACAGACAGCAAACAGCATAGCATATAATAATCAGTAACCAAGCAAGGGCCAGACAATATGAAGCAGTAATGACTGCATAAAACCTACTCCATAGACAATTATGTCGTTTTTTGTTGCAATTTTTAATGTCATTTTGTAATTGTTATTTTTCTCAGCCCTAGTCTGTCTTATACATCAGTCCTCAGCTATTACAACAATAGCTCTTCCATCTTATCAATTAAAAAGTACTTCATAGTTTATTTTATTCAAAGGCAGCCAAAAATGGTGCACAAACACACACACTCACTCCCACACAGCAGTGTTTTATACACGCTTCTTTCTGTGCTGAGCCCAGATCTCAGGCACAACACTGAAATGCCGAGCAGACGATGTGGCAGGTAGTGGCTCTGGGATGATGCATTTGATATCATCCCGGTAATACCATCTTATAGTAGAGAGTGAATGGCTTACAGACTGTGTGTGTGTGTGACTGTATTGTAGGTAGAGAGATAACAGTGAAACTATCAGCATATATTCTCTAATTGTTTTAACTTCTTGTCAGTTAAATAATGGTGAAGTTTAACAATTCATCATTTTGCTGGGGACCCCCTGAAACTCCCTCAAGGACCCCTGGTGGTCCCCGAACCCCACGTTGAGAACCTCTGCTATAGACTATGCTAATTACTCTGGCTGTAATCTCTCCAACCCCTAACCTCTCTCTCTCCTTTCTTCTGTACTCTTCCAGCAGTTCTGGGTCGTTGTGAACTTTTTCTCTGAATTTTGCCAGCCTAGCCTTCGCTAAAGCTTTCTTTTTTTCACTTGCTGACTGTCTGCAATGAAACAGAAGATAAAGCAAAAATATCAACAGTTAGTAAATAACATTTAATTTGTCCAGAATTCCACGACTGTATTGTAACAGTAAAACTATGGAGAAGGGTCCAACTGCAGCCCTCACCCCTCAAGTCACGCTATTTGTGTGAGCCAATGGGGTTTGAGCACATGAAACACATGACCTCACTCCTCAGGTCCCAGTTCTGTGAGTTGGGTTAGTCGTACAAAGTAGGATACTAACGTGAAGATGTTGGATCTAATGTGAGAGAACATCATTTGAAGTCATTAAATATTACAACAATGCTCATAATGTATTCACATTTGTATTCCGAATAAATGCTTTGTTGAAAATGCATTAAGCTACGGATCTGACTGCTAGCCTGTTAGCTTACTACTGTAATTTCCCATAGAGGTTAATAAGTTAGCCAACATTGTCATGTTCCCTTCAGCCTGGTCCTCAGCCCAGCCCTCAGTTTCCTTCAGTTTCCCTCAACTCCTCAGTCTACACACCTGCCTACCATCATCACATTCTGGAACCCTGACATCATTATATTCTAGAACTCTGACAACATTACATTCTAGAACATCATCACATGACATCATGCCATGACATCATCACCTATCCTGTATATCAAGTCTGATTCTTGGTCCACTCCACGTTAGTGTCGTTTCTGCTCTCATGGATCACACCTTATCCATCGCCTGTCTGTCTCTTGGTCTGCCTGCTGTTCCCCGTCTTCATTTTTTATCTTTTTATTTTTTTTATCTCTCTCTCTCCTGCGTTTGTGTTCTGCACTTGGGTTCACTTGAACTCTGTAACAAACATTAGCTTACAGTTTACTGCATACAGCCTGTGGTAGCTCATTAGCCGCTAGCATCTAGTTATTAAGTCCAACCAGCAGGGAGCGATAATACCTGCATGACAGGGACCTGAAGTAAAGTCTGAGGGGCATGACAAGTGAGGTCTGAGGAGGGACATAATGAGTGAGGTCTGCAGTTGGACCCTTTTGAAACAAGTAGTAATAGTGTGATTCTCGGACCAGCTGAGAGGAGCTAGCTAGTCAGCTAGCTAGCAATACAGATAGCTAAAGTATTGTGGCTGGTCAAATATCAGTTTATTGGACATAGCAAATATCACATTACCTGAAACTTAAAAAAAATAGTCTGTATGATTAAATTCTCATTACCGAAACAGATGTTCTCTCTACCGCAACTGGCCTTAAACTGTAGCGGTAAGTGAGAATGGTGTTGCGGAGGATGAGGGACGCTAGCATGTTTTGCTAACAATAGAGAAGCCATGATGACTGAGCACTTTTTACTCAATGTACTTAATTAGGCATTAAGTAAGTATATTTTCATAGAAAATTTTAAATCTAATGTTTTTCTAAATATGGAAAACTACCTGTATCGGTAATGATAATCAATACTGTCGTGTACACAGTCTGACAAGAAAAAGTTAAACTTTTAACTGGAGAAATATAAAGAAATCTGCTTACCTGGTAGCCATCTTGAAGGTACTGGCAGATGTGTCGCTTCATTCAAAATCAAACTTTATTTAAAATTCTGTGTGTGTGTGTGTAAGTCCTTCAAAAATGTTGCGGAGGATGAGAACATCAGTCATGGACACTTCATTTTTACTCTATTTTTTCATTATTATTATATATGAATATTCAGTTAATAGTGTTTCTGTCATTTGAAAACATCTAGTTGAACATCCTTTTATTTTTTCCAGAATATTCTCATTTTACTCTGTTTAAATTACAACATAACATATACTCAGACAGAGTTGGACGCATTGCGGTAATGAGAATTTCAGCAGAAAATGCAATAAAAACCAAAAATAATTAGTTTTTTTGTTGAAATTACTCATTGTGCAAGGTAGAGAACACTATTATCTTTATTATGATATTTTGTTATGTTACTAAATTACCTGTTTTATATTTAAAATCATTACTGCCATGGTAGTTTAATGGTTTCATGAGAATGACCCTTATAACTTGCAACATGGCTGAGTGTGAGCTAGCTAATGAGGTGGATTACTAGCTTGTAAGTCAACCGTCGTAGAGAGGAATTAGTGAATTTGTCATCCACTGACAAAAACGTTCATGGCAATAATCATGCAGTGTCACCATTACTATGAGTAAGACAATATTCAGTCAAAATGGCTAAAATTGCACCCATGTCGTGAGCTGTGATGCAATTAACATAATTCACGTGAGGTCTATGGAGTGTAAGCAATACATTTTATCCCTGGTTGTATAACATTTCCAAGATGATGTATGGAGCATGACTGTGCATTGAATCATGTCCTCTGAGGTTTTAACATATAAGCTTCAATTTTTTCCAGTGACTGGAGGGAGTTGATACTAGGGGTAAGTGTACCAATATCAGGGATAATTATATACCAGGGATAAATATATATATTGTACTTCATAGCAATTTTCTTAGAGTTTTCATTTGATAACTAATTATTTTTACACTTATCAATTTTCTGAATGGTATACATTAGTTTACTGTCCATAACACTGTTTTACAGATTTTTACACAGACATAGTCAAAATAGCAATATAATGAACTGATTTCAACAACCTGCATAACCAATTATCCAAAATGCATTACAATAAATGAATAGGCATTTTGATAAGTGAAAACTATGTATTTCCCTCTTGTATGCACAATTTTGAGGGAATGTTCAAATCGGTTTCAATGAACTCTTTTTAAGCATGGACATGGACAAGTATGGACATGCCCTTCGCGTCCTACGCATTTCATAAAATGATCATAAAAGCAGTAGTTGTAGTCCTGGGGATCCATTGTGTATGCTGGTTTTTGTTACGGCCAAGTTCTTGACCATTTAAGGCCGTTGAAACATTGTGCACTACCCTACTAAATCCCTGGGTAATTAGTGGATGAAGGTTTTACGACAGATGGTGATGTACTGAAATACAGAGAACCAGATACACATCACAGTCTATTTTCTTTACATTAATGACATGGAACCATAGAGAGAGGAACCCGGAGCTGACAGTCACCTGTTTAATGGACTCTGCAAGTAACATGCAAGTTCTGAACAGGTGTTCCTAGAAAGCATGTTAACAGGATACTCCAGCCTTTTCAGTTCATTACTACAGCAGTGATTGAAAGCAGAAGACCCAGCAGCAACAGCACCCAGAGGTATTCACTGCCTATTTCCATGGCTTGAATCATGATCAAAGAACTTTCCAGAATCAGCCAGCTGTCCATAGTATATGTAGGCCACATCGGTCCTGTGCATTTGATCAGTATGTGTACCTTGAACCTGGAAAAATGGGCTATTTTACTTGATGTCTGAAGATCAGTCCAAAAATATAGGTTATTCAAATCAATGATTTTAGGCCGAAAGTGAAACAATCAGTAAACCTGTTAGCTTTTGAGTACTTCTCTGACTGTTCAAATCCACCAATCTACCAGTACATGTTTCAATAAGACTGCACTTGTGTCACCTCCTTTGATTTTCCTAAAATAATTGCGATCCAATAAGGAAACCTGACATGCTAATGTGAGGATATGCCACGTGTGCTGTCACCGTGTTTAATATCCCAAAATATCTGGTAACACCTCTGCTTCCACATGCCATTTTCACAATGCAGATTGTATCTTAAACATCCACTGAATAGACACCAATTAGAAGCTAAATAAAATTACTTGAAGATATGTTTTTCCCAGAGCCCTCACGATTGCAATACACAAATGTATGCTTTTAAATCAGGCCAGTAAACATGTAACATCTTGGTATCTGGCACTCTTGTGAGATTAGCTTCATCGTCTGCTAACCACATTTCACCCCAAGTGTAGATTCAGCATTATTAATAACAGAGATTGATAAAATGTGCAAAAATGTAAGGTGCAGGACTTGTAATGCACAATTGAAAGACAAAGTGCATATGAGATGTGCTCAACATCCTCTTTCCTCACATGATAAAGGGCTGGAATGTGCAAACTCATGGCAGTTACTTTCTACAGTTGAAATGCTTGCAACACAAATGTACTTGCTCCAACATTGGCCAATTTTGATGAGGAAAGTTTGTTCTCTCCTCAGTCCCCCAACTGTTTAGAACAACACAGAGCCCCTGTTCTAGTGCCTCCAGATTGTTAAGCTCTAAAAGGGGAAAAGGAGAGAAACCCCTGTCAGGACAGCTGCTGCAACGCACTTTTGTCCTGCAGACAACACAACATCTGCTGCTGTGTCTGATGTCTTTTCCCACAACAGCTCACTCTGGTGCTTTCTCATGCTTGATTTCTACTTCTGCAATCTCTCGTTCTTATTTAAAGAGGTCAGGGCTACTGTAAGTCCACACCAAAAAAATTATAATAATTTATAAAAATGGACACATCCCTTATTTTAAACCCTTATGACGATGGTTGAGTTTTTTTTTTTTTGTAACTTTGATCTGATTGCAAACAAAATGTACATATTATAGAGTATTTCCTGCTACTTTGATACGAAGTGACATGCAGAGAACCATATCTAGTGTGTATCAATATCATGAATCAGATACATGACTGGAATAATCCGATATCTGCACCAAAGATAATGGCGAAAATTATGAGAATTTATGTTGGCTAAACTGAGAGGCCTGCATAATTTCTGAAAATATTATGATGGAGAAAACCATCTTATCAAGAGGGCAAATAAATTAACTGCAATCAAAACAGGAGGATGAACGCAGGTGGCAAGGGTTCTACATCTTGTAACGCAATGGAGCATCTGAAAAAGCAGCAAAACATGGTCTGATACGGCACGTAGCCTGATTCGCGTCCTTTGCTATGTGCTCCTGCCTGTTTCACCAATAATGCTTTAGGTCTAAGACTACACCCCAGATTCAGAGAGGCATCATTCTTTGGGGTTCCAGAAGAGTACACCTGAAAATAAGCATTGAAAGGTCATTAAAACTCACACATAAAAAGTAAGCCTGATTTTTAGTACGGACGCATATCACCTTAGCATGTGGATAAAGGGTGATAATCTCCAGCTCTTTAATACAATACAGTTTGCACGTGGTGTGACATTCAACCAACCTGGTTAACTGCCATTCACCCATTTGCGGAAACAAATTAGCCTTTAATGTCACACAGTTTTAACATTTATGTGGGAGGAATTCTAACGATTTTGGTGAAAATACTAGGAATTAACTTAAACTTAATAAATTGTAAATGCTTATACTCAGTATAATAAGAACGTATCATCCCAAAAAAAAATTGTTCCCATCTGCACAACTTTATATGCCTATATATCACATGTATTTTCCCAAATGAAGTGTTTTCTATACCTATGTATACTTAATCTTTTTTAAGATTAGTCTACTTTATTTATACCTCACAAACATCACAAGTAAGTAAATCAAACACAAAATACAGGGTCCAATATGGAGTTGTATCGCTAGATTACTGGATTAGTAATCTACTACATATAAACTGCTTCATGAACATGTTTCTACAGTCAGGCCATTAAGACAAAGTGGATGAAGCTGATGTCATTAGCCTGAAAGCAAAATGACATACACAAGTCAGTTTATGAGTCAGATAGGTTAAAAGCCTATGTTTCACCAAATAAAACAAAAATAAAATGGAAAAAGGAATCCCAGTCTGTGTTGCTTTCTGAAGTTGAAATGCCATTTTCATGCATTCCAAACAACAGGGAGGTGGTACCTCTATATGTTAATGCTGACTTGTCATTGCCAGTCAGCTATTTTTGAGCAACATACAATATTGAGAAGTGTGGTAATACAAGATGTTGATGCATCGGTTTAGAAATCATTCTAACAAACTATTAATCATACTGCTGCAATATTTAAATGGGAACAATGTTTCCTCAACACCAATAAGTTTCACACAGACGCCTATTGCTAATAGCTAATGTACACACCTTGAAGACACACCATGATCCACGTGTACACATTTACTTATGGACATGGGACTGCATCTGGCTACTTTTGATACATCCTCAGCCAGTTGGCATGCAATTGGTACACAACCCATTTGTGAATCATTTAACCATTTAAGAATGAGCGATGTCACACTTATTATAGCCAATCTGTACCCTGGCATGTCTATGATGGAATAAAAAGCTAGACCTAATAAACAATCTTGTAATCAATGAATAGAGCAGGGGAGAACAAAACCTCTGAAAAAACCAGACGGCCGTCTATATCCGCAGCCAAAAGCTGCAAATCAAAGGGCCTTTCACTTCATTGTGCAAATGGATGTTCATTACTACAAACGGCACAAGCTCCATAGAACAGCTAGAGAGCAAACAGTGGTTTTCTCTTTAAAATGTGCCATGGACTTCTGGGCACAGGTTAAAGAACCAGACATAATTTACAACCCTGCGAATAGTCTGAGCTTCTGCCAACACCTTACATTTACACTCACTTCCTTTGTGGAGTTTGTTTCTTTGTACCGGGAAGAGCAGGAGGACACATTTACACTCCCTTCCTTTGTGGAGTTTGTTTCTTTGTACCGGGAAGAGCAGGAGGACACATTTACACTCCCTTCCTTTGTGGAGTTTGTTTCTTTCTACCGGGAAGAGCAGGAGGACACATTTACCCTCCCTTCCTTTGTGGAGTTCGTTTCTTTGTACCGGGAAGAGAAGGAGGACACATTTACACTCCCTTCCTTTGTGGAGTTTGTTTCTTTGTACCGGGAAGAGCAGGAGGACACATTTACACTCCCTTCCTTTGTGGAGTTTGTTTCTTTGTACCGGGAAGAGCAGGAGGACGAATGTGACACAGAACACCTGCGGTGCCAATTATCCCGAAGTACCTTCTTTTTTTCAGTTTTTTTATTATTGCTGTCTGTACAACCTTTTTTATTTCAAATGTTCCACAACAATCTATAATGATGTCCTGAGAACGGTTACACAACAAAGCAAGACAAACACGGTCACATGCGCACACTAATGCACACACACCTTAAACTCAGAAAATCAGGGACATGCACATGTGGCCATGGGCCGTTATACATGAGCCATCACTGAAAAAATACTCTGCTTTTTCACGAAAAGGAAATAAATCTGTGGATAAGACATTATGCATGTTGCATAGAATGAATCGTCAAATCTGGCTTCTTTCAAATGTGGCCACACTGCCTGTACCAAGCTGGTACCAAATCACTTTTTTAACAAAAAAAACTGAAAATACAAAATTGCAATGCCAAGAACAAGCCATTTATACCATCTCAGCTGGTAATTTTTGTATGATTTATAATGAAACATCTGGGTTGACGCTAGAAAGATTTTCAGTCCTCATCCTTACTGGTTTCATTTAATGAAATAGCCTCGACTGTTGTAATTCTTGTGTGATGAATAAAACATTACAGTCATTGTAGTTTTCACATATTACATTTTGCTTACCAAATGAAAACATAAACAGTGAAAAAGAAAATACCTTGTGCAGAACCTCTTTCTTTGTATAAGGTGCCGGTTGTGGCAAGAAATTAATAAGAAAATATAAGAACCAACTATATTAGTGGCTTTCTTTTTTTTTGTAAACCGTACACTCAAAACTAAATTGAATTGCACCTTTACAATAATTTAAAAAAGCATGAATGCAGTAAGGTCTGATTCTTTTATTTTATATTGAATATGTGCTTTGCAAAATAAAACAGTTTGCTCTTACCGCTTCTGAAAAAAAAGGCTAAATGTTTTAGCCCAAGCCTAGAGATGTAATGTAAACCATGTAAACCAGCTGCAAAAAACAAATCCCAATATAGATTTATTTGTCACCCTATCAATCTTGAATGTGTCCTCCAGTCAGGAACAGTGTGTGATGGAGTCATGACAGGAACACAATGACCTCTACATAATCATTACACAAACAGCAATCAATAATAAAGCCAGACAACCTCAGTCCACTATCATCTAGTCCCATAAAGTAAGACCAGAAGACACATGACAAAATACAGAGCTTATTTTGGATAAACAGACAGGTTTATTACCAAATACAGTGCATCCGGAAAGTATTCACAGCGCTTCACTGTTTCCACATTTTGTTCTGTTACAGCCTTATTCCAAAATTGATTAAATTCATTTTTTCCCTCAAAATTCTACACACAACACCCCATAATGACAATGTGAAAAAAGTTTTTTTGAGATTTTTGCAAATTTATTAAAAATAAAAAACTAAAATTTCTTTAAGGGTTGTTTCTCCGGACTCATTTTCCTATAGAACTCTATGGGGAAAAAAGTCAGGAGAAATAACCCTTGCAGTGATCCATCCACATCTACTCCATATCTGGCAACAGAGTGATGGTTTGAGGCTCGTTTGATAGCTCAGACCCTTGATAACTTACAGCCATTTAGCCAGCCATGTGTTCCATACTGTACCAGTGTAATTTACAGCTGAATCTAGTCTCACCCCCCAATTTCCATAGACATCCATTCAAATGCAGAGAGGTTATAGTATCGCTTGTAACAGTACCTGAAAATAAGATATCGACAGTTTTTGGATGTTGATGGTCACAGACTTCAGGAAGTAACAGCATGTAAAGGATATGCGACCAAATATGAAATATAATACTTTAAAAATACGTTAAAGCAAAGGGTATGAATACTTATGTAAATGAGATATTTTAGTTTTTTATTTTTAATAAATTTGCAAAAATCTCAAAAAAACTTTTTTCACATTGTCATTATGGGGTGTTGTGTGTATAATTTTGAGGGAAAAAATTAATTTAATCAATTTTGGAATAAGGCTGTAACAGAACAAAATGTGGAAAAAGTGAAGCGCTGTGAATACTTTCCGGATGCACTGTATAATCTGATATAATATCATTTTCAAGTTCATTGTAGCAAATAGCTCTGTCATGTAGCCTATGCTTTTCCGGTCATGGAAAAGTAAAGAGGCAATGTTGATGCCGATGGCTGACAGAATGGCAGCACGTTTTACCAGTGTGTCTGGGTTCTTCGGCCTGTTTGAACTGGAGAGACGCATGAAGAGCAGGGAGGTTTGTAACTGTGTGCGCGAGTCCCTCCTGCTCACACCTCTCCACTGCAATTCAAAATCCGTGAGCCTTAAACACTTTAAACACGGTGTAACTTACACCCGATGCGACGGCGGCACCTGACAAGACAAATCAGGCTTATATGGCTACCACCGACGAACCGGCATCTCCGTTACTCTGGATTAATTATTTAAGGGGACACGGAGAGGATGTCAAACCGGCAAAGCGGGCACTCCTGACGTTTCATTCAATTCAGTGCTGCCTCTCCATATTTCACAGCTTAAGCTCAGCTCTACTTCCCAACAGCAGAGTCGTTTCACATGAAAAAGTGAGGGGGGGGGGGGTTATTTGGCCATGTGTGGGCCGGGGGTGGAGGGGTATTTGGCCATGTGTGGGCTGGGGGTGGGCCGGCGGTGGAGGGGGGGGGGGGGTATTTGGCCATGTGTGGGCCAGTGCTGACAAAGCGGAGAGTAACTGAATAACAAAGCTGAGTAACAAAGCGATGGCTTCGATTCTGGCTGGTGCTGCAGCCATGCTGAGTGCAGTATATCAGGGCCTGTTTTTGGAGGCGTGAGGCTTGGGGAAAAGCACACAAACAAGGGCTCCTTTGGGGGTTCTGAACAGTCATCAATAATTCACTCTCCCGCCGATGACTAAATCTGTCACGCGGCAGTGGGAAAAGTGAGAAGCCCCCTATAGTCACAGCGTGCAGGGGCGCCCACTTTCACAGGACCTGCGCAGCCGTCTGAGGTGTTACATATTTCACAGGGGAGCTGCACAGAATGAATGGTAACTCATCAGTTAGACTCAGTTAGACGGAAGTAAAAAGCAGTTAAATCGGCTGCATGTTTGAATCCCAGGTAGGGCATTGCCATTGTCTTGAGGAAGGCATTGGATTTCGTTTGTAAATATCTAACTGTACAATAGGCTAGCATGCACAATGTGCACTGGATAAGGACATCTCTTAAAGGTTGTATCAGCGATTTTGGGTGACGTCACTTCTGAAGCGAAATCCCAAACAAACATACTTATGAATAATTATGTTATGTTTTAAAAAATAGTGTTCAAGCATCCAGAATTATAACCACGTTAATAACGTTTGTAAGAAACCAAACCGTTTGTAAATCCGTCAAGATTTCAGCGAGATAAGAGTATTAGCGTTTGTGCAGATCATTGTGATTGGTTGGAATACTGTTTATTTTGGTTTTGAGTGGTTGGTAGTACCATTTGTTTTTGTGTACGATCTCGGAGCATAGGCTGCCTACAGAGACGCGGTTTTTTGACGGCCTGCTTATGGGGCGGGCAGCTAGCGGATCGTGAGGAAAAATCAGATGAATGTGATCATTTATGTTTCCACCCAAAATCGCTGATACAACCTTTAAGCAAGCAATAAATAAAAAAGAATAACAAATAGGCCTACTACAAACAGGCTGGGTATTTAAGAGGAGTGAAACCAAGCAATTGAATAATTGGCTATTTGACCGTGCAGATTTTAATCCATAACTCTAATATGTGTGCCTCATGTACTATTAATCTGATCCCATGCCGTAACAGTAGAAATACTGATGCTGTTTATTGTATCTGCTAAGAGTGGGAGCTTTCAAATTTAATGACGGCATCCCCATGGGAATAAATTATGTTTGGAGTGGAAATACTAAGCCAAGCTAAACTTGTAAAATATGCACTGTGGACTGCTGCACCAAGCAAATCGATTTTCTAAAAACTACCCTGATAATGCCTGCAATTCAAGAAACGCAGAAACATTAGCAATTCCAAAATACAACACCATACAACACCAGCAAAGCACAATTGTGAAATCATCGCAAACTTAGCTTGAATGTGTGCAGTCATGGGTGATGGATAAAATGTTTGATCCCCTCCCAAAAGTCAGAATGTACTAATATGGACCCCAGTACCTGGGGTTCAATTCCCCGTCATGGCACTTTCTGTACTCCTGCTTCTAAAAAATATACATAACATTTAAAAAAAGTTAAAACGGCATTTTGGATTAATGCCGTTTTGGGTGAGAAATATTAATAAGGCTCAACAAGTGTCATTCAAGTTGGCCGTATGGCTCTGTTTGAAAATTAAAATTAAGCACATAGCATGCATTTGGTTGTAGACCTACTTAGTAAGAACAGGCCATATAACTATCAATCTGGTGTGCACTTTCATAGATGACATTCCCTGGGTTCAGGTAATATATGACAAGTGCACACCAGATTTATGGCACTTTAATAGCTATGTCTGTTAACATGAACATAACACTGTAGACAAATACAAAAAGCGTTTGCGATAGTCACTGAAGCATTTTCGCTGAAATAGGCTAATACATTCTGCTAATACAACTGCTTTAATAAAGATTAAGGTGTTGTCTGTCAACACTGGTTGACAGTCACTGGATGAATAAATACAAGTGAGAGCTCTGTTGGGAGTGTGTTGCCTTGACTAAAGCCTGGCTCAGTGAGAGGGCAGCAAGCCAGGGATTGTGACAGAAGATCTTTAATCACCAATACTGTCACTAACGATCGGCTGTTGGCTAATGCTGCTGCGGTCTGGCCCTGGACCAGGATTCTGGGCGATTAGGCCACATTTGAGCTGTAAGCACACAAGATAACCCATAATGCAGTATGAGCTACCTGGCCTGCTGCACAGTGCAGGGCTATTCTCTGGGAGGACTGTCCCAAGACTGAGGGAGACACTACACACACTGCACTGGCAGATGGGCCACTCACTAAAACAGTTAGGCTACGTGGTCCTTTACGCATGCATGCTTTTGCAAAGTAGCCTATGTGAAATATCAATATGCCAGCTGACACACACGGGCTCAACAGCATGTATGTACAGACTACATTCCATCAAGGCCCACTAGCTTGTAAATTTGCCATTCTAAGGCAGCATTTCACTCAAGTAATTAACCATGAATCCATAAATCAAGCAGCCCTCCTTCCATAGTGCTGATCTGAAGTTAGTCTAAAGCACCCTTCAAACTGAAAAGTACATTTCAGATCAGCACTGTGTGAGGAAGGCTTCTTGATAAATTGGGTCATGATTAATTACTTAAATTAAATACTTAGAAGTCAATCGAATACATTTTCACTTTTACTTCCAAAGGTGGACTATAAAGCCTGCCTTCCTTATTCTCATTATCTGGAATTGGCTTTCCAAATATTAACAGAGTTAATACAGATATTGGTAATACTGAAGAAGCCATTTTAAAAAGCCTCCTATATTCCATTATATTCTATTTAGGCCTGCACTAGAATAATGAATCATATCTTCTATATAAGCAAACAGTTTATAAATTTTCTTCAGACGCTGTTCTAAAGCAATCTAAGTACTGTTTGTTAACATCAAATAATGCACCCTCAAAGAAAGCTAACTGTGTACACTTGTAAGCGTGTACATGAAACTTGGTATTAATTGAGAGCACAAGTCCTTTAAACTATGTGGTCCACATTGGTCTGAAGCTTCTTCCTCTCCTACACTGGGGGTGCGTCCCAATATTCTTCACTCCCCACCTCCCCACCACCACTCCCCGACTACCACTTCTCTCCTACCCGGAAATATGCAAAACTGCCTGAACATTTTGAGTACAAGTATTTGCATGTACAGTATCCAATGTACATGACATTGCGGTTTGCGTCGAGACATTCATTAATATGTAAGCATTAATACGTAATTAAGATGTAATCAGCAACATTAGATTAAAACACAAAGATCCGTTTCCGGGGCACGGAGTAGAGGAGTGGTAGTGGAGGAGGAAAGGTGGCATTTTTCCGACTATTGGGACACACCCCGAGATGTGTGAAACGGCAGGAAACAGGAAGTTAAACAGTGCACTTATATATATGATATCTCTTTCTTTCATGTCAGGGCATGGTTTTTAGAAACAAACTGCTGACACTGAAACAATATTTACTATGGCCATAGCTTTGTGCTATTGAAACTTGAGTTCACTTCAGCATTCAGCCTCCTCCTGTCTCTAGTACAACCCCCTCACTCAAACCACTGACCACCACCACCCAGCCACCCCATTTCAAGCCAATAGCTTAAAACTGCACGTCATCAAGTTAAAGTTTCCACCTGCCATAGTACTGAATTACCAATTACGGAGTGAGGCTTTGTTGTCATGACCACATCCTCTCACAACTGCATGAGCAGCTACCAGTAAAGCAGAGGAGGAGTGACTCACTCTTCTCTCATGAAAGACCTCACTGATCAACATGCAACATCGTCTTCACAAAGCCAGCCAAACTAGAACCTTTGACTTTATCAGTTTTGTCCATGCCATCAATGCTACAAAATCAACAACTTGGCAGACCTCGGCCAAGGCAAAACAATCTTCCCTCGCATGAATGTGTACAGAAGATTTTGTGTCTGTACTAACAGGTCAAGAGATGAGGTCATTTGAAAGTTTTACCTTATGGTGGTGCTAGAGGAAAGTTCATGGGGTCACCAAAATCAAGTTATTTCTCTTTGGAGCATGAATGTGTACAGCGTATGCTGGCGAAACGTATGCTGGTAGCTTTATATGACCCCAATCTCAATTAGCTCCATTTCACAAATTTTCATCATGATAAAACAGAATTATTTCAAAGTCAACTTCGCTTCATCAAACAGTGCTCAGAATCTGTTTGTCAACAATATTCAATTTAAAGAATATTTTTCCATCACTTCCATTTTTAGCTTCTTAAAATTTTTAAGATTTACATTGTTTTGAAATAAAAGTTAATGCATCCCAATGGTATCACCTGTATAGGCTTCTTTTGTAAACCTAGCGCACACTACAGCCTTAAAACCTTACTATGCTCTTCAGGTAAACTATTAAAACCATTGAGCCTGTACTTTCAGGGCTGGGATACTTCAGCACATAGGCACTAAGAATACTGCTGCCAGATTTGTTTTCAAAAATAAAACTAACATCCTAGTTCCACAAAGTCAGTTTTACTGAAAGGAGAGTAAAATTGGTCAAGTTGAAAACTTAAGATTGGCTATACAGGTCACATACAGTATATAAATCATTTGTATGTACCGACAGGCCTAGGTCAGCTGCATGCTTGTGTAACTTACAGCATATCTGTATTGTTATACCAAAATGTTACTTTAACATAATTCAAACAAGCAGCATACTCTGGTCTTCATGACAGAACTTCCCTGTTCAGTGCATAAACATTAGTCTCTACTGATGGAGGAAGACTTCAGATTCCTATTTTCAGTTCTGTTAATTATAAAGCTAGCTATCATGCTCATGAGAAACCAAAGCAGAGAAACCACACATACACAGGTCTAGAGGAAGCCCCAGGAGTGAACAGTGCACACAGATTGAAAATGTGCAAGATCCTGTGAAATATAACTGTTACTAGAATATACAATATACCACTTATAAATAATAATATCATGCAATTTAATTTCACTCACAATTCATGGTTCCAAGTGATAGACCACAATAAAAAATGGAATGAAAATTAAAACATGTGGCCACTTCCACTAGAGGTGGGCACCAGTGCACCAAGAACATGTGTAATATTTCAATTTAACTCCTCAGTTTTTCATGTTAGGGGTGCTGGTAAAGGGCTAGCACAAAGGATTGTTTACCAAAATATATAGCCTATATGAAATGAAAGGGACACCAGGGAAATAGCCATGCTTGGTAATCAACTGTGCTAAAGGACATGGGGAAGTCAACCATCTATCAAGCGTGACATCAGCCCCAGAAAATGGCGAGAGAAATATCTGATTAATGGGAGAAGCTGACCTTAAAATGATGAGTCACAACGACAACAGAAAACAAAGAATAATCACGCCTCTAAATGCATAGATGCCCAGAACCTTTAGATGGTTAACCCACCAGAAATGATTCCCCTCTGAATAAAACTAAACAAAACGTAAGCAAGTAGAAAAATGCTTTCATAATGTGTACTATACAGAACAAACTATACTGAAGTTCACAACCAAAGGGAAATGAAGTCATTTCCTGAGAACATGCACGGGTCTGAAAAGTAAGATGAGTCTAAGCAGATATGAGAACCCTTGTGGCAAAGCATACCATCACCACATAACAGTTGACTGAGACAAGATTCTTCAAAGACTGCCATGCAAAAGCCAGACAAATTACAGAGAACAAAACAAAACAAGATAATACATCATCTTTTGAGCTAGGTCTCTGTGTTTTTATGATTATTCAAGACAATGCAAAAGGAAGAGCCAAGAGGACCTTGGCATGTCAGAAAGCCAGGTATGAATGTTTCAGAGTGGGGGTGTTATAAAACAAGAAATGGCCATGAGCTGTCCAACCCTGGTGCTAAGCCTCACCCACACATTTATCCATCTCATCTGTCATTGAGCCCACAGGTAGGCTGTTTTCAACCATCTTGATGGTGGACAGTAATTCATAACAGCCTGGACAGCTCATGCATAACTGCACATTAGATTCTGGGACTGGAAAATGGGAAAACTTCATTCTTCCTGGACAGCTGCTAGTGTGGGATCTACCATTCAACAGGGGCATGCAGGTGTCCTCCTGCTCAAATAATCACTTCAATTGCTCCTGAAAAATACAGTCATGTGTTTTTCCCTCTCTGACCCCATTATGGCAAAAACCAAGATTTCCTCACTTCATCTAATATGGGAGGCTAACAGCTTGCTAATTCTTAGTAGCTGCAAGATTATGTTCAGTTTTGTTGCACAGTAAACTATATGGTTTAAGTGGATGGAAAAGATTGTTAAGGTCAACAAGCTGCCTCCACTTCATTTCAGTGAAGGCTGGAGAATTCTGTTTTGATCTTAAAATGCTGCCATTTCTAAATCTATGAGAATTCCAGAGGGATCTTTTCAAACATGCCAAATAGTACATCTGTTCTCCGAAATCAGAATACTTATTAATAATGGGGATTAGTCAAATTAAAGCAAGGTTTTTGTTCACCCAAAATCAGTGTCTCAACCTGCAGTTTACAACCCAACTCAAGACCTTCCCATCTCTAACCTCTGCTAGTTTCACCAAACTCAAATACACATCACAAGTGGTGTTTTCTATTCCTTAGCCTCTATAACTTAGCGGCTAATCCCTGGTATCCTCCAATTCAACCTCTCATTCACTTCCTTCCTCATCTCACAAGCCCTCCAAACAAGCCAGAAGCTAATTTCTCTGATGACCCTTCATAATGAAAACATGGCAATTCTGAGCCTCTCTCCAAACCAGTAGAATAACCTCTTCTTTGCACCTGCTTTGGAAGTCCTGTTTGGACTGTAAAAAAAGGTATTTGCATTATAATGGCACTTCAGTCTATTGCTGTCTAGTGTTCCATTTTTGTGTGTTGTCTTAGAATTTTGCTGTTTTTAACATTATAATTGTATCACTACAATAGCTTGCACTACAATGGTTAAGGCCCAGAATGAGACATAACAAATCTTTCTTAAAATCAAATCACTGTGCAAGGTCCAAACAGCATCAGATGTCAAGAACTACAGGACACATGCATGTTTTCCCAATCTGGCTAAGTGCCAAAGGCTACACAGAAGCCAGTCATTTATTTTCATCAAGATGTCAATGTAAGACATGACAGCTCTAATCAATGTGCACCATTTATTTAGAATAACCAGCTGTGTCATGCACTGAATCGGTATTTAAATTAAAACGAATGCTTGTCCCTTTATTTACAGTTAGGTATTGTGCCGTCATATTGTGTCCATTGAACAGGGTAATCAGTACAGAACCTGCCAATAAAAAGTTAGTCAATCAAGCCCTCAAGTGTTAATTATGGTAAAGCACTAAGGGTGGTCGATGAGCACTTCCCTGCAGCTTCTGTGGTTTTTTCATGTCCCTCTCCCTTTCCTATGGTAACTGAAACAACCTCTTTACTGGCAGATCAATACCCAGCACACAGGGGAAGGCTCTTAATATGTGGCTTCTTCAACACTTAATTTCTATGATTTTGTTTTTTTCTTTCAAAGAACAAACCAAATTCTTCTCAGTACTTCAGTTTCAACAAAAGGGATGGACATAGAGTTAAGTGAGAACTAATCTGACATTGTGTCTATCCTGAAAGGCAACAACAGATTCTAGCAATTGGTGTTGAAATGTGCATGTTTTAATTGCTCTGAAAGGGGTTGGAAGGGGGCAACATGGTCTTTGGATTTTATGGCAGATACAGAACAAACAGGATATTAATCTAAGTAAAAACAATATACTGTCTTGGGACTTGTTTCATCTCCAAATTAAGGAATTAGGCCTATACAGAAAAGGTCAAATCACATACTGTAACTAGCTATTCTTCACTACATTTGAAATACTGAATCTTAATGCAGACCCTTAATAAGTAGCCTACACACAGTGAGAAACAGTACATCACGCAGAAATGTAACACAGAAATAGGGCCAGCTCAGAATTTCATATGCATCCACAAATGTTAGTTTATGTTGCCTATTTTCAAAGAGAGTACAGCTAAAACACATACGCAACAATGATAATCTAGACGACATTTTGATACTTCTTTAAACTGAGAGAAATTATAGCTGGTCTCTCAATGTCATCCTAATTTCATGTGCCATCAGTGCATAGCCTGCGTTTGGTTTGTGCGTTCCATTGAAATCATAGTATGTTCTACAAGGTTACTTAAACAATTTACACCAACATAATGCATGTTTATTATACAAGACTTCAATACATTTATTTAAAATCTTCCCCGGGGTGATTTGACCTCGCTATATTCTAATTTAGGCTATGTCAAGACACTTTAACACATGACAATGTCAGTTCTACGAAAATGTCAGGTTCATGGTCCTTATGTAAACAGTAACAAAACAATGTGTGTAAAGCAAATATGATTTGCATGTTTGTTTGTTTTTTTAACGCAAACCGGTTGTTCTTGTGTAAAGTTCTACTTCTTGCAATGTTTCACTGACATTAAATTCTGCAACTACACTATTCGGAAGGAATTTTCTTTAATGTTTTTAGGCTGTGGTCCTCTCGCACAATACTTCAGCCTATCTCCCACTAAATTAGAAGGTATGCACAAGACCGTTTTGTTGCACAGTAGCTAGGCTACATAACATTTGCATTCACATTCAATGCACTTATGTAACCCGCAAGTCAGGTAGCCTACCAATAACGTTAAGCTACAGGTTCCAAAGATCTTGTATTCTCTAAATTCGGGCTACAATAACTATTATTGAGCTAATGCGTGGAGGCGAAACTCTGTTAACATCTGTGAATAATGCATGGTGTAAGTGTAAGGACTTGATTGACGTGACCGAACAGACCGTTATAGTCAAATTAGCGCGGTAATACCTAACAGGGTACACAGCTACGGGTTTACTTTTGACACCCTAACTTACCTTTATAATACTGCTTCTCCGAGGTATCCCAGACTTCGTATCTAGTCCGACAGAGGTGCTGTTGGCCGTTTCCAGTCCAGGGCTGTCACATTTGGTAGGAGATTCGGACCCAGTCATGGTTTGAACCCCACAGTCCCCGTTCGACACCGATTCTTTGCATTGCGTTTCTTCGTCTGTCTCATCCCCAAGTACGGCCAGTTTATTGTCTGTAGTGGGTGAAGACACTCCGCAGTTCTCCCCTAACTCCGCCATAGGTAACGTTTATGCAACGTTAAACGTTCGCAACTTTGAAGATTAGACTCGTTTCTATATACGTTTCGGTGTTGTCGAATTTGTCTATCTCTTGATAACCACTAGAAGTAATGTTCATTTAGCTAACGTTAGACAGGGTCCGGGCAGAATAATTCCCACCGTAAGATAGCTACCAGCTAGCTATCAATATACAGACATCACATCAAGATTAGCTAGAAAATTGGCTCGCTAAATAATTTACGGATGTCTGGGGGGAAAAAACTAACGTTACAAGGGTAAACTTTTAGATAGCTGGCTAGCTAATTCCATGTGTCTGTTTCAACTAGCTTGCCAGCCAGCGAATTAAACTTATCTTCTTTCTGAAGTGATCATTGCGTTGGATTGGTAACAGTTAGCTAGCTATAACGTTAGCTTAGTTACATAGCCAGATAATTAGTCCAACTTCTCAGATTCTTCCAGTTTTTTGTCATAGCCAACTATTGCCAGACGCTTAACAAAAAAATAAAGGTAGCTGAACACCTTATTTCAACTAGCTAACACTAACCTGTTTCGGTGTGCACTATTTTTGTTACCGCCAGCCAACTAGACGGACAACGTTAGACTACCTTAATTAATGAACGTTATAACGTTAGCTATCTGACTACGACGCATTCACCCACCAACGTGGTCCATCAGTCACTCTTGCAACGCATTGATGTCAGATATCTAACGTTAGCGTTAATTATCAATGGAACCAGAAAAGCGCTGTTTTGCTACAGTATCAAGTTGGTAACGTTAACAAGGTTTCTAGGTATACGACTTCCTAAACTCACAGGGGCTGGCTAGAACACTACTACCTAACATTGGCTATTGCAAATGTTGCAAATTCTATTGCAAATTCTAGACAACCATAACAAATACAGAGCTACGTTGCCACTGGTAACGTTAGTTAGCTAAATGACAAATGCTGATATAATTACCTATCTAGCTATGATGACATTTGGTTTAAACTGATGAAATCCACTCAATGATTCCCAGGAATAAAAACGTCAACTGGTGATGTGATGGTAGAAAATGTTATTCCTCTTCTTGACACCGCGATGACTTGTCAAGCTAACTAGCTAGCACTGCCATCTAGACTAACGCAAGCTAATTTGCGAGCATCCTTAAGGCTGTAACGTTAGCTAACCAGCGTAAGCAAAGCACGAACCGTATCCAGATATCACTGGCTAGCTAACCGGCTAACGCTAGCGTGGATTTATTTGAGCTACAAGCAGTATCCTAGTTAGCCGTTAATGTTATAACCCATTGACTAGGGTCGGTTCGTAAAAGCCCGGTGAGATGCCCGTTGGTCGATATTGCTCCGACGTTTAATATTTCATAAAGATACGGTGACAGTTCAGAATACGAATTAGCTACAATCGCTTCCTTAAAAACCAACCCTCGCGCGCTGTATGTTCACGGCTATCATCCAACCGAAACAAAACTTGCCGTCAGTCAAATACCAGCACTACCCATTTGGTGATTGTTAATGAAAACTCCGCCTATTGTGACTGACTGTAGAACACTCCGATTATTTGTTACGGATTATAAACCGCGCACATGACAGGAATGTCAATAAAACAAAAACATTTGACTCATTGGTCGTATCATGACCTGAACACGACCGCATTAAATCGCGGATTTATGAAAATATACCTGTGACCTGTGTCCACTTTCGGTAACGTCCACCTGCTTGTAACGTCGGCGATTATTTGCTGTGGCGCTTATCTGGTAGGCTAGGTTGTAGCTGCTACAGCGTGGCATTCATCGGTAGCCTATCTGCCAAAATCAATAGGCTAATTATTTTGTAGTTTAAGTTACACTCTCGAAATGTATAGTTGGCTATAGGCTATAGGCTATTGGCCTAGATGCAAACCAAACATAACTAGGCTATATTTCTTGGGGAAAATATTTCGTCGTGGCATATGAATATACCCACTAGTAACTTGGTAAATTTATTTATTTTGTCATACATTTGCTATTCTATAGTTTGGTCTGATGCTCCACTCGTAATTCCAAGATAAGCATTGTTGATTTTGAAAGTATGTTGTCTTAGCTGCTATGAGTAGCCTACTGTATTTGTTTGAGGATTGATTTTAAAAAAGGTCTGTATGAAGGTGCTTGGAAGTATACAGCCTAACCAGTCTCATTAAAGAGTCTGGATTGCAAACATTAACCGCGCCTGTATGAGTGATTTACATAATTGAGTAGATGCAAAATTGAGGGAGCAGCCCTGGTTAAGGCTGCTAGTCAAGTTTTTTTTGTTTAAGTTCTGTAACGTTAGAGTACCAACCAAATAATTCAAAACTTGCTATCAGTCAAATTATGAGCATCAACATGCACCTGTTATGGTAATACAACACTCTTCTCTGTAATCTTAAGAGCTTGGTAGTGGTTATAGTTGTTAACCTAATGAACTTTCAGAAAGCTCTCTGTGGAATATCTTTATGTAGAGATCATCATAGTGTCTTTGTAACAATGTCCCACCTGTGACTGTATACATACAATAATCTAGTCCAAGAATGTTGCACATCCTCCCCACTGTCCCAGAACAAAATCTAGAATCCAGTATATTATGGTTTTATTGGCCATTTATATAATGCCAGCACAGTGCCTAATAAAGCCTGTCTCAGTGCAGTGTTGGTCAAGGAAGGGAGTTTCCAATTTGATTTCAGAATGAATGAAAAAAGGCAAACAAGAGCATTCATTTAGTTTTTGTTACTTTTTACCTACTAGTTTTTTGTTTTCTTGTGAAAATGTCTCAAAACCACTGCTGTAAGACGTTTGCACTTGTACTAGTACAGCACACAAGACAGGTTCCTTTTAATAGGATTGTGATCTCACATTCCACGACTAAGGCTCAGGTATTATACACAGCCTCCTGAAATCCCCACTGCTGGTGGAGCCTGCTTCCCTGCACGCAGAGTCAGCAGCCATCATTAAAGTCCATGGGAGCCCAACCCTGGAAGGGCTCCTGCTACCCCATCCTGGGGCAATATAGGAAAGACACTGTTTAAAAAGAAGGTATTTACTGTTCATGGGGCAAGGACTGTTCAGACTTAAGCTGTGATATTGTGGTCTGACCATTTAAAGACAGGATCAGGAGAATTCTAAACTACTGCATTGGCTTGTAAATGATAAATGATTCATTGGTTCAGGGTGAATCATTTCAGTAGATTTAAGCATGGTTCACCATCCAGTCTCCATAAAATCTTTTTTGATTTTCTCATTAACATCATTATTATAGTTCTGAATTTGGTGGTTTTTCTGGGAGGAACAAGCCAAACTCCACTGGCATGTTGTCAAGTTTGGCTAATCAGAAACATGGTCCAATTAAAAAGCAGCACTGTTTCAGTCCAGTTCCACATTAAACCTGTGAGCCCTACATTTTAGTCAAATTCAGAGACATGTTTTTTCACACAATCTCAATATAACCCTTGGTAAAAGGTTCATACACGTGTGCACTGTATGTGTGTGTTCATGTGTAACCACTAGTTCAGCAACTTGCCTCAATGATATGAAATCATCAGTCATTGAGCTCAGCTCTCCACATGATGTGTACACATAGCTAGATAATCTGTTTTACTTTCACTCTCCATTAACATATCAACAACATGGCAAATATGTCTTATTGTCAGTGACACTCAATTCTCTTTTGAGACAGTATATTCTACATAAAAACATTTTAAAATGCCTGTTGAAAAATCCTAACAGACTGAATTACACCACATTACAGGCATTTAGCAGATGCTCTTATCCAGAGCGACTTTTTAGCATTTTTTAAACATTTTCTTTTTATATCCATTTATACAGCTGGATATATAATGAAGCAATTCAGGTTAGATACCTTGCTCAAGGTCCTACCTAAGAATCGAACCTGCAACCTTTCGGTTACAAGGCCAGTTCCTTAACCATTATACTACACTGCCGCCTTATACATTATACAGCTATTCATGCATATGCGGTCATAGAGGAATATCACATCTGAAAGGGGGTCACTGAAATTTATTTTAAACATATCTTGATAGTTCTCGTATTACCCTGCTTGTGCAGGGTCAGTGCAGATCTGATGATGCTCTTGTGAGCTCTAAGGGCTAAGAGCAGAACAGCTTGGGCTATTTCATCATCCATATAGTTCAAAGATTAGTGAATCTATGTAGCTTTGTCTACAGGTCACAGACCTATTCAACCTGCAATTCTGGATGAACAGCTTCAGTTTGAGGAAAGTGTAATGGATTAATGGTAGACAAAATACAATAGCTACATTATAAAATGAAATATACAAAATATCATGGAAGGATATTTAGGTTTCAGGCTAAGCTATCAAGAAAGGTATATTGCATTGTTTTCACAGATGCACGTTATCAAATTGCACAGCAGAGACATCTGCTGGTAAAAAATAACAAATGTTACAGTTCAGTAAAAAAAACATACAATTAGGAAAATTAATATATCTGATAATTCTGAGCTACGGATAAGTGTATTTAAACACAAATCGGCCAATGTAAACTCCGTTTTTCAGAAATTTCATTGTGAAGCTCATTACAGTTAACTTAATTATATCTTATATTTTCAGTCACACAGGTCGAGAGGACAAGACAGAGCAAGAGGTAATTTGAAAACAAAACTTTTGTAAAGCAATCCCAGTAAGCCTAGGCATTACAATATTGGCATGCTTTATGTTTAGTTTAGCATTTTTATTTGGTTAACATCACGTAATGTTGCTGCCTTGGCTCTCAGGACCATGCAGAAGACTGTTAATAGACCTGGCACTGCTTCATGAGTAGAGTTAATTGCACAGATTCCTTTCAAAACCATTTCCAGTGAATTCTCTTAAGTGTTTCATTTGTGAGTTGTCTGTTTTTATTCCAAACTCTATGCACATATATTTGCTTCTTTATTTGAATGTTCACAGAAAACTGTTACTGTGAGCCATTCATTGGCTAGTTTAGCCATTGCTTACAAATTCTTTAATTTATGTGTTAGGTGTCGGTGGGGGAAGGACCCAAACGCAGGCAGGAGTAAGAAAAAAACCAAAGTTTAATAAAAGGGCTAGGCAGCAATCCGTAGTATAACAGGCAGGGTCGAAAATCGTGGAGACAGGGCAACGGTACAAAAACAAAGTCCAAAGAGAAGTCACAGAACAGGCAGGGGTCAGTACCGGGGAAGCACAGCAGAGGCACAAAAATAGAATCCAAAATCAGGGTCGCGAGAACACAGGCAAGGGTCAAAACCAGGAAGGCGAAAGAGGAACAAAAAAGAAGACAAAACGAAGACAGAAAACAAAAATAAAACTAACAGGTGAAGGATGAGGGATAACAAAAACTCGGATACAGAAACGACGGCACAGACAACTCGGAAAAATTATCTATCCCACAGAAGTAAACCAATAGTGAGGAACTCGCAAAGACAGACTGAAATAACGGGTTAAATACACAGGGAGAGACAGACATAATGGGAATCAGGTGTGCAGACACAGGGAGGGGAGATTGCTCACAGGTGAGCACAATGAAACGATAAGGGAAGCTGATAGTACAATAACGAGGGAACACATAAGACGCGGACCGGACTAGCACAAAACATATAGACTATACATGACATGGATCGAAGAAGACCCGTGCACACAACGAGGTAGAGGAATGCGGAAATCAGATGCAGCTGAAACGAGTAGGGAATCACAGTAAGATATTCAGAGATAGGACAGAAGAAACAAAAGACAGGTGCAGATGGAAACTGAAATTGCATTAGTAAATTAATAGGTTAGTAGAAACTCTAATTCCCTGACGTTAGTAAATTAGTTGATTAGTATTATTTACAAGTTAGTCGTTAGTGAATTAGTAAGAAACCTAATTCTAAGCAGTTAGTAACGATTAGTAGATTAGTATTATAAACAAAGGTAATTAGTGAAGAAGGAAGTAAACGAGAGTGGAAATACAGCAAAACCTGATCACCAAAGGCTCCCGAATAGTGTGACGACGACAGGGAGTGACAGTAATACCAAACATGGAACAGTGAAAGCACAAAACTAATCAGAATAAATAAACATGGTAAAAATCAGAAACATAAATGAAACAAACTAACAGGCAGAATACAGAAACTTAACATTATGGCTTAAAATACATTCAAAATGTCGAAAGGACATGCTATGAAATGCATTTTGTGTTTTTTCATTGCTTGTAAAACAGGCCTGTGTATTTGTATCAAATACTTGAAACATGAAAAATGGGCATATACAGTTGAAGTCGGAAGTTTACAAACACATAGGTTGAAGTCATTAAAACATATTTTTAACCACTCCACAGATTTCATGTTTGCAAACTATAGTGTTGGCAAGTCAGTTATAGGACATCTACTTTGTGCATGACACAAGTAATTTTTCCAACAATTGTTTACAGACAGATTATTTCACTTTTAATTCACTATATCAGTTGACTGTGCCTTTAAATTTTTAATATTTGGTCACATATCACATATCCGCATGCCATGACTTCCTGATGTCTGTGACCCAACAACATCAAAATATCTTATTTTCTGGTACTCTTAGAAGCGATACAATAATGTCTCTGCATTTGAATGTACAGATCCTTTCCAAAAAATTTGAATATCATGGAAAAGTTGTTTTTTTTTCCATAATTCCATTCAAAAAGTGAAACTTTCATAGATTATAGATTCATTACACACAAAGTGAAATATTTCTAGCCTTTATTTGTTTCATTTTTCATAATATTGGCTTACAGCTCCAGAAAACCCCCAAAACAGTATTTTAAGAAATTAGAATAGTGTGTCGAAAATCAGCATTTACTTCAGTTATTTCAGAGAATGAATGTTTTAGACTGAGTGTCACACTATCTAATTTACTCAAAACACCTGCAAAGTTTATCTCAGTTTGGTTCAGTATGGGGAAGACTGCAGACTTGACAATTGGCCAGAAGACCATCATTGACACCCTCCAGAAGATGGGTAAGCCACAAAAGGTCATCGCTAAGGAGGCTGGCTGTTCACAGAGTGCAGTGTCCAAGCATATCAATAGAAAGTTTAGTGGAAGGGAAAAATGTGGCAGGAGAAGGTGCACAAGCAAAAGAGATGACCGTAGGCTTCAGCGGATTGTCAAGCAAAGACGATTCCAAAATTTGGCGGAGATGCAGAGGGAGTGGACTGAGGCTGGAGTCAGTGCTTCAAAAACCACCACGTACAGACGTATCCGGGACATGGGCTACTGTCGGATTCCTCGAGTCAAGCCACTCCACTCATTCTCTGAAATAACTGAAGTAAATGCTGATTTTCGACACACTATTCTAATTTCTTGAAATACTGTTTTGGGGGTTTTCTGGAGCTGTAAGCCAAAATTATGAAAAATGAAACAAATAAAGGCTAGAAATATTTCACTTTGTGTGTAATGAATCTATAATCTATGAAAGTTTCACTTTTTGAATGGAATTATGGGGGAAAAAAAACTTTTCCATGATATTCTAATTTATTGGAAAGGATCTGTATCTCTATGGGAATTGGGGGGTGGGACTAGATTTAGCTGTAAATTATGCTGGAACGGTATGGAATACATGATTGGTAAAATGGCTGTAAGTCATCAAGGGTCTGAGGTATCAAACGAGCCTCAAACCATCACTCTGATGCTGGAACAGTATGGAATACATGATTGGTAAAATGGCTGTAAGTCATCAAGGGTCTGAGGTATCAAATGAGCCTCAAACCATTGCTACCAGATATGCAGTAGATATGGATGGATCACTTTAAGGGTTGTTTCTCCTGACAAATTTTCCTATTGAACTCTGTGGAAAAATAAGTCAGGAGAAGAAACCCTTTAAGTTATCCATCCATATCTACTGTATTTCTGGGAGCAGTGTCATGGTTTTGAACCCTGTTTTCCTATGCGGTCGTTTTCCTCGGTGGCCACGCGAGGGCGCTGCCCTTTTGGTAGATGCTTGCTCCGCCCTGCTGAGTTGGCGGAGCTTCTGTTAAGCATTTACACCTGTGCGTAGTCACCTGAGAGATATATAAGCCTACCGTTTCCTTCATTCGGGGCTTCGACATTAATTGTTCATTGTAATTGTTCATTGTTTTGTACTGTGGTGTATTGTTGGCTGTGAGTTATCGTACCATTTTGGCTACTCGCCTACTTTAACGTCTCTTTGTTGAGGCAGGGCTTATTTCTTACTGGCTTGGTAGTTCCTTATCTCGTAGAAGTTTGGGACCGTAAATCTCTGCTCTATTTCGCCTTGTTGTGCTTTTTCTCCGTGTATGGAGATTTGGGCGATTCTGTTCGGGACAGTAGTTCTGTTCGCCCTTCGGCACATGTCTTCCCATAGGGAGATCGGGCGTTTTCCCTTCTACTTAGTTTCTTAGCTCGTAGAAGTATAGAGTAGCAGTTTCTCTGGTCCATTTTTCGCCTTTTGATTGGTTCTTACTGAGAGACCTGGCGTTTTAGCTTCTACTCATTTCCGGGTTACGGTGAGCCAGTTAGTAGCTTCGGTACGTTTATTCCCTGTTTCGTCTCCTTCTCGTGGACTACGTTCCCCTTTGTTGTGAGTCAGGGTTATTCTTATTATATTGAGGCAGTACTTGCTATTAAGTTTGCGTAGGTCATTTGTTGCAGCCGTCCTGTACGCCCTTTCTACCTGCGGGACGATTTTGTTTGGAACTGTTGTTCTGTTTCGTTCTCCGGGTGTGTGTCTCCTTATATGGAGCTTGGGCGATGTTGTGGACGTGTTTGTGTGTGACTGCGTGTTTCTTAAAATAGCCTCGGAACGTTAGCTCTCTGTTCCATTTCGCCTCGTTACATATTTCTTTTACTGAGAGGCTAGGGCGGTTGTTTTATATTAAGCTTGCGTTAGTCTATTTGGATAGGAAAGTTATGGGACGACGGTGCTCCGTCGGCTCACCTGTAAAATGTTTCTCCCTCCTGGGAGATCGGGTGTTTACCTCTTGTTTTCTGCATTAGACTGCAAACTTATTAATCTAAGCCCTGGAACATTAATGATCTGTTCCTTTGCCTCGTTACATCCTTACTGAGAGGTTAGGGCGTGGCTCTATTTTAAGCTTAGTCATTTTGCTGGTAAGGCTATGGGACTGCGGTTCTCCGTCGGCTCGCCTGTAAAATGTTTCTCCCCCCTGGGAGATCGGGCGTTTACCCCTTTAGGTTCTGCATGTGACTGTTAGTGTTAGCTTATGGAAGTAGCCACAGAACGTTATATCTGTTCTTTCGCCTCCTCTCATACTATCATTTCATTCTGCTATATTTGTTGACTGTTTATTTATTTGTGCCTTTACGCTACTCGCCCGTTCTTATTTTGTCTTGTTACCGAGACAGGGCGCGTATTTATTTCTGGCTGTTCAGATCCCTGTCCTTGCGCTCGACTTGGCGTTTGACAGTGAGCCGGTTAGTAGCGTTTGTAGTGGTGTGTGTGTGTTCGTTGTATTGTCTCCTCCCTTATCTGCGGGGTTTCCCGCCTTAGTGGCCCTAGGGCTTTAAGAATCCCCTTGCTGCGTTTGGCTCCTCCTTCCTCACACGTCACGCCCCATTACAAGCAGAGTGATGATTTAAGGCTTGTTTGATACGTCAGACCCTTGATGACTTAGAGCCATTTAGCCAACCATGTGTTCCATACTGTTCCAGTGTAATTTACAGCTAAATCTAGTCCCACCCCCCAATTCCCATAGAGATCCATTCAAATGCAGAGACGTTATAGTATCCCTTTGAAGCCTTGTTTCTGGTCCATGGTACAGTGATTTACTTTAACAGTGGGAACGGTTGGATGGAGGGATTTTTTATTATTATTATTATTAACAATAAGAAGAATAATGATAATACTGATAAACATATAGAAAATGTTGGGGGCCAACATTTAGTAAGAACTACAGTAATATTTATAATTATGGTTTTCTGGAAGATAAATCTTGTTTCCCTTAAAAGGAAAAAGGTATTAAAGCTATTTAATGAAACATGACTGAAAGAAACCTTATGTCATGTGGAACCGTTCTTTACAGGACACACTTTTCCAAACCAAGCATAAGCTAAATTAAAGGTTGATAAGATTTTATTAAGTAATTTAGGTCTGTTGTTTTGTTCTAGCATGGTGGTTGTTTGGTGATTTGTGTTATTGTTTTAGATATTCTGAATGTGTGTCAAGGATGTTGTTGAGTATGTTGGATATCTAGTGTTTAGATTCAGGCCTTAGAGAGAGAGAGAGAGAGAGTGAGAATATAATTGGATTGGGAAAATGTGTTCTTGGTACATACAATACTACATTGTTATTAAGTAGCCTCCTCTGGTTGACATGACTGTAAGAATGCTGCCTGTTTCTCTTTCTCTTTCCCCTCCACAAACATCAAAGGAAATGTCCTTGAGCAATTAAAAGCCACACTGAGGCCCTTATTTATGCATACAAATCTGGTGTCTCCTCCTGGTGTCTGGAGGGTTTTATTACCTCTTGAGAGACACCAGAACTATTGGGGGTCAGGGCCACAGCATAATACCATAAGGGTCATTGTTTCCTTTTTGATTTTAAGTTTGAATGCCAATCTCTGACATTCAATCCTCAATTGAAATTTTAATGTCTGTGTAAATATTGGAAGTTTGGAATTTACATATTTGGGGGCAGCTCCAGCTTCAATCGGAGGTCAGCGTGGTACAACTGGCCTCACATGGATAATATTTTGCCTGAAGGTGGGGATTTCACTGCTGGCTGGACTTAGCAGCAATTGTTGCCTACACCACCTCTGTTGTTATAAGCAGGAGTAAATGCCCATTTTGTAGAGGTATTCAATAGCTAAGCTGAATTAAGTAACTTATTCATGTTTGGTCTCATTAAAAAGAGGCCAAAACCATGAACTGTTTGATTATAATATCATGGTGCTTGGCCCTGCTTTTAATTTAAATTACTTGTAATTTTAATGTTTTAATGTCTTCTTTTTGTAAATTATAAGTAGTGACCTACATTCATTAATGCATGTGTGATTTCAATTCATTATTCTAAGTGACCTATCCTGTTTTCCACTTAATAAAATTATTAAGACCTGATACAGAGTTTGTTCTGACTTGTTGGTTGATTCCACCAGGTTACTGTTCAACTAACATATCAATAAATCAAACCTATCAGTGATTTAATTAATGATTGTCATTTTCAATAATAGGTATTAAAAACATTTTATCACATAAAATATGTTTAAATTTAGGTGAGCTAGGAGTTTTAGCATGCAGTGCCACTTGTGCTCAGTATTCAGTGCTGAACATTGTACAAGAGCATTGACTGTTGGAACTTCTGGATCCAGAAAATAAACATTTTACTTAATCTTCACTTCCCCGACAAGTAAAACAACTTACTGGACACACATTCTTGATGATTCAGTGATCTTTCAACAAGCTTGCAAGCAGTTTTTGAAATCTGGACAGCACAGCTTAAATGTGCAAATTGTGAGTCAGTAAATCTGTTAAATGTCAGGCTTTGTAGAACAAGTTACTGTACATGTCTTTATCCAGTTCTTTAAAGAAACAGTCATATTCCAGGACCTGCAACCATTTAATAACTAAAACTTGAATGACTGATGATATATTCTGGTTGTTCAGTGTTTGAGTGCTGACAGGTGGCTCCAATAGAATCCTGGATAGCTAGAATTAAACGCTATGAAGAAACTGATGTAATAATAATTGTATAGAGACAGACCATTGAGTTGAGCAGAACGTATTTTTATCAAAATATAAACCTTAGTACAACCAGATGAATTCAGTAATGGTTCTTTGCTTTTTCTTTGTATTTATGAACTAGAATAGCATTCAGAGAGATGTCTACACCCATGAATTAGCGGGCAAAGCCTGTGATGAAATGTACAAATGTTGCTCTTCCCCATGTGTGCCCTTGTGCATTCAAAAGGTATGACGTCTATTACTCCACATTGATTTCATTAAACACTTGGCTTCCTATCAACCTATTTGCAAAGTGTCATCCAAATTGGATCAGAACTGTAGGCACTAGGGCTGTTGGCGACAGACAGACACATGGACGGGAGTGATTACAATATCCTCGTCGCAGCACTACATGCACACGGTTGTGATTATTCTCACTATTTATTAATGGATGGACAGAACATCACGTGGTCAATACACACAAAACAACAGTAATTTTGTTATTGTAATATTGTTATTGTGAAAAAAGTGTGGCGTTGATACGTTAATAAAACATCACCTTTTATCAGTACTTTCAGAATTTTTATATTATGTATTATTGGAAAATGACACTCTGCAAAATGTTGCCTGGAGTACTGGAACATTGCATCATCAATATTCATAGGGTGTCATGCAGCAGATGCCATTTGCTACATCAGCAGCCCTGGAATTTAGTGTGCTGCTCTAGTCAGTTTCTGGAAGCTAAGCAGGGATGACCCTGATTAGTACATATTTAAGAGACCAAGAACCAAAATCTATTAAGTATGACTATTGTTCATTATCAATTCATAGCATGTAAGGTGTTTCAGGCTCACCGTGGTTTGAAGAAGCATAATAAACTAAATACATGCATAGTCTAATACCATAACCATCATAATAGAAGTTAAGCAAACAAAACTTTATTCCTTAATATTGATTCATGTCCTTCTCAGTGTTGTGCAGAAGAAACAAGCACGAGCCCCATGTTTATATGATATAATTTGATGAAGCAATTTCTTTTATTTAGCTTTCTGTCGCTTCTTCCCTCCGGCGACGATTTTGCCATTTCACTGACACAGCGCTAAATGCCAGGTGCTCACGAAACAGTCGTCACAAAGTGCCTGATGCTCCATGGAAGAGCAGTTGATGTATTTGTCAAGGCGTGGGTTGGGTAACAGGTTAAAAAAATTAAAAGTTTAATAACTCAGTATATTTTCCGATGAATGCATGTGACCGGAGCAATTTATATAGTGACTTGTGCATTTGAAATCTATACATAACAATCAGGAGAATGTATTAGAATGGTTGCTAATGAATTTAAGATCGATCAATGTGCTTGATTTTATTTTAACTGAGATGCTATTCATGAGACAGTATTTGCTGTACTGCATCCACTTTGCATATGAATAAAAAAATATGAGAAAATAATATAATAATTAAATGTACAAATGTTATTGATAATTGCAAGTACTGACGTATCTTTTACTCCAATAAATCCACCATTATATAACAGAGCCATGCAGAGACCTGAGCAGCAGAGGCTGAGACTCTGAGGTGAATTAACAGCCTTACCAACACTACTAAATCTCACTTAATACTTGTAGGTGAGGACTAAGTGCTCAGCCTGTCTTGATTGGCACCGTTGAACACTGCACAGTTGAGGTTGACACTGCCCAGCTTGTCATCTGTGTATGGTGAAATACTTGGAATAACACAACACTGGTCACAACATGAACAGGCCACGGCAAAACCGATATTACAGGATATTAAAGTGATTATATTTCTCTGCTTTGGGTGAGGTGTGTCCAGATATCAAGGGAGGGTTCTACTGTAGTGAAAGGTGACTAAGGCATCTTTTAACTTGTTTTTTTTTATATCGAATACAGTCATGTGAAAAAGTACACCCTCAAAAGGTAGTCAGTGTTTTGACACATCTGGACACAAGTTTATTTTATTAAAATTTCAACCATATTGATTGATTAAGGTAAACTAATTCCACAAATGATGCAAAAAAGTAGACTTTGGAATCACTTAAGCAATTGAAATGAACATAATGCAAATTCCTCATGAGGAAAAAATAAGTACACCCCTACCTTTACTATCAAATATATTGATTAAAGTTGATGTTTGGTGCACAAAACAGGTGTAAATGATTGTCCAATTATTAGATAATAATTTGGAGGTTTGGACTCTTGATATCTTATTTTCAGGTTCTCTAACAAGGGATACTATAACCTCTCTGCATTTGAATGGACCTCTATGGGAATTGGGGGGTGGGACGTGTCAAAAAAAACTGACTCCGTTTGAGGGTGTACTTACTTTTTCACATGACTGTACATCTGATTTCTTGACAAAGATGTGCTAGAAAGTAAGAAATCAGATATGGATAGAAATCTTAATCCAAACAGAATAACATCTGTTAGCCTTGGTTACCAGTATTGGATTTCAATCTAAAGGATCACCTGACAAATAACTTCCCAAAATAAGAATGTGGGAGTTGCATAACACCCTGTTGCAGAGCTGCTTGTCAGGTAAGATTTAATGCTGATTATAACTAGGAGAAATACAACCTTGGTCTAAATGCACAAAATTGGGTATGCATCACTTTAAAAATCGTGTGTGAACCAATGGCCACATGTGTTGCATATACAGAAATCCTGTTTGTCAGCTGCCTCTGTTATTATCCTATAAACAAGGACTAATATAAATATCTACGGCCTGGATTCAATCAAATTAACCTTGACTCCCAACACATTTTATGAAGAAAAAAAATGAACACTTTAATTGTTTAAGTTAAGGACTAATGTTGACTGAACGCAGACCAGTGTGTTTGCTGTGTGATTAGAATGTAATTTATTTTCAAAGACATGGTATTCATGTCAGATGGCAGAGCACATAACCACGCAGGATCCATCTGTATTTTTACAGAAGGACACAGGGCATATGTAATAAGATAAAATAGCAGAGGTGTAAAATCCAGGTTCAGAAAGTGAAAGTCCTCCCCAGTATTTCATTCCAGTCACCTAGATTTGCTAATTAGCAAATTAATTCTTCAGCCAGGAGGTGGAACTAATTAGTGAAATCAGCTGGCTGAGTCAATGAGTGGGAAAAACACATGGCAGGACTTTTAGTTTCTGACCCCTGGATTTTACACCTCTGTAAAATAGATAGCAATAATAAAAACTGAATTAAAATGAATGTCATGCAATGTGTTATACGATGTGCGTGAATTCCGCACATTGTATGATTACCTATATTGTCTATAAAAGTCACCTGTTCCTATCCCCTATACTCAAAACACACCTATCTGTGTTATTTATTATCTAGAACACATCTGTGAGTATTGAACACACCTCTCACTATTACCTCTATGCAAAATCTGTCATTGTCACCTATAGTAACCTGAAGCACAACCATCACTGTGACCTGCACTTTGAAATAAGAAACATGACACACAATCAACATCATCTAGCTGTAGCCTGCTGTGAAAAAGATTACACACAAACTAAAGCCTAAACTAATTTCACATTCTTTTTAAGTCGGCATTTTCATACTGCAAGTGACAATAAATAATGTTTAATAATGTGATCACCTGTGTGACGTGGCCAATTGTGCCACCATTTATAAATTCAATGGGATACTGGTCATTTTGAACCTCACTGTCCGAAGCCTGAATGACTCCACTCCATGATAGAGTTTCACTATAGCCTGACAAAGGTTCGCTCCACATTCAGAGGCTATTTGTCAAAATGAATGGTTCATTTGTTTCAGTATTCAGCTGAAACATTACTACAATTGTAAGTTCTTCACGTATGATTCAACCACGTAGGGATGGGTGTGCCAGGGTGCATGGGCCATGGCCACTGTAATAGTACCCATTTATTTTGGCTGACCCACCACACCCAATTGTGAATTCCCACCAAGGTAGTTCTAGCACACCGAGTTCTATGCAGGCCGAATTATATGAATATTTCTGGCTACGCTGCTGATATGATTTGTGATTTGTTGATTGCACCGTTTTTGTTACGTATCTGTTACGGGACGAACCCAAGTGCAACGACCAGGAGACAGATTTCACAAAAGGGTAATTTAATAAATTAAGTGTTGGGGTAGTCCCAACACTGTACAGGAAAGGCAACACAAGTATTACACAGGTTTTCGCCTGGAAGCCCGGGGCGGGCTGCTCCAAGCCGGAGCTGGACTGGAGGATCTGGAACTATTCGTTCCAACCCGGAACTGGACTGGACAGGAACCGGACCGGGAGGTCCACACTGGAATCAGGGTCTGGAACGGAATGCTCCAAACCGGAACTGGACTGGACTGGAACTGGACCGGGTGGTCCACACGGGAATCAGGTTCTGGAACGGAATGTTCCAAACCGGAACTGGACTGGACTGGAACTGGACCGGGAGGTCCACACTGGAATCAGGGTCTGGAACGGAATGTTCCAAACCGGAACTGGACTGGGCAGGAACTGGACCAGGAGGTCCACACAGGAATCCGTGTCAGGAACGGAATGTTCCAAACCGGAACTGGACTTTGGACAGGTAGATCGTACGACTCACGCCTGGACTGGACTGGAACTAGCAGGGGAGCGACTCACTACGGCAGGGCAGGAACTGGACCGGACTGACTGCACCGGTACAGAACAAACAAAACAGAGGGGGGTTAGTGCAAGGGAAGGCACGGGAAAGACCGGGAGGTTCTCACGGAGGTGCAGGGCTTGGTAGGCAGGTGACTGATGTAGCACAGCAGGACAGGGTGGTGTGGCGTAGCTGCGGTAGGTCCGGAAGGAGCTGACTGGTCTCCAGAGCTCCAGGAGCCGGCGCCGAAGAACTAGTTGGCTTCTTCGGTCGGACAGGAACAACTGGAGGGTAGCCAGGTAACAAGCCAACCCGGAGCCTACACGAGCTGGAGGTGGAGGTACCGCAACACACACAACGAAAACGGGGGGAAACGAACACTGCCACGGGAGAATGGGTGCTGGGTTAGATGGAGGAGAAGGGAAACAGGTTAGCTACATCAACGACAGGAAATTGTGCGGGAGGTAAACTACCAATCCGTAGTTTCGCGTAGAACTAAATGCTGTAAGGGGATAACACCCCACAACCAAGCGAATAGTTCAAACTAGGAGACCAGATAACAAGACGAGCACTAAACACCAAGTGACGATAGTTAACGAACTGGCGCCGACTGGCAGCCAGCCGAAAGACTATATAGTGAGGTTAATGACAGGACTAAATAAGGCACAGGTGTGGAAATAAAACGGGAGTGATTGCGAAACACCAGGTGAGGAAATGCATGCAACGAGGGGGAGGGAGTGAAAGGCGGAAGTAAGACAACACAACCAGACGAACAAGACAGGGAAGGACACGCCTAGTCCGCAGCAGCGGGGAAAACACGAACAAAGGGATCCAACATGACACGGAGGGAAAACAGGAAAACACGGAAAACGGACAGGAAGGGAGCGGAACATTACAGTACCCCCCCCTCAACGTACGCCACCTGGCGTACCTGGCGGCCTGGTCTTGGATGGGAAGCGACTGTGGAAATCCTGGATCAGTGATTGATCCAGGATGAGGCCCCTGTGGAGCCATGACCGCTCCTCAGGACCATACCCTTCCCAGTCCACGAGGTATTGGAAACCCCGACCCTTACGGCGGATGTCGATGATGCGGTCCACCGTGTAGGCCGGGGCGTTGTCGATGACCCGGACAGGTGGAGGAGGGAGGGTAGGGGCACTGAGGGGGCTGGAGGCGACAGGCTTAATTTGTGAAACATGAAAAACGGGGTAAACTTTGAGGGAGGCAGGGAGGGAGAGTTTAACGGACACTGGGTTAATAAGACATACAACAGGGAAGGGACCAATGAACCGGGGCCGAAGTTTCTTAGAGGAGGAGGGAAGGGAAATGTTGGATGTGGATAGCCAGACCTGCTGACCGGCCCTGTACTTGGGGGCTGCGGTCCTGTGCAGGTCCGCCAGACGCTGCGAACGGGAATTGGAACGCAGGAGTGCGGTGCGTGCAAGTCTCCAAATGCGCTTGCATTTGAGGATGTGAGCATTAACAGAGGGGACTGCTACCTCGGCCTCCTGGACCGATAGGAGAGGGGGTTGGTAACCTAACGAGCACTCGAATGGGGATAACCCAGTGGAGGTACTCTTAAGGGAGTTGTGAGCGTACTCTACCCAGGGGAGGAAACGGCTCCAGGAGGCGGGATTGCGAGCAGTGACGCACCGCAGGGCGGCCCCCAGGTCCTGGTTCGCCCTCTCTGCCTGGCCGTTAGACTGGGGATGGAAGCCAGACGACAAACTGGCCGAGGCCCCCAGGGCTACACAGAACGCCTTCCAAACCTGGGAGGAGAATTGGGGCCCACGATCCGAAACAATGTCGGATGGGATCCCGTGCAGCCTGACCACATGTACCACCAGGAGCTCCGCCGTTTCGAGGGCGGACGGGAGCTTGGGGAGGGGAATGAAGTGAACCGCCTTGGAGAACCGATCCACAATTGTCAGAATGACAGAGTTGCCCTCTGACAAAGGCAGACCGGTAACGAAATCCACACCAATGTGGCTCCAAGGACGGCCCGGGACAGGGAGGGGAAGGAGAAGACCAGAGGGAGGCTGGTGGGAAGCCTTGCTCCTGGCGCACACTGAGCAGGCCAGGACAAAAGCACGGGTATCCTCCTTGAGAGTGGGCCACCAAAAGCTCCTCCTGACGAGGGTGGTCGTTCTGGCAACACCTGGGTGACACGCCAGGCAGGAGGCGTGAACCCACTCAAGGACCTGGGAGCGGACGGAGTTGGGAACAAACAGGGAGGGGTTAGGGTTACTACGGGGGTCAGGGTGGGAAGTCTGGGCGGACCTCACGATCTCCTCAATCCTCCAGGAGACCGCAGCCACCATACAGGACGCTGGTAGAATAGGCTCGGGGTCAGCAGGACTGGAGGGAAGGGAAAACACACGGGATAAGGCATCCGCCTTAATATTGCGGGAACCGGGGCGATAGGATAAAGAAAAATTGAACCGGGCAAAGAAAAGTGACCACCTAGCCTGTCTAGCATTAAGCCTTTTAGCAGACCTCAAATAAATTAAATTTTGGTGGTCAGTTAACACAATAAAGGGGGTACCTGCCCCCTCCAGCCAGTGGCGCCACTCCTCAAGAGCCAGCTTTATGGCAAGAAGCTCCCGATCCCCGACATCATAATTTCGCTCGGCGGAGGACAGCCTCCGGGAGAAAAAGGCACAGGGATGGAGTTTGTTGTCCAAGGCGGCACGTTGGGACAGAATGGCCCCCACGCCGGTGTCGGAGGCATCCACCTCAATCGTAAATTGACGAGTGGGATCAGGGTGACAAAGAATAGGGGCTGAGGAAAACCGTGCTTTAAGCTGTTCAAAAGCAAGCTGAGCTTCGGAGTTCCAACAGAAAGAAAAAACAGTGGAGGTAAGTTTGGTAAGGGGGGCAGCAATGACACTGTAATTACGGATAAAACGGCGATAGAAATTAGCAAAACCAAGGAATTGTTGTAGGTGCTTACGAGAGGTGGGTTGGGGCCATTCCGTCACCGCCTTGACTTTGACCGGATCCGCCCGGATACTGCCCTCCTCAATGATGAAGCCGAGGAACGGGACTGAAGAGACGTGGAAGGAGCACTTCTCTGCCTTGATGAAGAGCTGGTTCTCGAGGAGACGCTGGAGAACCTCCCGGACATGGAGAATGTGTTCCTGAGGGGACTTAGAAAAAATCAAAATATCGTCGATGTATACGAAAACAGTCTTACCCAATAGGTCTCGCAGTACGTCATTCACCATGCCCTGGAAGACTGCCGGGGCGTTAGTAAGGCCGAAGGGGACCACCAGGTACTCATAGTGGCCCAACGGGGTATTGAAGGCAGTCTTCCACTCATCCCCCTCCCGTATGCGCACCAAGTGGTACGCATTACGGAGGTCGAGCTTGGTGAAAATGACGGCCTGCGAGAGGGGTTCAAAAGCAGTGTTAATGAGGGGGAGAGGATATTTGTTGCGGATAGTGATAGAATTGAGTCCCCGATAGTCGATGCAGGGCCATAGTGAGCCGTCCTTTTTCCCTACAAAAAAGAACCCAGCACCAACCGGAGAAGAGGAGGGACGGATGATGCCCGAGGCGAGGGACTCATGAATGTATTCTTCCATGGCGAGTTTCTCTGGCCCCGACAGACTGTAGAGACGGCCGGACGGAAGTTTGGCTCCCGCCAGCAGGTCTATACAGCAATCGTAAGGGCGGTGAGGAGGTAGGGACAGAGCACGTGATTTGGAAAAGGTCCGGCCGAGGTCGTGATATTGCTTGGGAACGTTGGACATATCGGGTTCGGGTAGGTTGGTGCTGGGATTCTTGGACCCCGGAGGGGGAAGAGCGGAACGGAGACAGCTAGCCAGGCAGTGGCCACTCCACGCCAGGATGCGTCCGGCCTGCCAGTCGATGTGCGGGTTATGGAGACGGAGCCAGGTCTGACCTAAAACTATGGAAGATTGTTTTGAGTTGATGAGGAGGAGTTGAATGCTCTCCCGATGATTGCCGGAAAGGACGAGCTGTAAGGGAACGGTGGAGTGGGTCACTAACCCCAGACTCCTACTGTCTAAAGCGAAGGCAGTAATGGGAGAGGGTAGAAGCTCCGTGGGGATGCCGGCCCTCTGGGCGAAGGTGGTGTCCATAAAGTTGGCGTCGGCCCCAGAGTCGATGAGGGCCGACGAGACTTCGGACTTGTCCCTCCACAGGAGAGTGGCCTTAAAGACCAGGCGATTCTGGGCTGCATGGCAGGGTATGATAGGGCTCGTCAGTACGCCCAGTTTTACTGGCGAGCCTATTCTTTTGGGCGGATGGGGCATGAGGCGATCTGGTGGCCAGGTTTGCCACAATAGAAGCAGGATCTAGATCGCAGGCGACGTTGGCGCTCCGCAGAGTTGACCGCAACTCTGCCCAGTTGCATGGGCTCCTCTTCGGAGACCCCAGACGCCGCCCTGGATCCAGAAGCAGAAGGGTGAGAGCGTATGTGCGGAAGATGACCGGGGTTCCCCCCACGCTCACGGGCCCGGATACGGAGACGGTTGTCGATTGCTATGGCCAGGCTAATCAGGCTATTGAGTGAGGTGGATTCCTCCCGGGTGGCAAGTTGGTCTTTAAGCTCCTCGCTGAGTGCCTGGCGGAAAGCCCCCTGAAGGGCGGTGTCGTTCCATCCGGACTCCGCTGCGAGGGTACGGAATTGGATGGCCATCTCAGCGACGCTACGACTCCCTTGACGGACCTGAAGTAGGCGCTGAGTTGCATCTCGCCCACAAGTAGGGTGGTCAAACACACGCCGCATCTCGGCGGTGAAGGCAGCGAAGTTGTTGCAGAGCGCGACTTGGCTATCCCAGATGGATGTAGCCCACTCCAGGGCACCTCCTCCCAGGCTGCTCATAATGAAAGCGATCTTACATGGGTTGGAGGCGAAGGAGGAGGGCTGCATCCGGAAGACAATGTCGCACTTCATGAGAAATTCGCGACATTTCCCCAATTCCCCGCGGTATAACTCAGGATGTTGTACGCGAGGCTCACGAAATGAAGTGGACACAGGAGGGTCCGCCGGAGGATCCGGTGCGGGCGGAGTAGGGCCCAATGGAATACGCGGAAGCGGCTGGTGAAGAGACAGCTGCGTCACTTGTTCCGTGATGCCCCTCAGTACTTCCAACACGTCATCCAAACGACGGCCCTGTTAGTCGCTGACCGCAGTTTGGCAGGAGAAGGCGTGCCGAATCTGCTCCAGGTCGGCTGGGTCCATGTTTTTTGGCCAGTTCGTTCTGTTACGTATCTGTTACGGGACGAACCCAAGTGCAACGACCAGGAGACAGATTTCACAAAAGGGTAATTTAATAAATTAAGTGTTGGGGTAGTCCCAACACTGTACAGGAAAGGCAACACAAGTATTACACAGGTTTTCGCCTGGAAGCCCGGGGCGGGCTGCTCCAAGCCGGAGCTGGACTGGAGGATCTGGAACTATTCGTTCCAACCCGGAACTGGACTGGACAGGAACCGGACCGGGAGGTCCACACTGGAATCAGGGTCTGGAACGGAATGCTCCAAACCGGAACTGGACTGGACTGGAACTGGACCGGGTGGTCCACACGGGAATCAGGTTCTGGAACGGAATGTTCCAAACCGGAACTGGACTGGACTGGAACTGGACCGGGAGGTCCACACTGGAATCAGGGTCTGGAACGGAATGTTCCAAACCGGAACTGGACTGGGCAGGAACTGGACCAGGAGGTCCACACAGGAATCCGTGTCAGGAACGGAATGTTCCAAACCGGAACTGGACTTTGGACAGGTAGATCGTACGACTCACGCCTGGACTGGACTGGAACTAGCAGGGGAGCGACTCACTACGGCAGGGCAGGAACTGGACCGGACTGACTGCACCGGTACAGAACAAACAAAACAGAGGGGGGTTAGTGCAAGGGAAGGCACGGGAAAGACCGGGAGGTTCTCACGGAGGTGCAGGGCTTGGTAGGCAGGTGACTGATGTAGCACAGCAGGACAGGGTGGTGTGGCGTAGCTGCGGTAGGTCCGGAAGGAGCTGACTGGTCTCCAGAGCTCCAGGAGCCGGCGCCGAAGAACTAGTTGGCTTCTTCGGTCGGACAGGAACAACTGGAGGGTAGCCAGGTAACAAGCCAACCCGGAGCCTACACGAGCTGGAGGTGGAGGTACCGCAACACACACAACGAAAACGGGGGGAAACGAACACTGCCACGGGAGAATGGGTGCTGGGTTAGATGGAGGAGAAGGGAAACAGGTTAGCTACATCAACGACAGGAAATTGTGCGGGAGGTAAACTACCAATCCGTAGTTTCGCGTAGAACTAAATGCTGTAAGGGGATAACACCCCACAACCAAGCGAATAGTTCAAACTAGGAGACCAGATAACAAGACGAGCACTAAACACCAAGTGACGATAGTTAACGAACTGGCGCCGACTGGCAGCCAGCCGAAAGACTATATAGTGAGGTTAATGACAGGACTAAATAAGGCACAGGTGTGGAAATAAAACGGGAGTGATTGCGAAACACCAGGTGAGGAAATGCATGCAACGAGGGGGAGGGAGTGAAAGGCGGAAGTAAGACAACACAACCAGACGAACAAGACAGGGAAGGACACGCCTAGTCCGCAGCAGCGGGGAAAACACGGACAAAGGGATCCAACATGACACGGAGGGAAAACAGGAAAACACGGAAAACGGACAGGAAGGGAGCGGAACATTACAGTTTTGATCTTAACTCTGTGCTGTATTGGAACAGAAAGTAATTTATACTATATGCCTCCTGATTAACCATTATTCTTAGTCAGTTTACATATACAGTCATGGACGAAAGTGTTGGCACCCCCTGTAAAGATGAGCAAAAAGGGTTATAAAAAATTCACCGTTTGGTGAATTAGCTTAATCTCACACTGAAAAAACAAGAAGAATCCAACCTTTAATTGACGTTAATTTATTATGAGAAAAAAAAATCCCACATCAAGAAATAATTATTTTTAACAAAACCACATTGGCCACAATTATTGGCACCCCTGCATTTATATATAGAATAAAGTAATAATTTTTAATATTTGGTCACATATCCTTTGCATGCCATGACTTCCTGATGTCTGTGACCCAACAACATCAAAAGACTCTTGATATCTTATTTTCTGGTACTCTTACAAGCGATACTATAACATCTCTGCATTTGAATGGATCTCTATGGGAATTGGGGGGTGGGTCTAGATTTAGCTGTAAATTACACTGGAACAGTATGGAACACATGGTTGGCTAAATGGCTGTAAGTCATCAAGGGTCTGACGTATCAAACAAGCTTTAATCCATCACTCTGTTGCCAGATATGCAGTAGATATGGATGAATAACTTGAAGGGTTTCTTCTCCTGACTTATTTTTCCATAGAGTTCAATAGGAAAATTTGTCAGGAGAAACAACCCTTAAAGTGATCCATCCATATCTACTGCATATCTGGCAGCAGAGTGATTGTTTAAGGCTTGTTTGATACCTCAGACCCTTGTTGACTTACAGCCATTTTACCAACCATGTATTCCATACTGTTCCAGAATAATTTACAGCTAAATCTAGTCCCACCCCCCAATTCCCATAGAGATCCATTCAAATGCAGAGATGTTATAGTATCGCTTGTAAGAGTACCAGAAAATAAGATATCAAGAGTCTTTTGATGTTGTTGGGTCACAGACATCAGGAAGTCATGGCATGCAAAGGATATGTGACCAAATATTAAAAATTATTACTTTATTCTATATATAAATGCAGGGGTGCCAATAATTGTGGCCAATGTGGTTTTGTTAAAAATAATTATTTCTTGATGTGGGATTTTTTTTTTCTCATAATAAATTAACGTCAATTAAAGGTTGGATTCTTCTTGTTTTTTCAGTGTGAGATTAAGCTAATTCACCAAACAGTGAATTTTTTATAACCCTTTTTGCTCATCTTTACAGGGGGTGCCAACACTTTCGTCCATGACTGTATGTATTGGGGAAAACGATTGAGACAAATGAGGGGAATCATATTGTATTTCCCATTGACCTAATTCTGTGCATTCTCCGCTGCCTCTGTGATGCAACTCGACATACAGGTGCAATGAGACAGAGATACCTGTTAGCTTAGCATGATATGCATCTCAAACGTAACTTTCACTATCACCTGCACTGTGCACCAGTAACACACTTATCACTATCATCTGTACAGCAGGGCCTGTACCTGAAACAGAACTTTTACTATAAATAAAAAATCCTATTCACTATAAATTTTCTATATTGTCAATAAAAAAACCTGCCACTACTATTATGCTTGAACCACACCAGTCACGTGGAAAATGAGAACAGACCAGATGCCAGGAATGTAAACTGAGGAATCAGAGAATTGCAGTGTGCAAACGTTTTCATTCTAGTAAATAAACCTGATTCAGTTAATGATTTTCTTGACTGAATAAATCTGGCTTCCCTCACCAGTGTCGAGAGCATGTAAAACTCGTTGTATTATATACATATAGCTGAGGCAGAATGTAGACTCTGCTGTCCTTGAGAAGTTATGGGTATTTAATGACAGAAAATGTTACCATCTACAGCATGTTCCTGGTATTGGGCTCCACTGCCATCCTGAAGGCTTTGTGTACATTCAGAACCTCAGGCTGAACAGTGGCAGTGGAGATTCCTGTAATATTGCACATATTCCAACACACATTTAACAACACAAAGGCATGCTGGCATATAGACACACAGACACAAACAAACATAGTGAGTTGCAAAAGTATTGGCATCCTTGATAAAGATGAACAAACATGGCTGTATAAAATAAACAACATAGTTCATGAGCTATAGTATATGCTTACATGAAAATTACATACTTTCATATGAAAGCCATTGCTAAGAGAAAAGAAAAGATGACCTTATTTCCCAAGATAAGCTTCAGAATTATTGCCTACCACTGTGTTCAGTACTTTGTGGACCCTCCTTTCACAAGGCTAAAACATCTTAGTGGTCTTCTATAATGAGATTAGTGAACACATTGGGACAAATCTTTGAACATTCCTCCATACAGAATCTTCCAAAAAGTCTATGCTTGCACCTTGTGACTGCCCTCTTACAATCAAACCACAATTTTCCAATTTAGTTCAAGTCTGGAGACTGTGATGCCCATTGCAAAACAGTAATATTTGGTAGGTAACCATTTATTGGTTGAATTTGAGGTATGCTTGGGATTATTGCCTTGTGGAATGATCCATTTGCGGCCAGGTTTTTAGGGGGGACTAGCCAAAATGTCTTTGTACTTGCTGGAGTTCATCATTCCATTGACCTTAATAAGAGCCCGAGGACCCATATATGCAAAACAGCCCCATAACATCAAAGATCCACCACCATATTTCACCATGGCTATGACGTCATTTTCAACATAAGCCTCCTTATTCCAATGTGCTTTGGCCAAAAAGTTTTCATTTTGGTCTCATCTGACCATAACACATGGTTCCAATTTAAGTTCCAGTGCTGAACTTCTATTGGAACCAGGTGCTATGGTCAGATGAAGCTATGAGCATAGCATCTGGGAAGAGTAAGGAACAATAAGACTGGTGATTAGTCACCAACAAATACAGTATATTATTTTCTTGCACTGGAATTGACTAAAGAACCGCCTAATATTTATTTTTCTGAATTCTGTTCTTAGTTTTACAATATGGAAATAATAATGACTGAATCGATGTGAATGCTGCATTGAATGGGGCCTGTAATGATGTGGATGTGGGAAAATATTTGGTTAACCGAGAACATTGTGGATTATTCAGCTTTTCAAGATAAACTTTCCTTGACGTCGAAAACCATATTTTAACATTTTCCATTCTCATGAATCCAAGTCAAATTTCGGACTTCTGTTTTAAGCATAAGGATGTGTGATCCAATGCATAGTAAAGCTTTACAAAGATGTACCATATGAACTTATCATTACAACATCCAATCAGATTACACAGGCACACTGTATGTCAGGAACTTGGGAAACACCTGAAGTTATAAGTGAACCACATTTACGTTCACTCTGTGACATCAGTCTCCTACTTGCTTTCCAGCACAATCAAAGTGAAGTACCACAGTTTGCACATACATACAGATCCTGGGAGATATGCACCAAGTCACCCAAGACAAGACCCAGCTGTCAGAAAGCACATATTCCCACAGACATGGTGTGCAGAAATCTGGACAGGGAAACTCAGAAATGAGAATACAAGCCATAAAATTGGATCATTTAAATGGCAGTTGGGAATTTATTGGTGGCTTGATGGTTGTGAATATCAATTCTGAATGTGAAGGTGATGTTTACCCCTCAGGACCTTTTCTAAATTGCTCCTGTAGCAGCTTTTAAATAGGTATCATGTAAACTGGGAGTCACGTAAATTTCAGCATATAAACGTACAAACTACCCCATGTGATTTTTATAGTAAACTGGGGTGTCAGCAGGAACTGAATAAGCATCTCTCAAGACACAAATAGGGACAATAACACATAGTTAAATGACTTTAATTAATGCTGAGGCAGCAATGCTGGACTAGCACATTTAATCCAAGTAGCATCCCTTTTGTCTGTATGCACCAACTGGCAAGACCAAGGCAATGGAAAAGGAATTGATAAATACAAATCTTTTACAAACGGCTGTCTTTTTTCAGATATATTATATTTTGTCACGTAAAGCAACAGTGTAACTTTTATTATTCGTGAATTCACATCTTGCATAAATAGTTTGTTGGGAGGCGCAATGGCCCCGTTATCACCCCGCAAAAGGACAAAACACTTATTCATTATTTGTTTGAAGTCCCTGTAAAATGAGAAATATATTTAAAGTCTGAATGCCATCCTTAATACAGCTTTAGTGCTGAGAGAAAAAGTGATTAATCTATACGGCTTGGCTCAGCAAAATATCAAGATAATAATCCTTCAATATTTTTCTTATTGAATTATACAAATTTAGTTACTCAGGAAATGGCAATCCTCCATACTGTAAATGAAATTGTGGGCACATTTACACCACAAATATTAAAATTCGCTGTCTACATGTCCATAGCAAGTTTTCAGAGATGAAATATGGACACTGTTCAAGACTAGTTTAAGGAGTTGTGAAGCATGGTTATTAGCTTAAGTATTAGCGCAAGGATTAAATATATACAATTGACAAATGTTTACATTTTTATCCCCTTCCCATCCCCCAGATTAATCACATTCAGAGAGTTTTACTTTGAATAGTCTATTTGGCAACCTTGATCCTTCCTTGTCCAAAGCTTATTCAAAGACTCAACTACTTGTAGGTGTGTTCATTTCACATTAAAATAAAGCCTCGTCAAAAGAACATGTCATTTATAAACACTGGGGACAAAGATACAGACCATGATAGAAAAATACTTACAAGCATGTTGCTAACCTACTCACAACTATTGTGTTTTCCACTGACGTCGCTTCATTTTAGGCTAGAGATGCAAAATTAATTATAGTTCAGTCTTTCAAAAAATGTATGTCCTTAAAAAATGATGTGTATACACAATTGCAGACCCTTGTGCTAAAAGTATTAAAGTCACAAAATATCAATTTTGAGAAAATCAAATCCGAATAATTCTTGTGTACCAGAACACGATAACCTATTGTTTCCATAGTGGTGAAAAGAGACTTAGGCACCTTTTCTGTTAACATACTGTATATAGGGTGGACTTAGCTAAACAAATGCAACATGTTTCTATGCTCAACTTGAATTGTCTAAAAATGTGACTTCAGTACTTTTAGTACCCAGGTCTTCAATTGAGTTTGAGCAGTTTGTGGGCAGTGTGGACATGGGCACACCTTCACAAACTACAGCCTAGACCAAAGTGATCAGTCACATGCAGTCCACACAGGAGTCTTGTCAACACTGTGATTAGCACAACTTGGATCTCCAAAGACTTTCCCACCTTGTGTCAATACGTCCATAAACACTCAGCATGCAGAAAGGTTCCATGCTTCCTGGTTATTATTACCTACACTAATAACAAACGTGTTTTTTCTGTTGTCTTACCATTCCTCAGATTTGTTTTGACAAAAATCATATGTATAGTGCGGGATGAGTTAAGGATTTATGACACGTTGGTAATGACCAAATTGAAATAACTTCAACAGTACTAGATTAGCTGGCACAGTGCTGTTTCCTATCCAGACAGTTGATGTATTAGGAAAACATGTACACCATTAGCATAATATGCATAATATGCAAATGTATTTGAAAATATGCGCAATGAGTGATTATTATGGTCATGGAAGAATTATTTTTAATAATAAGTTATACAGTAGAGCAGGGCAGTATCATTGCCATGGGATAAGTGCGTATGTCTGTGTGCGTGTGTATGTGTGTTTTTCGTCCGTGTTGTCGGGTTGTTGTCACGCTAACATGCTGACTTTAATTCCTAACCCAACAGTAAATTCAGCTCTATATAGCTACTGTATACTATACAAATACCACTGTAAATAGTGCTGTCTCATGTTGTGCTATAATACATTCTTCTTTTATTTTAAGGTTGTGTGCATGGTTCCCTTTCCTTGTGCTCTGTTATTACATAGACCCTTTGTGAAAAGTAGATTTTTGGATTTGTTTCCACACCCATTCCCATACCCCATAAGCAGCCTCAGGCCACCGCACACAAAAGCAGCTACTCACGAGTTCATAGGTTCAAATCTTGGGCCAGACACTGCTGGTGATTTCCTAAGCCAGATTTCTTCAGTATCGGAGATATACAGTGCGAGCACAAACAGCATTATAGATGACAGGTAATCATCACTATTTCTCCCTGTCCCCCACCCGCACACAACAGGGGAGGTGATTCCTTTCACACATGTCTGTATGTTCTAAAACACTGCTTGACTGTTTGTGCATCTCATAAAATCATACAGAATTTGATCTTTCTGGTGACTGACTGGCCTATGCTGACTCCAAGAGGGGTTTTCATGTCCCGATAATCTGAAACAACAACACCGTATAGCACCATACATATTTTCAACACTTTTAGGTTAACATCCTCTTCAAGGATTTTGGGCACCATATTGCAACTGTCTTACTTTCTCTTAGCATCACTATTAGAGCTGGTTTTATGGTGTTCTCCTTATACCTGCTCCTCACAACTGGGATAGTAATTGCAATAACACAAGCCTCCTCTTATCATATTGTTGTATTAATTATGGGAGATTTTAAAATGTATTATTTATTTAGAAATTGTCCATTTAAATGGACTTTTCTTCTTTTTTAGATTCAAAACCAAAAACATAACAGAATCAGGATTGTACCTGGCATGGAAATATAATACCTAAAGTAAGTCTTAAGAAAGGCAAAAATAAGCTTTCTCTCTTCTTTCTCTTCTTCAAGGTTGTCTGTTGTGATACTAGAAATATAATTCTCCTGTTTGACAGCTGCATATATGTGGATGGCTTTCCTTTAACTAGAAAAGTTAAAGCAGTAATATCTGAGATGCATTGCAGATATATGCAGCAAACTGTAATCTGGTATAAATCGTGTCCAAAGTGAAATTTTCCCCTTGGAAACACTGAAACCCGAAGGCTTTTCTTACTTCGCAAAGATCCACAAATCTTCTCCATGCTTTGTCCAATCTAGCAGAATGTTTTAATTGGCTGCCATTGGAGGACCAAGTGAAAATTTAACACTTTTTGTTTTTTATATGCAGAGAGCTGAAGTGCCCCATAACAATTATTTCTGATTATGAATACACTTACACATGCATATGAAGAATCCATTTCACAAGTTAGTTACTTTGTTCCCTCTCTAGTCATTTTTTGCTACTTGTCATTTCAATAATTGGGATGGCAGGTATGCCATCCGTCAAGTTACGGCTTGGTGGGGCATGTTGGGATGGCAGGTATGCCATCCGCCAAGTTACAGCACCGAGAGCTTGGCACAGTTCAGGGTTTCCTACAGAAATAACCACAAACACTCAAAGCCACAGACACTCAGCCAGAACATCCACAGACCTTGTTGTGCACAGTTTTTTTGAAAACCACTTTCTCCCGATGTATGCCAACTGTGTATATCCGTGCAAAGTATCAATTAAAGCTTACCAGTATTCTAGGGTGCGCTGTGTTGACATAAACCCCAGAATTAAAATAGTATAATTTATTTTAAATGTAAAATAATAAAAAATATCTTATTTGTCTACACAATTTTCTGAACAAAATAATAATAATAGCAGGGCTAAGTTACATTAAATAATTTAGGAAACATTGCTTTGGAATAGTGCTTGTATAATTTCTGTGAGCTAGGATAGCCAATATTGTTTGTTGTAACTTGGCCTCGTTTTGATATCAATCATTTTAATGGCAGGCCGAGATTTTACTATTTTTCTTATAGACAGTGCTTTGTATGTGTGAGTACTATTTACCTTTGTTTTGTTTTCCATTTGGGTATGGAACACTAGAGGGCAGTCTTGTTTAACGCTTACAAGTGGTGTCTCAATAGAAGATGAACAAAGCTTTGAATGGTCAGTTGTGATCATAAATACAGTTATCTATCAGACATTTCAGTCTAATAATGTTTTGGGAGATATTGTAGCTGGGATTTTCAACAAAATAAGACTGATTACTTGTACAGCAAATGTACTAACTCTATGCCTTCTTTGACATGCTGTGGTGTTTCCTCAACACACCACCTGATAATGTAAAGTGTAAATCCTGTCAGTGCTTTGTAGTCATAAAATCATCCAATCCAAGACAATATTTATATGTTAACTTTTATTGGTCACCAAAAGTACTTTATTTTTGAAAACCATGCAGGTTGTGTGCTTGTACGAATGCAAATTTGTGTAGGCCTAGATCAGATGTGAATTTGTGCATTCACAGTTACATCAATTGTTCAGTGCGGGGGAATTAAAAATTAGATTTAAATGTAAAAATTGTTTTACTGGCTTATAATGTAGTTGATCCAAGTATCTCTCTCTCTCTCTCTCTCTCTCTCTCTCTCGGTCATGCTCTCTTTCTCTCTCTCTATTTCTCTCTCTCTGAGAAATGCAAAACAACTATCAAACAGATGCAATGTGAATCTTGGCACCTCACTGATGATATCCAATATGTTGTAGTCCTCTGTGAGTTGGCAGATATCCATTTATATGAAAAATACAAAATATGAATTGGATTATTGAATTTAGAATAAACCAAATCCAATCCAATTAATGTATGTCACAAAATGGATGGTACATGCATATTTCAGAAGGACTGGGGTAATGGACAACTTGTAAAGTCTCTTGTAAAGGTCAAGACAGGTAAGTGACGGATATAGATATGACTGACATTGAAAGAAAAAGAGCCTCTGACCAGGAAATATGATGTTTTACCTAATAGAACCTTGGAGAACAATCAGAACTATATCAGAGTCAAATTAAGTTTCTGTTGGAAGTGGTGTTGATAAGTCATCAGGAGGATACACTTCCCTCTTGACCAGGTCAAAAACCAATATTCCAGTGCAATAGTAGTGTTAATGTGCTGTGGAGGATATCCTCTATGGGGAAAGATTTTAATCCAAGGCCTTGACTCTAATTATTAAAGATCCCATGGTTTCCTTTATCAAAAGAGGAGTGTCCTCCGGTAACATTATAGGTCAAATTCCCTCTCTTGCCATCCAATTATTCTATTGTTAAATTGGCTAAGTACATCCTTGACTTTTCATGAGCTATTATACAGTGGCTATTTTGGTGCAAAGAAATAGCTGCCTTGTATCATCCAGGTGCATCCTCCTACTGTACACATTATTAATAAACAAGGAGAAAGCAAAGCGTAAAAATTTTGAGACCCTTGAATGGTGCCATATAAGTGTTATTACATTACATTACATTACATTACATTCATTTAGCAGACGCTTTTATCCAAAGCGACGTACAGTAAGTGCATACAGAGACATCATCAAGATCACTACAGAACAGACAAGACAAAGCACATCCTTCCCATAATGTAGCAGCTATCCCTAGTAATGAACGTTGACTGTAGTTCACAGTAAGCTGTGGGTAAATCAGCAATACTACACTTCTATTCTAAATACTATTATAAAACTATAATAAACAGACAGGGAAACACAGGGAACTAGTAAACACAGGGAACTGATATTCCTAGGTTAGGATATCAGTCAAGGTGGACTCTGAAGAGGTGTGTCTTCAGGCCTCGACGGAATGCAGGCAGGGTTGGAGTAGAACGTAGGGGAATGGGAAGTTCATTCCACCACTGAGGAGCTAAGGTGGAAAAACTCCGCAGTCAGGACGAGCGAGAGCCTTTGACACGGAGGGGGGGAAGTGCCAGTCGCCCTGCTGTAGAAGAGCGAAGTGGTCGAGCAGGAACATAGTTCTGGATTAAGTCCTGCAGGTAGGCGGGGCCTGTCCTATTGGTTGCAGTGTAGGCCAGGGTCAGTACTTTGAACCTGATCCTGGCTGCAACTGGCAGCCAGTGGAGTGACCTCAGCAGGGGGGTTACATGGAAAAATTTCGGGAGGTTGAACACAAGCCGGGCAGCTGCATTCTGGATCAGTTGAAGAGGCAGAATGGTGCAGGCTGGTAGGCTTGCGAGCAGGGAGTTGCAGTAGTCCAGGCGTGAGGTGACCATGGTCTGGACAAGAAGCTGGGTGGAGTAGGTGGTCAGGTACGGTCAAATCCTCCTGATGTTGTCTTTGAAGTCCAGCCGGTCGTCCAGGACCACCCCCAGGTTCCTTGCAGAGCGGGAGGCAGCCACCACGGTCCCGTCAACGGTGATGGAGAGGTCATGTAGTGCGGAGGTCTTGTATGGCAGGAAAAGGAGCTCTGTTTTGTCAAGGTTGAGCTTCAGGTGATGGGTAGCCATCCACTCAGAGATGTCAGTCAGACAAGCAGATATCCTCTCCTTAACCTGTGGGGTAGAGGGAATCCATTATCATAATGGGTTTGTGGTCATGATGGTTTTGCTGGTAAACAGGGAAATCCTGACTGGCTTCAGGGGGTACTCAAATAAAAAGAAATTACGACTACGATCACAATTGAATGATTTATACCCTAAGCATTTGAAGTTCTGTGTTAAGGAAATGTCCCCCTTTGCCTCCAACACATAATGAGGACAAAATATGATATAATTCCATACAGCTGATTTATTTGCTGTAATTGACTGTGCAATATCAAGAGATGTTATCTTGGTCAGTGAGCTTGACTAATTTGTTCATCTAAATAATCATTATGATTGCAGCAAAGATTTGCATGCTACTTCAAATATGTTTACTCAGATAAACAAGAGCAAACTCCTGTGAAAAATGCAATTTTCTAACCTTTATTATTAATAAATTCACTATATGCATTAGCTTGAAAGCACAGCAGAAACATAAAACTTAGCTGTTACCATTATGCAAAATCATCTGAAAATATTTAAATGAACGGTCAGACCTCTGTCTCAAGCAGGTGTGTTTTATTTAAATTAAATCTTGTTTACATATTGCATCAGGTCTTACTTTTCCAATCTTGTTTTCCAGGTGGTGACTGAGATGCTGAAATGGAAGCTGTCTGGTTTACATAGTTATTGTAGCCATGGCCAAATGGAGTAAGAAACACATGATTGCATCTGCTACCTAATTAAAATGGAAAATGAAAAATCATGTTTTTGAGACCACATGGGGATTTTAATTTCTCGTAAACACATCTGTTTCCCAGAATTTCCTGATTAAGGAGTGGCACCAGTTGTGTGATGTTGTGAAAAGCACAGTGGTCCCTGCTTACTAATTTAAGAGGGTAACCTGGTTCTGTGTCAGAAGTCTGTCCCTGTGTCAGTCTGCCCTCTTTCAGATTGCACTGAATAATGGATATGCATCTATAGGGGGCTAGGGGGCCCTGTCTGAGGCTTATAAAATATACATTTCACTACAGAGGAGTGCAGACACAGACAGACCTCATCAACCACTAAATACCCCCCCCCCCCCCCCCCCAATATCTGTCTCTCTCTTACACACACACACACACACACACACACACACACACACACACACTCACTCAAGTGCCCTGGCTGTGCCATGTCTCCTGCTATCTCTCTTTCCCTCTCCCTTTCTCTCCCACCTTTCCATTCCCCTGCTCTTTCTCCTGGCCTTTCACTCCCCTCCCTTCCCTCTCCTCATATCCCTGTCTGCCCTCCTCTCTCCCTCCCTTTCTCTGCTTCTGCCCTCTCTCTCCCTACCTCCCTCCCTCGCTCACATCCTTCCTCTCTGTCTCAGCACCCTGTCTCCCTCCCTCTCTCACTCCCTCCCTCTTTCCTTCTCTCAGATGGTTTCCTCAGTCAGTCAAATGGAACCGCGCAGGCTGCTGGAGGAGTCTAGAGTGAGTGAGGGGCTGAGCTGAACTGTGACGAGGTCAGACTGGTCTTTTGTTTACAGTCAGTCAGGGGAGAGAAGTGAGACAGAGGAGAGACCGTGCACGTACAGCAGGAGAGAGAGAGCAAGGAGGTAGAGATGTCAGAGGATGTGGTTTTCCTGAGCTTGCAGAACATCATAGAGGCATACTTTGAGCATGACTTAAACAAGAGGAGGCAAAGTGTATCCGCTGCTCGCTTAGCTCCTGTCACAGCTCTTCTGGTGCCGCTCGTGAGAGGAGATAGACTGGTCTGTTTAGGGGTTTGAAACTGTGTCTGTTTTTTTTTCTTTCCTATTTCGTTTGAACTGAAAAGCTTGCGTTCTGTTTTGGATTTGCTTGACAAGGCAAAGAAGCTGCAAAGGATTTTATCAGAGACTCAGGCAGTGAATTGTCTCTCACTGACATGAGTCCATCTGCAAATACAGCTTGCACAGCCATTCACACCTGATCACGCAGCATACCTCCAGGATCTGGTCCCCAACAGCTTCTGTACAGGTAATAAATAAACATTGTTTCCACACTTGAACAATTTTTTTCTTTATTCAACATGTGGGAAAGGAAGATGTTGAATCAGAAGTCTATTAAAACTTGCTTATTACTCTTTTACAGTAAAAAGAAAGAAAATTGTTTTTATTTTTAAATATTGTTTGATATAGTGATCAATCAATATAAACGTGAGCAGGTAGCCTAGGTTATTATACAGTCTGAAGTTGGCTAGTTTACAATGCTTGACAATATCCACAGTCCATAGACTCCTGCAAAAAGTGTATATTAATCACACAGATCAGTGATCCGGCCAAGTCCTCACGGATAGCGCGTGGTACTGAGCTCAGGAAGAATGCCAAAAATTTCCACCTGGATCGTTCGCACGAACTCTGATAGCATTTCAAACGAGATGTGCATGACATATTAAATTGTATTCGCCGCAGCCGGAGAGAGGGAGAAAGAGAGAGAACGGGGAAGGGGGGTGGCGGGTGAGACCACTGCTCAAGCGAGCTGCCGTTAATCAGTTCCAGCCGGCGAGCTGCAAGCTTTAACTGTTTCGCGCCGCCTTGTGCCCCAGGAGCTCGCGGGCAGAGACGCCGTCGCCTCTGAGGAATCCGCTGCACTAAATCGCTGACAGGGCTTGAGTCTCTGTGCTGAGAATCTGATTCGGTACCTGCTCACGTAGCCGAATTCACTGGTTAAGCCATGTGTTTATATTAATTAAAATTACGAAACGACTGTCATTTCCTCCTTCACATTTGCAGTAGCCTACCCTGGCATTATTAATGTTAGGCTATAATGTATTGGCTTACCCCTTGTATCTTAAACAAATTAGCCTACCTAGCATAGGCTATTCAAGGATGTAGCCTAGCCTACTAAATCAAAAGTATGGCTTAGAAAGTACGAGTTACTGTGTACTGGCATGGTATTTCACCTACTGGTGTTTGATACTGGTGATGCTACCTGATGAAAATAAACTTTCATACTTGAGAAATATTCACATTTATATCCAAGCCAAATTAAATTTTTTGAATTGAATATGGCTTGATAGTGGAATTGTGGTAAAAGCAATGGCAGTCTGACTGCCTATTAAGGCTCATACTATGGAGGCTTACCTCTTTGTTATCTGAAATGCTCTATTCCATGATCTGTGAAGAGAATGTTTTATCCTCTCCTATTAGACTACTTTCCTTTTCCTTTTAGGTAGTCATAGGAAAGTATATGCCTTAGAATGCGGCTAAAAAGTAGAACAATCCTAAATTCCAAGGAAAATATTGATTTTGTTCCATTTAAGCAATTTTACAGTGCCTAAACGAAGCTGGAAAAAAATACTCTCAACTCAATTTCATGGAGGTAAATTTAGCATGTCTGTCTCTGTGTAATGGACAATAAAGAAAATAAGTAGCAGTATTGATCTAGTCATGTTCTATGGGAATATGTCAATATTCCTGTCTGAAAAGCAATGGATCTTGCCCTTCACTGCATTAATAAAAAATGTCTTGCTGAAAGCCAGCGTGTGGAAACAGTTGTTCATATGCGCTGAAAGAATCTCAGCATGCCCTTTAGGCTACTGGGGCCCAAATAACAAAATTCCTGTGTGAAACTGACAGAAGGCCTCAGTAGCACTTAGTCCTTATGCATTTGGCAAATTATTTTCTGTGTGTGATTCATGGCAAAAAGAGAATATTCTTCCTTTAATCATTTTCCTACTATTGATTTTTTTCAGTAAAACATTATTTTTTTCCTTATTTTGTTCCTGCATTTAATAAAAAAACATGTTCTGTCACCATGTGATGAAAATGACTGCGGTAACAAGAGATGTAATGGCTAGCTCGGTCACACTGACTCTACAAAATGATTAGATGGAGGGAGGAAGGAAGGGGGGAAGTGAGGGAGAGGGTGTGAGAAATGGGCGTCCTTTATTCTCCTGAGTATGGAGTACTCGTCAAGAGGCTTGTTCCCATGGTGATGCCTGACTGCGTCTCGTTTAGTTCACTGGCACGAGCCACGTTTGGTCCTTGAGACGGTAAAGGGAATGGCTTCAGCTTCAGGGCCGACATCAGCCCTGCAGACAACATCTTTGTGTATCTCCTCAAACAGGGACGCAGTGTAGACGGTTACATTGACATTCTCACCTCTCAGTAAAGACTTGTGTTTGTATATGTGCATTGTACATTGGCCAGCCAAATATTGTTTTCCAATGTTTGTCTCATTTCAGTTATATCCTGGTTGTCATGTGGGATAGTGCTGCACAGAAATGTGCTTGGATTTTTTCCCACTGTAAAGCTCATGGCTGGAGTTGTAAAAAATTATTTTAAATTGTTGAGGATTTGGAGACTTACATCAAGCAAAGCTACATTCATTGCCATATGCAGCAAATTACACTCATTTACATAAAATATCTGCGCTCAGCCTCCTATAAAGATTAGCCCAAACTTTCAAACATTTCAGTATGATGCTTTCATCAGAGGAAGCTGTTCTTGTGTTGGCAATCTTTATACTCAGCTCAAAATGTCACCACCGGTGTACAAGTTCATTGGAAAGAAATTGGCAATCAGTGCCTGCATTTCGGTAAGGCTAATAAAGGGTTCTTGACTCATGGCAGATTTGCAAAAAATGCTAATTCTAATTAAATAGAATGTGACCAAAGCAAGATAAAACTGCTTTGGTGATGTGGCATTTTAGATCTAACTCAATTTTTTCAGGCTAAAATAAGAGCAAAACCTTAGTTCTCTTGAAAACATACACTATTACGGCAAATTACCAGATGGAAATAACACATTAACACCTTCCTATACTGCACAACAGATTGAGAGCAACTTTTTTTCTTAAAAAGCAAGCGCATCCTGTCTGTGTTTGATAGACGGGGGTGTTTTCATTCCTAAACTGAACGGACATGTGACTATCAGTTCTCCTCCTGGCCCCCCCGTGGTCCATCTGTTTCCAGCATCACCCGCTGTTTCTGCCTCCCATGCTCAACTCTTGTCTACTGCCACAGTAGAAAACACATGGCCTCCCCCATTCGCTGCTACTGGCCTCACACTCCTGTTCATCTCTCCTGTCCCTCTTTGATTGTGCCGGACAGCAGGAAGTAGCACAGTAAGGGGGAAAAAGGAAGGAAGAGAGTCCAAACAAGAGATTCCCCTGCCCTGCCCTCCATTTTTCTTCCTGAACTGACGGCAGCCAATAGGAAACTATGTCTTACAAATAAGCACAGTGTTTTTACTCTTCGGACCACTAGAACACTCTGTAGGACACTCGGTAATTCGTATTAGACTATGGCTACGTATATATTCCTACGAACACAAGCATTTTTTTCTTTCAATAAAAGGGGAACAATATTTTACATTCAAAAAACAGTTGTCACAGCTAAGATAATAAAACGTCACTTTTCTTACCAAGTAAGAAATATGTCCTTTTAATTGTATTTTTTTTATTGCATGGTGTATAGCCATTATAGCCTATATTATTTAATATTATCAACGATAGAATAATGGTAATAATATTCCATGACTATAACTCACTACAAACAGATCACTTTCCATCTGATAAGAGGCCACCCTGACTATCTAACTCAGCTCACAAGACCAGAGCCTAGCTCAATTCATGACAAGCAGTTTAGCTGCAATACCACATTGCAAAAGTCACGTTGCTTATCTTTCAAAAAGCTTTTTCAGCTTGGTTGTGCAACACTGCCAGAGAACAGCAGGGGGAAGGCTGCAGTTCTGTCAGAGAGCTCAACGTTTCCTCTGACTGTGGTTACACTGAAAACCTTCTGTTTTCTGAACTGAGTCAGGTACAATTCTAGTTTCCATAAAGTAGGCTACTTTGTGAAATATCCAAAGTTGTGATGCAATAGAATGAATTTACCTGGACCTTTTTCCAATAAAATCCTGTTGTATATAAATCCTTGGCTCAATTAATCATTGAAGAAAAATTCAGGAAGTACCCAGTGAATCTATACTTTTTCCTAGTTTCAAATATTGTGTTGTGTTTTTTTTTTGTGGTTCCCCTTCTTTCTTTCTCTCTCTCTCTCTCTCTCTCTCTCTCTCTCTCTCACACTCTCTATCTCTCTCACTTTCATTCTGTCTCTCTCTTATTCTTGAGTGGGAGGGAGAGGTCGGTGGGCCAGGGCTGAGAGGCTAAGGAAGGCAGTGAAGAGGGGAACTTTTTGAGAAAAACAGTCACTGCAATCATAAATAATTCTCACTTCCTCTGATCTAAAAATACCATCCACGACATCTCACTACCCTGCTGTCTCCACACACACTATGCAAATAAGACCCCTACACGGAGTTTAGTTCTTCTTCTCTTTTTTCCTCCATCTTGCCTTTGTTCTGACTCCTTTCACCTCTGTAGATTACCCACTAAGCATCTCTTAGGATTCACAGACATGTTTGAGCTTGGAATGGTGTTACTTTGAAATGTTACTTTATGCTGCTCTGATATTTATGTAAGCTTGGGTATGTTTTTTAGGACTTTAAAAGCACAGTATTTTTTGTGATATACAGGATATGAGAATGGTGTTTAATCTGGGTGTTTGTGATTTGTGTTTGTGTATATATATATATTTTGTATTTGTTTGTTTCCTTTTCAGTTCCATATTTTATAGGAATGTATCTGCTCTTGTTTCTGGGAAAGAAACTTTATCGACAACAGGGAGGAGTGCAGAATGGATGAGAGAGTGACCTGAAAATGATAGGTCTTCTCCACTTTTAATATCTTAAGCGTCGATGAACACATGTGGCACACTTCATTGAGTAGTCTTTTCATTAATATTTCGTTCGCAGGAGAGGAGCAATGTCTCCATGGATACAATTTAACAGTACTGTCAGATACTGAGAAACATAACCACTCTGAAATAACACAATTATTTGTCTGTTTTTCACTAGAGAGATGTTGGTTCTCATGACAGCGTTTATAATTGCATGATGGTAATAACCCCTCTCTTTCTGTTTTTCCACGTCATCTCGTTAGAGTTGCCCCCCTTTGTTTGGGCCTGCTTTGTGATGCATTGCCTCCATTCCTAATTACCCATTTCACAGCAGAATTTTTTTGTGATTGATTTTCACCTTTTCATTCTTTTCCGGTCACCTCATTAACAATGCCTTGGCTCTCATCCTCTCCACAACGGCCTCTCAGATTGGTCAATTGCAAGAGTGTAATTAGACGGGAATATAATAAAGTGTGTCCCTCATATGCCCCCCCCCCCCCCCCCCTCCCCCCAGGTTTAATCAGTGGCACACAATGGGATATTACCTGCTGCAGCCGATGCCAGTCCCACGGCAAGTCGCTGTCACAACACATTTGGGTGAAAGCTGCCCACGGCTCTTTAGGGCCACACTGCTGCCACTCCATGGCTGTCTTTCACTAATTCTATCCCTGCGGGGACAAGCTCGGGCACCATGCGAAATATAAAGCTCATTTGTTATTTATTTATTTATTTTTTTACAGGCGCTTATCCAATATGTTCCCCTTTATTGGTTTCTCCGCAAACTCCCCCAGGAAAGAGATGTGGCATGGCCACTTGTTCCTCCCTCTCTCACATACCTGTGCGGCACAGCAGTCACCAAACTAACATTCCTCTCCTTCCTGCTTTTAAGTGACATGATTAATGACTCTCTTTCTCTCTCTCTCTCTCTCTCTCTCCTGCCTCTCTTACTTTCCCTCTTTTCTCTCCCCATATCTTTCTTCTCACCCTCTCCTCTCGCTCTCTCTCCACAGGTGAATAGAGACACCAGGGAGATGGGCTGCGGACTGCCCAAGCTGAAACGTTCTGAGGACAACAGTCCTGGGAAGATCTACTCCACCCTAAAGCGCCCTCAAGTGGAGACTAAGGTGGGCGTGGCGTACGCCTACCACTTTCTCGACTTCGTTCTTGGAAAAGAAGGTGAGTCATCAGTTCAATCATCTGTGGAGCCGGGACAGGAAGACCATTAGAGGCTTCGTGTCTGTCAATATCAGCATTTTACTTCCTGTCATGATGATATGTGAAACCCTATGATGCTGAGGGCAGATTTTAGGAAAAGGCGACTACAACTGATCAAAAATAGCTACTGTTTAATTTGGCATGCTATGGTATGAGAAGCATTCAGGGTGATATCATTAAAAATATTGACCTTTTGTGACTTTACTTGAAATACGTATATGCCATATAGCATATTTTATATAACAGAGTTATAAGCATGACATTATGTTACTGAGGGGACACTTCATTGATGGCATTTAAATGAAAAACAATGATTAAAGGCAGTATCATGCTGACATATCAATGATGAACTGGCAATCTCTGACTCATTTGCCGAATCCGTGCTCCTCTGCCTGTATTTATTATTCTAAGATGTGTTCGAGACGTTTCTGGGCGTGATGTCCTTTTCTGTGTGGGGAGGGGTGGGTGTGGCCACAAAGCCTATGGGGCTATATGTAATATAGTTTTGAATATGACATAAGCTGTTATGTCAATTTATGTAATAATTTATACAATTCCATACATTATGACATTGGTCTCAGGCTGCAATATACTCTGGTTTCGATTGTTTATGTCAGAGTTATGTCATGTTCATGACAACATTGTTTAGGCTCTTTGGTGTATAGTTGAAGCAGAGTGTTACCCATTTTGTGATGGAGAGCTTTACCACTGCTTGCTACTTGTCTCCTTTTGCCATATCTTAACCTCCCTCACTCCCTCCCACAGACACAGCATGTGATTGAAGGTGTTTATGAGATGCAAATCTGGTGCTGTTTCTTTTTTAACTCCTCAAAGTCGGTCTGCATTTTGAATCATGCCGATGGGAATTCTTTGGAGGTTGTCTCTAAATATAGAAATGTAGTTGTTTTTTCACAAAGCAGATTGAGACCAGCCCTTCAGTGGAGCTGCAGTGTGCATTTTATCCCAGCACACTCTGTGACATTTGTGTCTTGTTGAGATTAATCCTTTGCAGAGCTTTCATTTGAAACCAGCTTCTCTAACCAGGCTTTATGGCCCCATGTAAAGCCAGACCAATTATCCTCAGACTCCTTGGCCTTGAGACCTTCATTTCCCAATGGAAAGTGCTATTTATTGAACAGTTATCCAAACTACCTAGTGATCCCTTGAAAACTACCTAAGTCCATTTTTATTTTGTATTAGAAATATATATTTGGAGTTTTTGGTGAACTTTATTTCAAGCCCTTTATACGTAGATATGTAAACTAGACATTGATGCTTTAGGGCAGAAGCAGTTGCTAAAACAGGGCTCTTTAGATCCTCTCTAGATCAAAAAATGAGTCCAAATGTCTTCTTGCTAATTTTTTCAGATTATGAACGTTGTCGCTCTATGAATGGTTGCCAACCCCGCCAGAGTGTAATTACATGTGTGTGAAAATATATTCACAGATGTCCAATCAGTCATTTCATGTTACAAAATTAACAACGCCAAGGACTTAACCATAATGGCCACAGTAAATACACTTCCAGTGTCTACACAAGCCTGTTTCTGTAAGCTCTGTGGCATAGTTTTTTTTATGGAACTCGTCTAATAACCTGAAGGTTGCTGGCTAGTTTCCCTACTGAGGCGAAGAACCACTGTTAACATGAAAATTTAATTTAAAGGTAGGTCCAGGGGTCGATTTGACAGGGGATGTAAGTGGATGCCACCCCCCCCCCCCCCCCCCCCCCCATGTTAAAGAACAAAACCCATCCCCTTTGTAAACCTGCCATTGTCCCTTCCCATCCCCTTGGGGTTAATAATGCTCTGACTGTAATATCACGGACGCCACCATCCTCCTTGAAAACCTTTTACAAATCCACCACTGGGTAGGGTTAATAACATGCATAGATAAAACATAACAGTGAGGCCTAAGGGCCCGACTCAGTCAGCGTTACACTACTGCTTTCACATTTCAAACTCATTACAAACTCCTTCACATTCACATTTTCTGCAATAGGATCAAATTGAATATATGTAAAATTACATTGAAAGGTAGGTAACATGACTTGTAACTGAAGGGCTGCAAGTTAAAAATCCAAAATGCTTAACCTGAATTACTTTACTACAGTAAATATCCAGCTGCGTACATGCATGTCATAATATGCATAATGCAATTTGCCCAGAATCTGAGTGTCTGACAAGCAAATGAATAATAGAACATATACAGGGGCATAGCAGCTGTAGAGAGTATGGAAGCAAATAGTCATCATCTCCAAAATCAGTCCTGAAGAACACAATGTCAGTTTTATATCACAAGTGCACCAGATATATCACGTATATAATAATAATAATAATAATGCATGGCATTTATATAGCGCCTTTCTCGATACTCAAAGCGCTTTACAATGATGAGGGTGAAACTCGCCTCTACCACCACCAATGTGTAGCACCCACCTGGGTGATGCAACGGCAGCCATTTTGCACCAGTATGCTCACCACACATCAGCTGAGGTGGAGAGGGAGAGAAGAATTTTTTTTGCCAATTAAACTAGGGGATGATTAGGTGGCAGATTGAATGAGCCTGGGTTGGGAGTTTAGCCAGGACACCAGGGAAACCCCTACTCTTTACGATAAGTGTCATGGGATCTTTAATGACCACAGTGAGTCAGGACCTCGGTTTAATGTCTCATCCGAAAGACGGCATCTCCTACAGCACAGAGTCCCCATCACTGCACTGGGGCATTGGGGTTTATTTGACCAGAGGGAAGACTGCCCCCTACTGGCCCACCAACACCACTTCCAGCAGCAACTTGGTTTTCCCCAGAGGTCTCCCATCCAAGTACTAACCAAGCCCACAACCTGCTTAGCTTCAGCCATTCAGCAGGCACAGATAGCATAGTGGTATGGCAGTACGCTAATATCTTGAAGCATATTTGTACTAATGGTGACAGCATATTTTTCTGAACACAGTTCACTCATCATTGATAGGTCAACAGAACTATATATAGAACTGACTGGGGTTTCCATTAGTGTTACGGTTTTTCGAAAAGAATAAATAAATTATGAATTGCATGCCACATAGTATCATCTCCCATGTCTTGAATCATTAGGGAGTATTATTAACATTTGCTCTTAATTAATAGAAGAAACCAGATATTCAGATTCATGGTTTAATTATGAAAGTACTACACCAGGCTGAAGTACTAAGCTGAACTTCACTTGTAACTGGATAATACATACTATGTTACCAGGCCTCTTTGAGGGACTTTTTGTCTGGAGTGCAGCTAGAATACTGTTGCCACCATTATCCTTTGGCAGCAGAGTGTCTTAATTTTACCAGTATTAAATTAGCATATATGCTGAAGTGACATGGTGCTCACACAAGGCCCAACAGTGTGATTCATGTGGATTAAAAGCAATCAAAAGGCTCCGGCAAGCATCTGACACCAGTGACAAAACGTGTCAACCAATATGAAGATTGTGGCACTTGCCTAGCGTTTCCCCCTCATCAGTGTGTTAACATGAAAGTCATCCAAACAGTGTAGAAATAGGCTTTGTTAAAGGCATCCTATTGTGCCAGCAAACCCATGAATATGTTCCATTGTGCGCATTTCCTTTCCTCTCTCAGTGCGATTTTGAATGGAGGGTTATTCTCACACAAGTTGGAAAATATGCAGAGTAAAAATCGCAATTTTCAGGCTTTGGGATGACAATTGGTGTCTGGCATTATAGCTATTGTTGCTTTAAATGTTACCTCCATTCCTTTTGCTTTGCTATTTTCTGCACGCATAGACGGGTCCGGGACATTTTACAAAAAGGTTTCTTAGATATGAATTTCTGTGAACATGGAAATGATAAATGCTTACATTTATAAAGCAAAATAAAGCCAACAAGGAACTTTAAAAAGATGTAAAGAGTGTGTCTTTATTATGTGTTAATAAAGACTTAAAAACCCTCACAAAAAGCAAGCCAATGAAGGTGAAAATGAAACTATTTCCTTTTTAAATAAAACATGTCACAAAACTCTGTCTAAAAAAAAAAAACCTAATCTCGTGGTAAACTATTGATATTAATTACATGGAAAACCTACCCAGGTGGCATGGCGGGCGGCTGCTGGATTGTTTTAACTTTCATGAGTAATGTAAATGTGGCGAGTTCTCCTAAGTCTTAGAACTAGAATAAAACAACTGCGAAAACCAAGTTTTCATCAACAGGAAGCTCTGATCTCAGTGAGGTTCCTTCCTCTCTGTGCTTGGATATCTGCTGTATGTCACATTGTAGACCATCAAAATGTGTTTGAGATTAAACTTTCTTGCTGGTCTTATTCTTGTAATTCATGTTTCCTGTAGCCGAGGCCTTTCGCTGTGTGGTCACTCAACCCAATCTATAGTGACTACGTAACGCAAAGCATGTGCAGTGTACAGAAAATATTGTTTTTGTTATTTGTTTGGGTTTTTTTTCAAACGCTTTTAATTGCTTTCGCCTTTATTGAATCAAATGTTCCCTTCAGAATCTGATTTCGGCAGCAGATAGGAGATGCAATGCTTTGTTTTCAAGAGGGCATCATAGCCTTTAGTGCTGCATGTTATTACCGGCTCCTGTATTACATCCTAACATCTGCCAATGCCCACAAGAGTAATTCACAATATCCCTGGTCACTCCCATGATGCTCCACTGTGTGTTATTGTCCTCCTGTTCTGATTCAATATGGCAGTATTGATTCTGCTCTAATGCAATCTGGAGATCCTCAGCCAGGGGAGTAAACAACCTGAATTTAACAAAGTAAAAGCAGACTTCTTTGTCTCTTTCTTTTTCTTTCTCTCTCACAGCTGCATTGTTGTCCAAGACGCCACAAACAAAGGGATGCTTTTTTTTTGCTTTTCTTTTAAAGGAAGACTCTTTGAAATATCACGTTGCCTTTGATTAGGTAATTCATGCCATTGCAGCCAGGTGGTAAATGCGCGTATAGAAAAAGGATGACCTCGTCCTTGACCTTACTTCCTCCTTGCAGTGTTTCCTCCCTGCCTGGGTGTTTCGTGTTGTTTTCGGACACAGGCAGGTTTATCTGGTTGCTGTTACCTCCTGTATTAAAAAGCTATACAAAGGTAAAATGGAAAATGTCCCATTGAGATGAATGAGACTCGATTTTCCAATTGATTAATAGCTCCAATATTTTCAGCTTCCCAAAAAACGTCAGTGACAGGTCCTGAATGATGGACAGCGTCTGTGCCCTTGGTCACAACCTTCTTTCTGTGTCGCCGTGCTGAGGGCAGGACAGGCCACTGGATTTCTATTCACACTGCAGACAAAACCATTTGAGTAACACAAACAATGGTAATAAATAATAAACACGTTTTGCTAACCATTGAATTAAAAGAACAATTACGCTGACATCTGTAATTGTATAATGACAGATGTCCAGGACATCATTAGGCTTAAAGGAATGACATCAATCATACCCTACACAGTAGTACTTTTTTAACAACTGACAAAAGTTAACAATTCAAAAAAAAAAAAAAAAGCACAGAACTTATTTTTAATAAAGGATTTTTATTTTATTTGTTTAAACATGGGACACGTACAGCTGCACGTACAGGTGGCTCAGCCTTTAAGGTCTTGTTCTAGTGTATGGGTGGGTGCCAGTGCCTGTGCTGGCAGCCCCGCTGGGTGACCCACAGTTGGTGCTAGCGTAGACCACAGAGGGTAGGATTTCAGTCGGCCAGGATGACAGTGACTCATCTCGCGCCAGTGACTCCCGCTTGTCCATCATGAGCCTGTCTTCCTCCAACTCAAGTGAGAGCTCGACTTGTGAGCTGTGGTGTGATCAGAAGCAAAGGCTTCCGTCTCTTGTTTCAGACATACCTGTCTGCACTCTTCGAAATCTATAGCAGAGGTTGCAGCAATGAGCACAGATAAATGTGATTGGCCATTTTAAATTGGGGGGGGGGGGGGGGGGGGGGACAGTTATAAACATGGCAGACCTAATAAAAACTCATTATCCTCATATCTTATCCTCATCAACTTAAAGGTCTGTGTGATGTAAACCTGAGGGTGGGGCTGCTGTTGAAATATTAACAGTAACTGACAGCAGCCGTCTAGGTGATGATAATCCACTGAAACCTTGTATTTTAATTTTTATATTTGATAATTTATGCAGGAAAATGTAACAAACCACAATGTCTCTTAAGATTTGAGTATTTGCATTTAAAGTGCATGGGTTTTTTATATCTTCAGCCTCCTGGTTTCCATGGAATCATCACTATTGCAAGACTCTCTGAGAATATGGCAATTGTTGGTTTCCATGACAATCCCCACCTGTGGCTCTGTGTCACCTCCATGCGCAAAGCATCGGTGTGGTGTGAAGAGAGATGTGAGGATTGTGTGTAACATGTTTTAATTTACTTCACCCAGCCATGAGGTATTTATGCAAGCATCTGTGTGCTGCATAAGGTGTGTTTTTTTATTTCAAGGGTCATGAGAGAAAGAGAGAGAGAAAGTGTGTGCATGTGCGTGTGTGTGTGTGTGTGTGTGTGTGTGTGTGTGTGTGTGTGTGTGTGTGTCTGCGTGTATGTGCCTGTGTGTCAGAGGATTTTGCATACAAGTATTCTGTCTTTAAGTAAGGAACGGCATAAGTTCTGCCTTCTGTCTTTGCTGCAATTCCTAAAGTGTCCTGTTTTGCAATACTAGTATACATAATATTAAGATTATGATTGTAAATCTTAAGTGAGTGTATTGCTAGGAAACATTATAGAATTTTGATAACTACAGATTTGGGGAATCAAGGCTTACACACCACAGTCTTGAAATTGAGGAAATTGCTATTGATCACTGTCTTAACACTCTGCAATGACTCCATCATCCATTACTGCAAAGCAATATATGGCACTGCCTTTTAAAGCTATAAAATATATGATTTTTCCAAGAATCATGGAATACATATAAATCAAGAGAGTTAAATGTGAGCTAAAATGTAGTGTGCACTAGACATGAGGGTCAGAGGGAAAGTGCATTGTCCCTGCCCTCTGCTTTAGTCAATCAAGCAAGACTAGTAACACTCTCCTGGAATGGAGAGTAGTGGAATACATAAGCACTAAATAATGCCTTCAAAAGAACTATAGTATACTTTAAACTGTATAAGCACTTACTGCATGTCAGCCAACATAGACTGCCACTGTATACTGAGAGCAGTCCAAAGAGGGCAATCCACAAGCACAGACTCAAGGATCTTGAAAGATTGTGTTCGGAGAAAAGAACCCACTCTATGATATGACTTGTGATATAGCACATTCTACAGCTGTCTGTGTTAGTTGGAATGAGTGTTTGGGCATGATTATTCTGTGCTTATGGAGGTGTTATGCTGTTCTTATGTGTGGGATTGTTCATGGAAATTGTTGCGTCTCATATTTAGGAAGGTCTGCAGTAGTTTTATGACCAATGGCCCTGTTGTAAATTCAATTATATGCTAGCAGTTGACTTGTAATTGAGTTGCATGCAGCATAATGGTTAGGGCAATGGATCAGTGATCAGACTGAGAACTCATAGCTCAGAGAGGGACACTAATGATCTCCATTTAAGCACAGGACATTTAACCAGTGGAGTTTGGTCTCAGTCCAACTTGTGATAATTCCCTAAAATGCCCACCTACTTAAAGAATTAGTTCTGTCAAGGCTTAAGATGAAATATGCAAAGAGGGATTTTATTGCAGCGTTGAATGAGGAGAAACCCGCAGCTGTTTACAATACTGCAGCAATGTGTTGACTCATTTCCCCATGTTTATTCTGGTGCTAATTAGCGAAGTAGTAAAGGCTTGTTAGTGGAATGTCTCAACTATGATGCCAGCAGGATGCAGGTGTCCCAGGGCTACTTCAGAGTTACCCCCAGCATGGGATGCTTTTCGCTCACCCCCACACCCCTTCCTTCTGGGTATGTGGAATCTGTGGGATAATTATTGAATATGGTGGCTTTACTTATTTATTTACAATGAGAACCACCTGAAGAATGTGCTTCAGGGTGAATGTTTCAGTTTGTCTCGCGGAAGGCACCGTTATTCTGGAACGCAGAGGTTTGTGACGGGAAGTGTTTTTTGAAACGCTATTGCTTGCGCAGAAACAATACGCGCGGTTTCGTAAGCCCTCTGAAGCAAGACAACTGTATACATTCTGCAAGAGTTTAGGGAACGGCCATGCTTGCTACAGTGTGCAGTACGTGTCACGTCTATTATTGCCGTGTGATGTTACCCTCGCGAGGTTGGGCGTAGGAAATTGTAGACAAGGAAGTATTTTAAACGCCGCCTCTCTCATTGGTTCCTGAGCCTCCGACAGAGATTCCTAAAGAGAGCAGTCCATTCTATCGTTCTGAAGGAAACCACGTTTGTTGTCACTTTAAATCCCGTATTATAGGACATTCCTTACAACCTTAAGGGCAGTAGCCAACTGGTGCTTATAGGTGGAATGACAGTGTATTTCGTTTCATTATCTTAAATGTAAAAACCAAAGCACTACTTAGCCTATCTGCTTGGAGTGCATATATGTGGTGTGTCCAAACAAGTCACATCATCAGATCTGTCTTTGAATACAATCACACAATTTGAGCCGCATTCATCTTTCAACTGATGGATTTATTCAGACAGTGCCAGCAGAGCCTTGATTGTGAAAAACCTATGATTGCACTTCTAGCTGCCGACTGTTCAGTTCAAATGCACACCTGATGGTGTATTCTACTGAAGCGCACACACTTCTGCCATTTCCTCTCTGAGAGAATTCAATTTCCAACATTTGTCATTGGCAAGGTTTTTTCCTTTCGAAATGTGGAGAAATGTGAAAAGGCACTCATGGATCAAAATCAGTGGGCAATACCTCCTGATATTTAGATAGCATGTACAGAACATGATTTATTTATCCAGCACAAGACCATGTTTTGGGTGATTTATGTATCTCACATGATTAATTATCCATTCATACATCTGGATATTCACTAAATTCATTTGGGTTAGATACTTTGTTCAGGACACAACCTCTTACTCGTGATTCACTTTGCAACTGTATGGTGACAGCAGCAGCTCCCTGACCATTTTACTGCACAACCTGGGTTGCTTCATCTGTCTATTGATGAACAGCCTCCCTATGCTTTGATATGTGGTCTTTAAGAGCCGTCTCCAAGCAACACTACTCTCAGGAGACAGGAATAACATCTGCATCTGGGTGTTCCTGTCAATCAAATCTGATATTTGAAGGCTCCGAGACTGAGAGTGGCCTCTATTAATATGGCAATTTACAAGAAAACTAAATCACTGGCTTTTTATCTGTTACATAAGTTACTTTAAAATGTCAAATCCTTGCATATCTGCAATGTTCTATTTAGCATATCACTTTTAATCTAGTTTTTAAAGCCTCTGTGATGAAAAAAATCTATTTCATGTTTTGGATTCATTCATTAATTCTATGAGTTTATAGTGTATTCTGGGGGCAATAGTAAATAAAATTGCACCAATCTGAAACAAGCTAGAGCTGTGATGGTCACTCTGCACATGTGCATTGATGTTCACTCTCTGTGTGCCCAAGACCAACTGATGCCCCATTCTCTGCTCTTTTTTTTAACAAAGACTGGTTTTGGAGGTATGAACAAAACAATTTCTTGACCATTGTTCTTCTCTTGCTGTCTTGACCTTTTAGTTCTATGATTCAGCAGTTGTCTAATCTTGATCCGAAAATGTTATCTAACTTCTGATATCTTAGTCAAGTTTCAATGGCGTTGTTCCTATCCAGCAAGCTAGCTAGTTTCATGTGTTCAGGGTTGGGGGCAGTTGTAACAAAAGGTGTTACAATTGACCCCTGTTACAATTGCCCCAGAATACTCTACTATACATCGGATGTATACATGCATAGATTATGCGTGATTTCTTATACATCCAGACCTCTAAACCCATTGGGTTGAATGTCCTGCACTAATATCAACAGGACTATTCTTATAACGGTAGGCCGTGGTACCGTATATGGCATTGAATCACAGGGCAACTGAGGCTTTTGCATAGTTTTTGAAGGCAATCGATGAGCCGTGAGATGAGATTGCATTGCTGATGACTGTGCCGTGTGCGCATGAAGCTTCAAGTGCCTAGTGTTCCCAGACTCTCCAGTCTCTGCCCCCACGCAACACAGCCACGTATTTCAGCGTAAAATTTCTCCCACGCTGCATCTGATCCACCAGGAAATGAGCGCTGTGTTCTGTCTTGAGACTCTTTCTCATTTCACACTCTTGCACAGAGACATTCCAATCAGTAAAGTGTGAGAATCTTAAGGATGGCAAGTCTAAAACACCAGAAGGGTTTTTTTTTTTCTCACAATAAGTCATTAGTCTGTTAATGAAGCAGTTTTATAACCATGCTCTAGGCCTGGTTTCTGAACCACAGGGATTAGTGATAAGGAATGATTCGGACCATCGCCACTGCAGAACCAATAGGTTGACCATCGGAGAGAATGGGAAGGCTAGTGTTCCCTAACATCAGCTGAATAAAATGAAGTACAGGGTCAAACCACTGAAATAGTCTCGTCTCTGTATCAACTTATATTTCGGTATGCTTTTCCTTCAATATGAGATGCAGAGGTCTTTTTACATATCTTATGTTTAATCAAATAACTATTTTATAGACTTCGCCCTTTGTTATTGCAAAGGAAAAATACAACACCACATGTTTTTAGTCCACAATGCACTTGGAGAACTAATTGCTATTTGTTTTTAATGTATTTGTTATTAGAATTAGAATTTGAGTAATTTCTCTTGGCCCTGTAAATTGAGTTATTAGTGCCTTATGAAGAGCAGATCTCTAATTGTTAATAGGGAAATAATGGTTGGGAACAACAGATTGTGGATGAACTTATTAGTAGCACCTCTCCTGGTATTATGGAGCTAATTTATTCTAGGTTTTTTCCCTCTCTCTCAAGGTTCATGCAAATTGGATTGAACCATGTCCTCCAGCTGCACAGCAGTGCGAGCCTGAAGTTCTCCTCTCTCATATCACTCAACTTATTAATTCATATTTACTCATTTATTTTGAAACAGACTGACTCAGCCGCACGACAGAGCTCCTGGGTTGTGGAGGCGTGAGGTTTACATCTTTGGATGTCTACATGTATGAATGCTATATCACATATTCATTTATGCCAGAATTTTCTAAACAGGGTATGAAATTAGGTTACAAAACAAATTTATTTATATTGTGATAGTGGTGCATTCCTTGAGAAGAGAACCACTGACATTATATTTATAATGACCACAATATTTATTTTATGTTGGTCAAATATTCAAAATACTAAGCTTTACAAAACAGCACTGTATGTATACTTAACTGTACACTTCCCAATGCATACAAAAGTTAATGGAAAATGCATAGCAGGAGTGTGTTAAAGAGGCAGTCCTGTCCAGTCTGACAATATAACAGGAAGTGCACATGCTGACGTGGCACAGGAAGTAATTTGCTGAACAGCTCGTTTTTTTGTCGACAGCTTGTTTTCCCCATCGCACTGTGTGAAGATGACAGTTTAAAGATGCTACTTAACATGATGATTTCTTTTAGCTCACTTGAAATTTATTAGAACAAATGTAATGCAAGTGAGCCATAATGACTCCTTATAACGGTAACAGTGGTGAATAGTGCTTTTTTCCCCTATGTAAACAAAGTAGACACAAAGTAATTGGCTTTTCTTGAAACGATGTGCTTGATGTTTTGAGATTCCATTTTCAGCACTTAAATTGGCCTGTCTCTTTGTCTAGCCTCACAATAATTATGGAAATACAGTCAACATCACTGAGTTTAATTACCCGCTCTACCAAGATACAAATTTGAACATTTCACAACCGATCTGTGATAAATTACTACATGATTAGAGTTCACTGTAAAAAAAAACGTATCCTTGCTACCTTTCAAATGCTTTGGTTTGGTTATCAGTGCACTGTGAGTTTCTGCTATTATTTGAGACAAATGCATAAATGCCTCAGTGGCTATTTACCTATTGGGATACAATGGAGGCCTCACCATATTTATTCATCATAATGTTAGAGTTCAGACAGTGGGCATGATATTCCAGTCATGTTAATATCTGCCGGCTCAGAGAATGGCAAACAGCTTTCTCTGCCTCCAGGGAACACAAAGTGATTGCACAATAAAAATGAAATGAAAATGCAGAGACACCAGAATTAATAAAAGATATAAAGATGGTAGAATGAGAGTGTTTGGATTTTCTGACCTTTGGCAAGGCAGAATATTATTTCAGTCTGTCGTTCATTAAACATGTGGAAGGCTTTTGTGTTGTGGTTCTGGTTGTCAAGGTACAGAGTATGATTAGGAAAGTTTGGGATATTTTTAACTACCCTTGGCTAGGTATTAGCCAAGTCCAAGGATTTCACAATCCAAATTTGTGGCCCAGAATGAGATGTATTCCACATCCAATCATAGTGTCGATACTTTACGGAAGATTTTATCTAGCATTTTCAATTTCTTTCTATTTTGCCTGATATTCCCTCTCTGCTGGACCGCGACTTATCCAATATCCAAATGGTACATTACACCACCACTGCTCTCCAAGTACAAATCCCACCCCCTTAGTCTGCGGCACGCACCTTTCAGTCACAAGACATTCATCTGGGTTCCTTGTGGTAGTCGCTCATTCTGTCCACTCCCTGTTCTGCAGGCTATGCCGTCGCTAATTTGTTTGATTCTACTGGTTTGCTTATTGTTCAGAGTTTTATTCTAATTGCCGGCAATGCCATTTTCACATCTTGTTCACATGTGGCAAATCACAGGGACTCTCGGTCAGTCAAACAGTGCATCAGTCCTTTGTTTATCTTGGCTTGAACGTGAAACAGCTGTTTAAATCTGGTTAAATGCTGTTCCTGGCTGATATCTAGAAGTGCTGGCTGTTGAACGGTGGGCCAAGTTCTCTGTGTGAAGTTCATTAGCATAGCACGGTCTTTGATTCCTGTCGTGGACAGGATCTGCGCTCGTTGTTGCACAGTTGGCTGATTTTGACAAGAGGTTGACGCACTATGTGTGCTTTTCTGCATGTCCTGTCTCCATTTAGATTCTGCTGACATTGTGGGATTTTTATTTGACCTTCAAAACATCTGATCAATCATTGGCCTCATTAGCAACAGGCCCTGGTCTCCTACGTGGGTTATTATATTTATCAAACCTAGGTAAAATGGCTTCATCTCACACTGAGTAAAGCAGTCCTGTGAAATGACACTCGAAGTAGGACAACCGGATTTTATTGTATTTTCATCATGGGCGTGAAGGGCAGCTGAAAGATGTCACAACAATAAACACTGAATACCCGCAGAAATAAAACTATAGCATTATATATTATTATATGCACCACTAATGCAACTCTCCAGGCCACTAACAGATAACGGACTTGCTAGATGATTGCTAGAAATAAATGCATCCCCGTTGCTACAGCAAGCAACCAGCTGGAGTGTACTGTAGCCTACACACCTCATGACACACCCACACACTTGTGTTTTCTTTATTTTGCCAACGTGCAGATTCAAAGTGGATATCCGCCACTTTAAAAAAAAAAAATAATGCGCTGCTCAAATAAACAAATCTTGCGACATGCAAAGAGTAGGCCTAGGCTAAACATTTGTTTTTATATCGGTATATACCGGCAATGTGTGGTATGGTGTTGAATAGTGCAAGCCTGAATTTGGATGTGTTCGGTAGTAGTCTCGGCTACTTTTTATATTATGTGTTGTATGGTTTAATGGTAATGTTTTAGTGAGGTGTAGTGCTATGGTTGCAAGTCGGCATAGTATATTCTCAACACTCAGTCCGTTCGGCAGACGTCCTTCATTGAGCCGGACAGTCCATTTTCGATCCAGCTGTCATCCATCCGGCGCAGTCTCTTGCCGGATGCATTGGTCTGCCGTTTGCGAAAGTAGTGTAAAAAAAATAATTAAATACAACAGCAACAGGTGGTATGTGGTGCAGTGGACAGCACTCAGTAAGAGGTACCGAGTTCGAATCCCGGCCGAGGGCCTTTCTGTGTGGAGTTTGCATGTTCTCCCTGTGTCCGTGTGGCTTTCCGGCAGGTACTCCGGTTTCCTCCCACAGTCCAAAGACATGCAGGTTAGGCTATTTGGAGGCTCTAAATTGCCCATAGGTATGAATCATCGAGATATATAAGAAGAACTGGAGACAGCTTCCGCTTACCGGTTTCATTGATTCCTATGGGAGCTGCTGATTGGCCCATGAAGCCAATTCCTGGAGGCGCCATGTTAGACTATGGGGCTTTTTGGGAACCAGAACATGCGCACTGGGTACTTAATGTGGCTTTTGGAACCAGAGGAGCATGCGCACTGGGTACCTAAACTTCTTCCGTGGGGCGCAGAAAAACAATCGGTCGCCGGAGTAATTTGTTCGGTGTGAAGAAATTTTTTATTTAAAAGAACTGTCCAAAATAGTATAATTTGGCCTGGGTAATTTCGCAGTTTTTAATGGACTTCAGCTTTTTGGCACCAGAGGCTGCAATACCTCCGTTCACCACTGGACATTGTGAGCTTCAAGGATAATTTAAGTCCCTGGTCCCCTGGGTATGAGTGTGTGAGTGAATGGTGAGTGTGCCCTGCGATGGATTGGTGACCTGTCCAGGGTGTATTCCTGCCTCTCGCCCAATGCATGCTGGGATAGGCTCCAGCCCCCTCGTGACCCTGACCAGAAATAAGCGGTTTAGATAATGGATGGATGGATGGATGGACAAAAGCAACTCCTATGTTCAATTCCTAAATCTTATTGGCTCAGATTTTCATAAAATACATTTGCCTACTTGATTGGTCGTGGAGGGTAAAAGCATGTAAACACTGTTTTAGAACATTTAGCGTTTACGTACCTTTTTCGTAGCGTTTATGGGAAACGCATAGAAATAAACCCTCTATGGTCTGGTTTTATCTAGGCTATAGCCTATGGCCTTTATCACTGTGAGGGTGCTAGATTTTATTTTCCTACCTGTGCTCAATGAATTGTCTTGGTAACGTTATTAAGACATTTTAAAAAATGTACTGTGGCTAACGATTGTAGACTAATCTACAAACTATAAAACAAGGCCGGAAAAGTGCGGATCCATCCAAAACATGTGAATCATTTTTCTTTTTGTGTGTGTGTGTGTGTGTGTCTGTGTATAGTTGGCAGAAACTTGGTAACAACAGCTGTCAACTAACGCTAGCAAGCCTGCAAGTCAAACTCCGCTTACGGTTTTCATCGTGTTTTATTAATTCAGAGCAGGATAGCGGTCATTTTATAGTAGCAAAATGAAGTGATTACTGTAAATGGCTATAAATGAAATGCACTGTATTAAAGAAACCATGCAGATAATAGCCCGCTGTTATTTATTTATATGAATTTGCCATCTCACCAGGACCATCTGGACTCTGTCTCTCCTCTTTGAGGGAGTTACCTGTCCAGCTTCAGGACCTCTACCAGCAGGGCTTCCTTCTGGCTGCCGTGCACCCCTTCATCCATCCATGTGCCTCAGAGCATGCCAGCATCCATCGTCGGCTCTACCGGGCTGTGCTCATCCGCCAATCTGACACGTAAGTGCGACCTCCATCTTACCTCATTCCCTTAGCAAGAGTATGCAAAGCACAAGCAACAGCAGCTACCTTTTTAACGTGTCATCATCTGTATTCAGCGATAGATACCTGTGGATAAAGCACATACCAGTGATGCAATCTCAAGGCCAGCCCTTTTCATTTGGTCTTTGTTTTTGCTTCAGGCCATTGAACAATCTTTTTTCAGGGCTACACAGATAAAGCTAATACTGTAGTGAGGTGTAGTGCTATAATACTTTTCTGGAACTCCAAATGCATCTCAGTGAATATGCCTTGTGTAAAGAGTGATGTAGTAAATAGAAGTCTCACACTGTGTTTTCTGAGGTAAGAGACAGATAATTCCCCACCACACACAAACACACAACCCAATACCTGACTACCATCCTCACTGTCCCAAGCTCCCAGTGGGTGTTACCTTGAATAAGGATCCAGTTTGGTTTGGGCTGTTTGTCAATTATAACTTTGTGATGTCATCTGCATTATGCTACCAGGAACACTAGCTGCATGGGGATACACATTGGCATGTGTGTGTGCGCGCATGTGTGCCTGCGCTTGTGCGTGCACGCACGTGTGTGCGTGTGTGTGTGTGTGTGTGTGTGTGTGTGTGTGTTGGTACTGGGCTGAGTATCCGGTTCTGGTTACAGAGTAGCTACTAAGCTACAGGGCTGTCTCCCTTCCCCCCACCTGGAGGAGCACCTCTTGAACTTCTCAAGAGTCCCACTTAGCTTTGTTTTGTCTTCACTCTAAACAAGTGTGCGACTGCAGCGAGAGATGACCAGGAGCAGCATCTGTTTCCCCCGCTGTCTAAGACTCCCTGAGCTGCGGCTTTGGACGCAGCCTCCAGACTCTGCGAATCCCTCAAATCTCCATGGCTTAATTTACAGTCCACAAATTCACTGCACATTCCTCCCAAATGAATCCATAATTCAAAACAGACACACTATTTGCTCAGATTCCTCTGAAGATTACTGATTATTTTCCCTTCATGCCTGTCTCCTCTGTGTGTTTTTTTATACTGTGGAAGCTACAGAGAGTTAATAGAGATGTACTGTATGTGAACGAAAATACTTTTCTCATGTCACATCATGGAATGATTGCCTAGTGATAACAAAGCATTACCAAATTAATAAAAACTATAAGAAGCAAAATGTGAAGTGCAAAGAGGTTAAGAACAGCATTGTATATATCAGCTAAATGGCTCACCCCTTACATTACCCTTTCTATTTTAATTTTATTTGATAGGCTGTGGTCCCCCCACACCCCACACACGCACACACACACACACACACACACACACACACACATACGCAAACACACAGAAGCACATGATGAATGTTTCATTCTTAAACTGAAGAGGCAAATTAATATGATCCTAATTGGACATCAATTGGTAGAAATCAGTGAGATTGGTCATTTGTGAAAGCAGGGTGAACTTCACAGGGGAGATTTACAGGGGCTGTGGGAGAGGATGGGAAAGAAGCTGCCTTTCACTTTGAGGGGTGAGATAGAAAAGAGGGGAGGGCAGCAGACTGTAGATCACAGTCGGGTGAGGAGAGAGGGAGTGGAAAGAGGCTGCTGCTGAACCTTTGATGGCCCCTGCCAAACAGTCCCGCTTTATCTCAGCGTCTGTCACCGTGGAGACAGCAGTCCGCATCAGCACCAGCCCAGGGGGATAAACCAAAAAAATAAAAGATTTGAATCAAACACCGACCCGCTCATCTCCTTTTCTCCGCTCTTGACAGCCTGACAAACACAAAAAAGGGACCGGGAAAGTGCACATGAAAGCAAATCACTGGATAGCCAATCATCACTTTGAAAACAAACAGACCCAAAAATGTCCATGCCCATCTGGGAGACTGCGAAGGCAAAAGGAAAATGTTTGTGGCTTTAAACGTTGTGTTTAGTATTCACACTCACATAAAATCCCAGCTATTCTCCATAGTCTTATTAAAAGCCACTACATATGGAGCGGTATGAGTAAGCTAGAATGACATTGTTACAGTATTCCCCTAAAAAATAACATTTAGCCAGGAAATAAACATGCCCTTCTGCTGATATATGCCCTCTGTAAATGTTAACATCATTACTTTCAAGTGTTATTTGGTTTAGTGGCCAAGACTGAAATGGCCTGCTCTTTGAGATGGGGTGAGTCTGGCTTTAAAATCAACTTTTTTGAATTTGAAATTCAGATGGAGAGCATTGGCTCATTCTGACCCTGAAATGTCAACCGTCAAATGTCCTATATTCAATTTTATGGAAGTGAACAATAGAGGTAGGCTAAGTACAAGGCAAAAAAATTCAGTAGTTGTAATGGATACAGCTAGCTCTCTGAATAAAAACGCGAAATGAACCTTTTACCCATGCTGAGAAAAATTTAATTGAAAATTGTTAGTACTAACTTAATTAGCTAAAAGCTAGTCCAGTAATAGCTGCATCGGCCTCCAGTAACCTTCTTGGTCAGTCATTGGTTGAAACCATTGTCAGTGAAGCAGAAAGTCCATGGCTTACCGTCCATGGGAAATAGCCAGCTGGTTATTTTTACATTAAAGCTGGAGTATGCAACTTTTTTAACGAAGAATACCAGGGAACAGTCATGCTCAGTTGGTAGCAATCATAGAAAGAACTAAAGAACTGTTGTGAGGAAAATCCAACTCCATACACTGTGTTTATACCCTCACATTCTGCATTCTAAAACCAGTGATTAAGCCCGAATTTTTGTTTTCAAAACAAAGTAGCTCATGACGCAACCAATCGAATAGATAGGCCAGCTACACGTTCAAAACGAGGTCTGCGGAAGCAGTGGAGTGGGGGTGTCTTTCTTTCTCTGCGGGCAGGGCCAAGGGATGTTTTGACAACAAATGTGACCATTGCGAAAGTTGCATACTCCAGCTTTAGCAGGTTCATATGGGGAAAATTCTGTTTGCACAGTCAATAGTCCATCATTTCATTCATACATTAGATTGTACAGTATATATTCGTTTTCCAGCATTGTAGATGATTGTAGATTACCTGTCCTCTCTTGCAGTTAAATATTCACTCTGAAAATGAATATAGAATAGTTGAAATATCACAATACAGAATCTGAAAATTAAGGTAGAGCAGTATATCACAATATAACAGAATCCCTGGATTGAAACAAAACAGATACAAGAGCATAATATAACATGAATCCATAGAATGCATTATGAATGTCTACGCCTGGAGCTTCTGTATTTATCTTTTTCCATCATTGATGTGGTCCATATTCCTGCTGCTTCATTTTTAATCACTACAGAAATGTGCATTCACATGACCGCATATTTAATATGTTTTTCATTAAGATGTTTTATCAGCTGTACATTCATTTCTTCAGTTTCCACATGTTTAAGGTGACAGCGAAGGAGCATAGACTAAGCATATTTCTTTTTGTTCATTTAAATATAATCACTTAATGAAAATGGGTTGGACTGCGCCAAACCTTTTACAGCCATATACTCGCCAACCATATTGAAACTGTTAACAGTTTGATATCTGGCAAAAAAAAACAATGATCATTTATATGTATTATTTAGTTATGCACAATAATAATATGGCCATCAGCATCGATTCCAGTTCAGAGTACAAGTACATAATCCAAGTAAACAAAAAATATTACTTCTAATTTCACTATGATTGGCTCTTATAATTGTGGAGTACAATATGGGAATTTAAAAAGAACCAGATGCCGCATAGGGATATTTTGGTGGAAGAGGTTAAACAGCTGAAGCTGATATTGAGGAAGATTTGCTTGCATTAGAAATGGAAAGACTTGTGATTGAACACTGGTGTGCTGGTGATTTAGGACTATAAAGGACAGGTTAGGTAGTTAAACAATGCATGGATATAACTTTGCATTACCTCTGAATCAAAAATATGCCTCTATTCTGTTCTTATCAGTTTGCTTGAGGGTGAGACTAATGACACGGATATAGCAAGATGCTGCCGGCTCATAGGCACAGACCTCACAGGTCATAATGCCTGCATCCAGAGATGGTAACATTTAAAAGCCCTTACAGATGAATGTGATATACTGTATGTATGTAATAATACTCACTGGGGAGAACTCAGTGGGCGTTGTTCATTATTTGACAACAGAGTAGTCTTTGGTTCGCTATTTCTTGGCAACAAAGCTTTTCAAATCAACAGATCTTAAAGTTGGTTGCATTACACTACCCAGAGCTTCTCAGAAAAGCCCCTTACAGCCAAGGATCATTAGACACCGTGTTGCTCCTATTAGCAGTGTGCCACAGGGCTTGTTTTGTGAAACATTACTGTGGTGTTAGAGCTTTAAATGTTTTACGGGTTTACAATGAGAGCTGACTCAGGACCCTGCAGGAGTGAATTTCATTGTGCAGGCAGGTTCAGGTATTGGGTGTAAAACACCAGGCATCCGGTCCGGGGACTGATTGTGAGAGAAGTGAACCCCCCCCCCCCCCATCCCCACACAGGCATGTCTCCAGCCACCCTGTGAGGTGGGAAGGTCCCCAGCCCTCATGTCAACAGGATGGGGGAGCGGATAGCAGGGAGCTCAGGGGCATCTGCCTTCACAGGAGCTGCACTGGGATTTCCTACATAGAAAAATAGTTTTTCCACTTTAAATAGACCCTGGAGCCAGAGATATTTATGTAAGATGAAAAGCAAGCCAAGCTATCTGTTCGCCTGGAAATTTAACCTATTGTGCTTTTTAAAGTTGTTTTTATTTTTTATTCTGGCCCTTGAGTTTCAGTTAAGTGATTCATTTTGTAAAGAGGATCAACATGTAACTCTCAAAACATGTAAAATTGATTGATTCCAACCAACTTAGCTTCAACTCCTACACTCCTACAGAATGACAGAAACAATAATGTTGTGTTTATACGCACATAACTCACATTTATTAACTCTTGCATAACTCACATAACTCACATTTGCACATCCTTAAATATACAAGACTATATAGATACAAAGGGTATTTAATATAATGTATGAGTATGTATGAGATTGATTTATACCTATGGTGTTGCCTGCACAAGAAGTGTGAAATCGTAACAATATTAGTATTGCATCTTTGTTGCGACAGGCAGATGTTGAACCTTTGTTTTCTGTCTCCCTGTCTCCTCCAGTTCAGAGAAGACACAGTCAAACTGTGAGCCCAGCTGTCTAGAAATGGACCTGTGTCTGTCAGCAGACCAGTCACCCAACACAGGTCTCATACAGGGCTACGTGAAAAAGGTGAGATCTTGATGGAAGCTGAAGAATGTTGTGATGCGTCACTGGCTACTGGCTTCATTGCTGAGTTCTGGATTCTGTGTGTTACAATATCTAGGAAGTAAAATTAAGCAAAATAAATATTAATAAATGGTGACCTGTGACACGCTGTAGTATGTTCTATTGACTAAATTTCAGTCTGAGTATGTAAAAGACCGTGTCTATGATAATTCAGTTTACCCGATCTTTGGCAGGGGAGAATGATTGCTGGCAGTTATATATTTGATGGTCATACATTTTGGATATTTCATTTGGTATGAGATACTTCGCTCCATTGATTATATTTTGTATACCTTTCAAAATGATTTGCATAGCTCCTATTTAAAAACGCTAATGGCTTCAGCTTTTAAACAAAGGTAATAGAAAACAACTTTAAAGTTTGACTTCATATAAAATAAGCAGCAGGTTGTATAAATAGATTTTTTTAATGTTCCGTGCTTCTGTGAGAGATAGCATTTTAATGACACTGGCAGGATTTTATTAAAGTCAAATAAGGAAAAAGTGACTTCATTAACATTCCTTGACAGTTAACATTTCAATTTCATTTCATGCAGGCTACCAATATTGACTTCAAAACACCAACTGACAATAAATTGCAAAAAGCGAGACTGTTTGGGTATGCAATGAGTACAAGTACACAGCAGACATTACAATCAGCTCCTGTTTAATTTGAACACCTGACAGGAGTGATTTGTTTGCCTCCTCTCATTCAATCCGAAAATTAGATGGGCAAATAACTGCACTTGGCTGTTTTGTCAGTGCAAAGATAAATTAATCAAACCGTAATGGAACTGTACACACAGGCCATAAAATAAAATAAAAAATATAAACCACTATATTTGAATAATAATCTTTTAAAAATATCGATCGATATTTATATAAAATAAACCAAAATTGATCAGCTATGTTTCTGGCTTTGTTTACCTGATTGCCAGGGCTTGCTGTTTTTATTGGTAGATATTTTTTGGTTGTGAAATTTAGAAAAGCTGCATTTTCATTAACTTATTGTGGTCATACTTTACACTGCATTGCAGTTCAAGAATGTTTACAGAGAAGATTCCAGAGATGATGTATTTCATGGCAACTGGCCCAAAGTTTCATTAGGAGGTGCAGTTTACGCATATTCTAAAATACCTGCCATACCACATGACCAATTAAAATGTTTTTGAATCAAGAAGCTTCTCCTGATAATGAGGGGAAATGTGTACGGCGGCTGCACTATTGTTGTTTTCAAACAGGAGACATTTTAAGTACCTTTTGGGATTCATTACCATTGTTGTAAATGTTACTCCATGTTAATTGAAACTGAGCCTCGATTCAAACGCATATTCCTGTAATAATGCGTTTCTATGCTCAAAGTTCTCAGTGTTCTTCTTACATTAAACGGTTTGTGTTTATTTTATTTTATATTTGCTTTTTTTGGTCCTTATGTATTAGTGACAACCATGTTCTTTCTTTGCTAATAGGTTTCAGTTATTCTCGTCTTTGTGATATAGCAACAACATCAGATGCATAAGAAAAATCTGACTAAAATAAATATTTACTAATGTTTATTAATATATTTATAATTTATAATTTATTCAAACAATTGTTATCCCCTGTATCAAGAACATTGACAAATAGTGTTCATAATCATTGTGTCTCTTGACAATTTTGTTTTTAATAAAATAGATATGCAAGATATCCCAGATGGATAAGAATGGATTTAGAACAAGTTTAGGGAACATAATGACATTCCAAAGCCATTCCATCACAATGAATTCACATGCCAAAGATATCCATGATTCTCCTGTGTCCAGTGGCTAAATGCTAATTCTCCCTGCCTTGTCAGATCCAGGATGCGGCAGAACAAGGTGTCACGTTTGTGGGTTTCGTCCAGCAGCCTGGTGCCGTTTCAACCCCAGGACAGGCTGGCCCAGAGGACATGTCTCTGTCCCTGCATTCCAGCCCCAGCTCTCTCCCAGGTACAGAGACTGATCTAAACCTGAGCCCCATGTCCCCAGAGGGGTCAGAACTCCAGGAGTGTGGTGGGGAGGGGACTGGAACAGACGACAGACCCTCAGCCAGCGAGGGAGAAGACGTGCCTCTAGGGGAAGCAGAGACTGTGAATCCTGGGAGCCCCAATGGGACAGGTGCAGGGGACAGTCAAGATGGGGAGTCTTGTCTCGCTGACCGCTCTTCATCAGTGAACCGCCCAGGCCAACAGCCAATGGCAACGCAGAATGACACCCTGATGCATAACAACAATAAAGCAAGGAACCCTGAGGAGAAAGACACACAGACCGGTCTGTCTTCATCCAAGCAAGGTAGGTCTGCTCACAAACCGGTCTGTCTTCATCCAAGCAAGGTCTGCTCACAAACCAGTCTGTCTTCATCCAAGCAAGGTCTGCTCACAAACCGGTCTGTCTTCATCCAAGCAAGGTATGCTCACAAACCGGTCTGTCTTCATCCAAGCAAGGTAGGTCTGCTCACAAACTGGTCTGTCTTCATCCAAGCAAGGTAGGTCTGCTCACAAACCGGTCTGTCTTCATCCAAGCAAGTTAGGTCTGCTCACAAATCGGTCTGTCTTCATCCAAGCAAGGTAGGTTTGTTCACAAACCGGTCTGCTCACAATATAAAAGGCCCTTTTACATTGTACCCCTTCACAGCCATTCCTCATAATGTTCATTATGTGCTTGCGCTAGTCATGTACGTAATTGCATTTTCACTATACGTGAAGCTTGCTAAAAATGTGTGCTAATCACAAGTGAAGGTGAGTGCCCTGTCACTTGAGGTGGTTTCAGTTTAACTGCAGTTTTCATCTTAAGCTGCTAAATATGTGGAAGGAAAAATTCTCAAAATCAAGATCAAAACCTACTTGTTTCTGGATTCCATTTTTAATTTAATCATGGGCCTGTCTACCCAACCTGAACTAGACAGGACCCGAAGGCATATGTTCATGCCAGATTTAGGCTGGGCAAAGGTATTATATGCCATTTTTATTTAATAAAATTAAGTTAATCCAGTCAAAATAAATTTGGCAATAATAACTTTGTGATTTAATCTGCATTTCACTACCAAGGAAAGTTAGCTGCCAGGAAAGTTTACCACCAGTAAATTAGCTGCATGGGAAGATACATGGTGTGCATGCTTTTGTAAAATAAGCATATAAATGTGTTCTTCATCATCCTGTATGTTTTGCACTTTTATTAGCTTGATAGCCAGTTTTTTTGCCCCGGAGTCAGTACTTTAGAGACCCTATCCAAAAGAACACTGAGAAGAGTATGTGTGGCTCTGTGTGAGAGAATGCTAAGCGTATCTGTCAGGGGGTTTAGTGATCTTTCAAATAAAATCGCTTTGAGTCAGTGCTCATCTAATGAAGGGGTGCTGATTTAATCATTTGATTCTAATACTCTGCACAAGGTCATGCATGGGCAGCTCTAATCCTTGAGGGCCCCAGGTCCTGCTGTTTTCATTCCGCTTACCCCCTTGTTGTTTTACAGAGCCATTACTCAGATAGGAAATCAGCTCACCTGGTGCTCCAGGTGTCAGTCAGTTTGGCGACTTAAGGTTAAGATAGGGATAGACAATTCCAGTATTGGAAGACTGGGGAGTTACCCTTCGGTTTGTTAACAGATTTACAGTTTGGACTTGTATTTGTGGAGCATCTCATACATCATCTTGTCTGATGGTTTGTTCACTGTAATTGGCAGTGTCCATTGTCCAAGGAATCAGTCCAATTCAGTACAGTCCATAGACTGTATGGTCCAGTCCCAGTTTTAACTCCAAATTTTATATATAAGTAAGAGAAAGGTAACAGTCACAGTATGCTGAAATCAATGCATTTCCAACTGCATACCCATAAATAAAAAACTGCTATAATTTATTATTTATGCCAAAAGTCTGGCAAACACAATCAGTTAAGATTAATGAAATGAAAGATGAAAAAAGTGAAATTTCATGCTAAGTGATAATTCTTCAGAAATCGGAGAATAATTTAGTTTTAGCAGTGTAAGGTTCAGACATGGCTTTGAGGGGGGAAGGTCTGTAATTGTGTGCATGTGCGCATTTGCTTGTTTACGGCAAATGCCAAAAACTTTATTGAGACAGACAAGGTAACTCTTCAGGTTTCTGTCTGATTTCTCTCATGTGACAAATGCAACACAGTTAGCAAGCTGGTGAGTCTGATGTCTGACAGCTTCAGTTGAGTCATCTCCTCTCTAAAATCCACCTCCCTCGAATCACGGCAAATAACCAGGAAGAGTAGAATTAGCATGGAAACATTTGCATAATGACTTCTAGCTCACATTTCGACATTAATGTTGAATGAAATGACGGGAGACGTTCCTCATTTCTGCGCGACTCACACGCATCCGGTCCCGTTGAGTGTGACTGCCGCTGCGTGTGTGAATTTAGTGGCCGTGTGTCACATCAGTCAAGCCACTGAAAATAAACCTGCTGCCTAATGATTAATTCTTCCTGAGATGGTGATTGATTGAGGACCCGAGGCGAACGAGTCCTGACCGCTCATAATTCACGCTATGTGTGGCCGTAAAGCCCTCCCATCCAGAGACTGCGTACGTGAGAATGCCTCTGTCGCTGCAGTCCAGGTTATTTGTATTAAATTGGAGCCAAATTACATGAAGACTCTGTAAACAGTCATGACCAGGACAAGAGTTTACTGACATTGCTAATTATGAATAAATGAAATAGAATCATCCCATGGGGTTGGAGATAAGCCAGTCTGTGGGAGACAATGAATATACAGTACAGCGCACTAATTTCCCCCATGTACAAACAGTACAGCTCTGTCACTATTCAGTTAATGATGCTGAAAAGGATATGGGGATACGTTAGCTTAGCATGCTATCCCTAGGATCACAAACCGGACTTTTAAGTTTGTTAGAACGAGCAAACTAGTTTCATCTGCCATTTAAAGTATTCACGCCTAACAGTTACGGTATACAATTTGTCTTCTGTGTCAACTTTTTATTTCAAAATAATTGACTCTTTGTAAAAGAACTCATAATTATTATATGAAATAATTAAGTAAGTTGTTTACTATACCATACGATTTCTTTTCATACCCAAAAAAAAGTCTCTACAGTTTTAACAAGTTTGTCACTGGAATTTATTGACAATACAAATATAATGACATGTTGGACTTTGATTTTATGGGTATAGATATAGTGTAGTGTATGATAGAAAAACAGTACAAAAAAAATAATTTACTTAGAAATGATTAAAAAGAAATAGTCTAAAGAGTAATATAATGTGAAAGGTGCCTTGAAATCTGGATATTTTTCCAGTGTGTTGTTTTTTTTAAATTCTGCGCTGTCCAAAGAGCACCATTTCAGTTTTTGTAAGCCTAGTAGCATTCCTACCATTCTGACAAACGATAATTCAACCTCCGGTACCATCAGCAGCCCTCTCCAGGACACATCTTACACTCAAACAAGTTTTGATGCCTCCGGCTTCTCCAAACTGCCCTTGTTTTGTTTTCTTCTGAAAAGTCTTAAAGAAAAGGAAATCTATAACTGAGTGAGCTTGCAGCCATCTCTGAGGACATATTATCAGATGAACCCCTTTCTGTGGGCAACACACAGGGATAAATTACTGTGAGTTGTGTAACAAAGAGGCAGCATCTGTGACTCCAGAACTTCAGGGATTCCTCTGAAGTGTCCAGACAACACTCAGTACTATTTGAATGCCTTTATCTTTTATTTTTGTATCAATATGATGGCCTGAAATGTAATTATTTCCTTTGAAATGTCCTGAAATTGACTTGCAGTCTCAAGCCAGCGTGTATAAGTCCATGTGCGTGCCGGCGCATATGTGTGTGTGTGTGTGTGTGTGTGTGTGTGTGTGTGTGTGTGTGTGTGTGTGTGTGTGTGTGTGTGTGTGTGTGTGTGTGTGCGTGCTTGCTTGCATTTGTACGAGCATGAGTATGCATCCTTGGGCTAAATATTTAATCTGAATTTATGTCTCTATAACCTGGTATGCGCTATAATGGTAATACGTAAGCAGTAGAAACATCACTGATTGGGGGCATGCAGCACACTGATGAATGACGCTTTTATTATAACGTAATGAGCCGTTTCTCTCCACTTTCACAGGGATGGAAGTCTTTGCCTTGTTTAACCACCCCGGGGTGCGTCAGGGGCTGCTAAAATACTACACCATTAAGGTGCCCCTGCGGGTCCAGCTCCAAGATCAGGGGGTCAGCGGTGTGGAGGCCAACTGGCTCGATCACATGACTCAGCACTTCAACAGCGGAGCCTCACTGGTCGATGGGTATTTCCATCTGGGGAGTGAAAACGGTAAGCCTGCCGCAGCTACACTTTCATGAAGGAACACTGAGCATCATACATGCGGACGTACGAGACGATGAAAAACCAAGGCATATGCACATCAAACCAAGACAGTATACAGTATATGACAACCAATTACACTAAATTTATAGTTTTTTCATACAATTTATATTATATGCATTTTTTAAAGAAGACACAGAAACACAGAACTCAGGGTGTCCAAAGTTGGAAACAATCAATGAAACATTGGGTTGGACATTCAAAGCATATCTATACCTGCATTGCAGTCATCATTGATCGATGCCGTTGTTTGGTGCAGTGTCCAAATATGCTCATACTTCGGTATCCATATTCTGACACTTGCTCCATTTTTTTATGAAAAATCCCATTAACAGACATCGCTATTGTTAGTTAAAACAGTGATAGTTTTAAGAATACAACCCATGGTATCCTGCAGGAAAGCACCTTCTCATTGTGCTCCTGGAGGGGTTCTGGCCAGCAGTGTGGATCAGTGAGAATAATGTACTGTAATATTATGAATGAGTGTACAGATGGGCCCTGGAGTACAGTGCCTTATTTCTTAATCTTACTTCACAACAGATCACAAAAAGTGTCATAATTAATTAATCATCTGAAATGGAAGCATCGGCAAATCTGAAACTCTGATAATGAAGCTGTTTTCAAATTAGCACATCTCTGCATGCAGTACGTTAGGTCTTGAGAATTGTGAAATGAGGCTCACTGTAATTAATTGTGTTTTTTTTATTTTAATTGTCCTGATGTTAACAGTGTATACACGATTGTTATCAGAAAAAATAATGCGTTCTAATTAGTTATTTAGAAACTTTCTCACAGAGACTATGGGTATTTTCATATTGCCATTCAAGTGTTAAGTCTTTTGCAGTCTAGTCCATCGGCGAGGTGAAAAAACGTGTTTGGTTTCACATAGGTTGTTTAACTTGCCTCCATGTCATTTACATTTGTGACCCCAAACATAAAAATGCACCATTTACGTGTCTATATTATCTTTGATGCCTTTATTTTGGTCCTGCATTTAATTATATCTGTAGCATAACCCAACACATGATGCAGGTCACATTTTAATGAGCTGTTGTCTCTTTCCTCTCTCTACTGTGTTAACAGGGCTTCATGGCAATCAGATTACTGTGGTTCTATTCTCGCCCTCACTGGTCTTGCTACAGGATTTGTTTACAAATGCGCCATTTTGAGAAAGCTAGCAATCAACGTGCTTCTGGTTCACTCGGGCTTCAAATTGGCTGCAGAATTCACACTATGTGCAAACACGGCCCTCAAGCAATTACCAGGGTTATACGTGAGAGAGATAATCTAAAGATTTTCACTGGAAACTGTGACTCATTGAGAGAACTGCCTCGTTTATGCAGGAAGATCAGTCATACACAGGACATCTAAATTTGGCATCTGTTTTAAAGCAAGCCTACCGAGGAATGAATGTATAAATGTGTCATGTTTAGGTATGTGCTTAAAAGGCCATTGATTCTATATGGAATTTCCTTGGGCTTTCTCAATTGAACAAGCCTACATTTCCTGCAGACGTTTCTTTATAGATCACTAATTACCCCAAAAGCTTGCGAGAACTAATGGTCAGGCATGTTCAAAGTTAGCAGCTCCCTAAGACCATTTTTAAAAAATTACGAGGTCCTTCTTCAACTGCTCAAAGAATCTCATAAATATCCAGGGTATGTTTTAGTGTGGAATGGCACAATAGAATCTGCCTACATTAAAATTTACCACGCTTTCCAAACTCAATTTGTGGCAATAATCCCAGTTTTGAATGTGATGGTTATGATCATATATTTTTTTATTATTACAATAGTATTATGACTGATTCTCCCACTGCTTCAGTCAGCTCCCCATGCATTTAGTGTTGATGTCCCTCCAGTTCCAAAAATGGCTCCAACGCCCAGCGCTTTCGGTTGCTGCATGCCCTGATAGTGTGTTGTTCTGATGTCGTTTGGCCTTGTATTGGTCGAGATGGTGGCAAATCGTTCAGGAGAAACACCAAGAGACTAACTGAGACAAACTGCTCCTGCCCTCATCTTCAGTTAGTGGAAAGAAATTCCATTTAATTCTCCCAAAGGGACGGGGTGTGAAGCAAATAGTTGGGGTCCCCCCCCACCTCCCCCCTTACTACACGAAGAGCAGGATATTAGAACGTTATCAAATCTGCGGGTCTCTGCCCTTCCTCTGCATGCACGGCAATGGGCCTCGTAAGAGCCTTATTAAAGATTCATAGACGACATGTCTGGCAGCTCCACGCGGCGGGGAGAGGTGTTCGTCCGCTAGCCTGCCACACCGCGGTAATGGGATGTTCGGTGGACGGAAGACACTGAGCGAACGGTTCCTTTTGTCGCGCTCTGCCGAAAGCCGTCTCTCCTTTCAGAAGGGATTTGTATCCACAACTGCACGACATTCATATGCATAACAGAGAACGTATTGCTTTCTATATTCGGATAAAGCTCAGCGAGTGAGATCCCTTGAATCAAATATTAAATTCCAAATGGATTTATTTGAGTGTGAAGCGAGACGGCTTATTTAACTGGTACACGGGCCACTGGTTTGGCTTTTTAAAGTATACAAAAATAGTCTCTGTGTAATACTAAAGGGGAACAAGTGCATCATGCTTGTTCATCTTTAGTATTCATTCAGGGGGGCTTTGAAATTCCAAATTGAACCAATGAATTTCCTAGAGGGGGCAGGAAAATGATTAGTTTTCCATTTTCTCGGTAATCATCTGCATTTGTATTTCACGGGGTTCCGGGTTTTTTACGTGCCTAACCCAATTTTCTGTTTTAGAAGCACACTTTATTTGCCCTCAACTTTACACATATATAATATACATGTATATGTGCATGTCTGTAAATTATAGAGCAGCTGTTTGGGCTGCGGTAGCATTTATGCTCAGATTCTGCCCAGTAACAACCCTAACCTTTGGCACGAGGTGAACCTGTCATGTTTAATCCCTGTATATTAGCAACTCCCCTTTTCCATGGCATCACTGCCTGTCTCACTTAAAAATGCATTAGCCTTCACAGCAGCATATTGAGGTGCACTTTGTGCTGTTCCAGGCAGACACTAAATGATGTTTTGTGCCAGAACCCGGGGCAGGTTCATTTAGGGCATGTTCTTTTCTGTCGGCGCAACATTAGCCAGGCTTGTCATTGAGCTTCTGCGATTCTTGCCACACTCCCTCCCAGACAACAGCCTCACTTTCACACTGGCCCATCTTGGAGGTGAGAGCCATTTGTCCAGCCATCGGGGGCAGGGGACATATGACCATGTGCTGTTCTGCCTGAATGGCCTTGGTACAAAGAGCACTATCTGGTTCCTTTTTTTTCCAACTTGATTTTTAAAAAGCAGCGCACTGGTTGTTTCGACCACTACAGCAGTCAGTGTTTGAAAGGTCCGGCACGCAATTGAACAGAGGTCTCGATTTCCAATTACAAACCGAGCAAGGGCACTGCATGACTGAAAGGCGAACAATGTCCTAGACTGCAAGAGCAGAGAGATGTCTTTCACCGAGCGTGCAGGGCCTAAATGGATTTCAGGGAAAAGAAAGGAGTCTTGACATGTCGGCTCCCAAACGCACCCCCCCCCCCCCCCCACAGTCTCTGCCCCCAGCCTGCAGCCCCCTAGTCTTGATCCTCATTATTCAGGGTAATAATGAAATCTGGAGTGTCTCGGAGAAGAGACAGTACCAGCACAAACAGTATTAGTGTGCAAATGTAGGAAAGGTAATGAGAAAGCACTCAGGCCAGGAGAAGATGGTCTATGGAATAACAAGAGGTAGGGAATGCACTTTCTTCAATGCCCAGCTGGGCTTGTTATCCTTACATTCAAACCACTTCAAACCAGACTGGCCACTATGCTGTGAAGAAACATAGCCAGAGGCCTTGTCTGCCAGTTTATTTTTCTGGAAACATAAATACCAACTTATTTATATTCTGGTGTTGCAGAAATGTACATACTTTTATATTATATGAACACACACATCATAGCTCATCCCCTCACTCTCTCTCTCTCTCCATATATATATCTACTGCATATCTGGCAGCAGAGTGATGGTTTATGGCTTGTTTGATACGTCAAACTCTGATGACAGCCATTTAGCCAACCATGTGTTCATACTGTTCCAGTGTAATTTACAGCTAAATCTAGTCCCACCCCCCAATTCACATAGAGATCCATTCAAATGCAGAGGTTATAGTATTGCTTCTAAGAGTACCTGAAAATAAGATATCAGGAGTCTTTTGATATCCTTTTATACAGAATCATGATGGCATCACCTGTTTACCTGTGGAATACGTGTTTACCACAGAAGTTGTTTGAGAGAATGGCAAGAATGTGCAAAGTCGTTATCAAGGCAAAGGGTGGCTACTTTGAAGAATCTAAAATATAAAACTTTTTTTTGGTTTCACTTTTTTGGTTTTTGCATAATTTAATTTGTGTTATCTCATAGTTTTGATGTCTTTACTATTCCAAAATGTGGAAAACAGTAAAAATAACGGAAAAAACCTTCTATGAGTAGGTGTGTCCAAACTTTTGACTGGTACTGTACCTTCAAATTAAAGCTGACAGTCTGCACTGTATCCTTTCACACTCAAAGTGCTAGAGTACAGAACCAAAATAACAAAAATGTGTCACCTTCCAATGAATTATGGTGCTCACTGTATATACTGTAAAGAGAGAGTGCATTTATTTAGCTACTTATTTGTCTTCCCATGCAATTAATGTTGCTGCGTTAGTTTAAAGTCCTCCTCATGAATTCTGCCTGTTTCTTTCGCAGATTTGATGGCCAAATCAGTGGAGAGTGTGTTTATCTTCCAGGAAGGGCTGGAGGGGGACATGTCCTACGACGCCATCGTTGTGGAGCAGTGGACCGTCATTAATGTGAGTTAATTGTTCGATGCGCCATATTTTTTTTTAAATTGTTGAATTCGTCCATGTCTTGCCATGCCTTTGCTTTTATCGAGAGATAGCAGAACACGTCTGCCCAGATTGTGCATATCTTTGACCTGCGGGTTAATGCAAATGATTATAATAGGAACAGTGTTGCAGCATCAAACACTTGTCATTTGATCAGTGCACCTATTAGTTTCAGGTTAGTGTCATGTTTTTGTGATTACTAGATGGGTCTGAGTTTGGATTTGATTCATGACTAATTCTATAATGAGTGCTCTAAGCTCCTGTGCTGGTTGATGTGTACCGGACAGCATTGATTGTGAATAGCAGTGTGAATTCTGATGGTATTGTGGTAATTGAATTTTCTGTTTACACCCCCTGGGCACTATGACTGACTGAAAAGCGACCTTTGTTCATCGCTGTATTCTCCTAACAAGGTGTTTGTCTGCAACCCAGACAACTCTCAGTGATAAAGCTAGAGTTCAACTGGTGCATCCAGTGTTTTATGTTCTTGGTTTTTCATTTAATTTATTCCATGGTCAGTTAGGAAGTTTAAAAATCCACAGTGTCAGACTTTACTGTTGTATTCCAGTCAGTCCAGGTAATAAATATTTGTTTTTTCCCTCTACTTGAACCATTTCTGTGATCTAGACCTTATTATTATTGTCAGTGTTTAAGTGTTGATCCAATGATTAAGAAAATAATTAATATTAAAACATTTGCATATATGTAGACACAGTTGTCCAGGATGTTTAAAATTACCTACTCTATTACCACTGCTTCATATTGTCGATTTGTATTGCTGGATATGGTCTGAAGTCAATAAGGCTAAGTATCTTAATTATGTGCCCCATCCAAAATGTGACCCTCTAACCTGTTTATAAGTCAAGCGTACTTCTGCACTGCTGCAGTGGATGAAGCAGGAATGCAATTTAATCTTAAGTTGCATTTTATTTCGTTCACATCAGCGTTCATTTGGACTCATTCTACATTATTTATCGCATGTAAAAATATGTTAAGGTTATTATGACTCACTCCTGTGATTATAGGCAGAAGAAGGAAATAATCTGCAGTGATTAAAAGAGCAAGACATCGTTTTGCTTTGTGTGGTGATTATCCTTGTAATTAGCATTTTAGGTTCTGGTTTTCAAAGGGTGAGTTAGGCCCTTACAGGCCATTCTGACTTCATTTTTTTTAGCAGCAAGCAGCCTTTTTTCTTTGTTTTGTTTTTGTCTTTTGTCTTTAGGAGAAGTGTTCAAATTCCCATCAATCAGTTGTATACACGATATTAAAATGTAATTTGACTGTTACCCTGACAGCTAGTTTTCATGTTTAAGTGAAGCAGAATGTTTAATTGCCTCAGCTTTCTTTTTAGAATTCAAATTCAAGCTATGCAGCTGCTGATTTCAATTCAATTCAATTTTTGAATTGGCTGCCAGTGTCTTGCTTTGGATCTCAAGTGAAAAATATGCTCTGTTTTATTATTGGTGGACAGATAGCCTACTTCGAGTTAGAAGCTCTTGAACCATGATCAACACAGTGCAGTGTATATAACTTAATATTTAGCAACCTACTGTGTGTTTTAAATGGTTTCTATGTGAGGTAAAAAAACCTTATTCTGGGAATATTACATAGGTAAGATGTGCTTTCTGTAGTTATGATATAATTTATGCTGGAAAGATCTGCCTAGTTAATCTGACAAATATTTTTGCTGAAGCAGCATTTTATTACATTTCAGACACACTCAGTCTTTTAAGATTCATTATTTTAGTACAGGCCTTTCATGTGGTTATAGCAGGACATCTTGTTTGCATATAGCAAGCTGGTTGCCTAAATGTCTTTCAATCCAGTGTTGCCAATGTTCCACTATGTTTTATTCCATTCCCCAGTTCTTTTGCACAGTCTTGACAGAACATTTCTTTCTATTTATTGCTTTCTTTTCATTAGCAGATTTTTCTAGAATTTGTCCTTAATTTGTTTCAGATGGCACTGAATGGGGTACGCTTACTGTGGTGAAAAGCTAGCGTGGTAAAATTCGAACTGTACAGTACCGTATGTCTTCTATTTAGGAGAATTGCATTTTATGAAAGTAGTTAGTCTATTGGCCTGTTTTCTATTGAAAAATGAAAGAAGAGTCTTGTCTGTCTTCATCAGCCCTGTGAGATGAGCACGTTCTTTCTGCCGGCTTGCCGTGTCTGCCCTCTTTGTGCACTTTAAAAACCCTGCTATGTTAGAGGGTCTGGACATTCTCCCGTCTAATTAGGGAAATGCTTTTCCTCATGTGAACGGAATGTAGCCAAGCAGCTCTCCGGAGGATGAATGTGCGACGGAGGAGACGGATGAAATGCTCCGCGCCGCGAGGCTGCAACAGAGATCCGCTAACAACGTAGCCATTGTTTCCCACCATTCCAGCAATTATCAAAAAAAGGATACAGCCATAGAAGCACCCAGGAATGAACCAGAATACAGTCGCCAGGAAAGAAATTGCGCCAAAATGAGGCTAAAGCTAAAAGCCCAGCATGAGCGGAGAATCTTCAGAGAGATTTCAAGTACAGGAGATGCTTTAGTTCAGAATGGCCCCTGGGTGTATGTCTCTGAGGATGTATGTGTCTGTCACCTTGCCCTAAAACCTGCTATTGCTCATGAGGGGAATGAAAATCATAACTTTCACATTAGGGATGGTGCAGGGTCCCACAATATGATGTTTTGTTTGGAAAGAGATGTCAGTCAGATGGAAAACATTGAATAAACAGTAGCGTCTTCTGATGCTTTCCCTGTTGCCTCCTGCTCAGGTAAAAAAATGAATGGAATTGTCACTGCTTTCGTCCTGCAGTGTGGCAGTATTAACATGAGTAGGAAAATGAGAGGCTTGTGATTTTAAGTTCTGGGTTTACAGGCTGTGTGCTCAGCCTTCAGAACCAGGACAGGGTTCTTTTGTCTCTCTGAGCTGAACCCTCAGCTCCACTCCACCCTCCTGCCTTAACGTCTGTGTTCACACTGACTTCATACTGAAGTGAGATAAGAATAGGGAAGACATAGAAGACACATTTTCTGTTCCCCTCCGGCAACGACAGGCTGAACAGGGTAAAGGGAAAGTGGAGGCGGAGTGTACACAACTTAAAATAACCCACTGAACTATGAAAAATGGACTGAAACTGAAACGGGACTGAAAATGCATTCAGTCTTTTTCTCAATATAATTTATTCTTCAGTGGAGAATCATTTCTAAATGTGTCCAATCTGGGACCAGATCCAAGCCAAGCCTCCCACACATTCTGTATCACCCTTGGGCATGCTGGAAAGAAGGAAGCCAACGCAAATACAATAGTAACCCTTTTCCACCGTGGAACCATGCCGAGCCACCGCCATGCTGGAATCTGGGAATGGCTGACAAAGCTAGTTTGAGCCATTGTAGTCCCTGTACTATAAGGCAATACAACGTTTGTCAGTTAAACAGTTTTGAAAGAGATACAGTAGCTATGCTGCTGTCATATCGTAAGCAGCGATACAAAACATACGTCTATAGAGGTCTCCAGCGTTCGCTTTGATAAAGAGCGTGCATCATTATATTTAGCTCACCCTGTTGTCGTAAAACGGACTGTGGTAAAGTTACAGCCTGAGTTTGTCTGGCTTTGTGGGGAAACGTTCAAATGGTTGACACGCGACAGTTTCGCCCTGATTACAGGTGCAGATGCTGCATTTAAAATGAGAAACCACAGTCACATCCTGTATGGGCCGTGGCTTCATATATCTGTGTATGTGTATGTGTTCATGTTTGTGTGTGTGTGTGTGTGTGTGTGTGTGTGTGTGTGTGTGTGTGTGTGTGTGTGTGTGTGTGTGTGTGTGTGTGTGTGTGTGTGTGTGTGTGTGTGTGTGTGTGTGTGTGTGTGTGTGTGTGTGTGTGTGTGTGTGCTGGCATTTGTGTGTGTTACAGTTTCCATCAATGATTTCAGTTCAATTTATATATATTTTAATTGTAATAACATTTGGTAAATGAAATTCAATAGAAATCTTTTCAGAAAATGAGCATCTATTTTTCAGCTAATAAATATAATATAAATGTACAATCAGTTAATATGTCCAGGCCTTGTGTGGATGTGTTCTTTGCAGGGTATGGAGGTGAAGACAGACTACATCCCACTGCTCCAATCTCTGGCTATGTATGGATGGAAACTCACATGTGTTCTATCTACACCCATCGTCAAGACCAACAGGTACTGCACTTTATGAGTTGACAGAGATGGTATGGTACTGAAGTCATGTTAAGGTGGTATATAATATTAAATTGCTGTGTTGCTTGTTATATTCTGTAATGACAAGAGCCGCTCATAATATGGAGACATCCCTCTTTGACGCATTATTGTAGTGAATGGAATTTTGTGTTTTATTGATGGAATTCTCTACAATTTTGAGAGCATTTTATGACAAAGGACTTCATATTTATGCTACACAATTGATTCTTTGTATAAATATATTATGAACTAAAAATGAGCTCTTATCAGACAAATTTGTGAGCGTTTTAAATAGTCTAATTTGGGTTAAATTCTGTATTTCTAGCTCTGGGTGAAGAACATTGCAGACTTATCAGATGAAATGTTAGCTTGTGGTGTTTATCTTGTTAGTTGAATGTAAGTTTTCTGGAAATCATGTAACAGAGATCAGGAAAGCACAACATTTCATTTATCACAATAATGAGGCAGTGGGGGAGCATCTTCGAGATGCATAAGCAGCCCTACTAATGTGTGTGGGCTCTGAAGCAACACGTCCACATTTGATTTTTGGGTGTTCCCTTTTAACCTGGGTGTATTGTTAGGTTTATATTCATCCCAGTCTCTGTAGCCAAAAGGGGCTTTATGTATAAGTGTTCCTCTGGAGAGTCTATCCATCATCATTAACAAGGACTGTAATGTAATGAAATGAACTTAGAAACTTGTGGTGTAAAGACAGATATTCTAATTGCAAGCGCGGCACTCCGGTAGCTGGTTTTGGAGAAGAGGCAGTACTACAGTGTTGTACTTGTTTGATGCGTTCCAAATGCATTCACATCCTACACGAGTCCGCATGGAGAAGGCCCCACCCATATTATTGGCCCTTCAATTTTTGATTGGCCTATGCCCGCTGATACAGATAGATAAGACTATAAATCCCAGAAGTTCTTGCTTGTATGCTCTCTCCTTCAGATGGCTTCTTGTGTTTACTGGGCCTGGTGTGTCTCCTGTCTTTTGTCTCTAATGTTCATGACCGTTTCCCAGCCTCACTGATTAATTACGGCTCTATTTTAATCTTTAATTTTCCTCACAGAGAATGCTGCCTGCTACACAACACTGGGAATATGGCTAATTAATCAAAGCACTGTCCTAGATACAACAGAGTTTCCACTTGTTTTCACTTCAGTGTTCTCATTCATTTGTTGGTTCAATTTCATAGTTACCACTGCAGGGATTTCAGTCTAGTATTTCAAATAAATAATAATACTAATCATCTTTCTGTTACATCCCCCTCTGGTCTGTTACCAATGAGTCTCCTGTCACCAATCCACAATTCATATTTACTGTATAGGGGACAAGCATTATGTCAAATATATACCGAATGCTGGTGAAAAATTAATAAGAAAATGAATATTGCTCAGTGCAAACCATTACTTAAAACTGAAACTTATAAGTGTATCGGAAGCTTAGAAGCACAATTCTGTGGCAGGCACATCTGTTGTCTTGCGAACTTCCAATATAATACTCTGTTTAGGGAACAGGGAAGACAAGAGGGAAGAAGTGTGCGTCTCACACAGATGCTCTACTCCCTCGTAGAATTAATCCTTCATTCAGAGTAGCAGTCTGCAGATTAGGGGCTTTCGAACACAAAGTTTGACATGAATGCTTCTGTAATTCTGACGCACCCAGTCACAGGCACATCAGAAGAATCCGCCTGGGATGCGAGTTGGCTGTGGTATGGCTAATATTCTGAGAGCACAAGCTAACTGTTTATCTGTGATTAATTCCTTCCCAACGGCCTGTTTTCTGATGGAAACTGGAAGGATATGGAAGACAGTGAAGACACGATTGTTATCAAACTCCTGTCTAAACCACACAGTGGGGGATGTTTGTTTGCAATCTTAGCATGAACCCAGCAGCATGTCTCTCTGGCTTCCTAGTTCTCCTTTTACTTGAGGCGTGCCATGTGGTTCATACCCAGATTGTGGGAGAACAGCACAATTGAAGAAAAAAAACATGAAATATGCTACACAATTTTCAAGCAGGGAGAATTTGAAGCCATTCACAGAGCCGAGGACTATGGCCATTAAACTTAGAGGGTACTGGACTCTCTCAGCCTGTAGCTGCATTTAGGAGAGTTGCATAGGTGACACACATGAAGCTTACCTGCTGCCAGTGGATTCAATACAGCAGCCTAATTTCAGCATAAGGAGAACATTGGAATTTCTAGTGTGTCTAGATGTAAATAGGAATTACTCTCTTGACTGAGAGTGAAAACTTTGGCCTAGATTGAAATAGAAAAGTAACACTTAATCGGTTAATAATTTTTATTTTCTTTAAGTAACCTCAAAGTTAAAGCTGGTCAGACTGAATCAGGGCTATAGAACCCACAAGACTCCTCAGGTGGAGAGAAGTCTCTATCTAAATCAAGTTTAGGCACTCATTAAAGAACAGTGGTAGTGGCATTTAATTTAAAAAAAGAAGATTTACCACCATTGCCAGAGCATGAATAATTATGAGAAAGTCATTTTGTGGCTGCTGAGTAGCTCACTTGGTGAAAGCACCGCTTGCGCCACATGAGTGAACATCACAGTCTCGGATCTAATCTGGGCCGTGCCAGTGCCGACTGTGGCAGGCAGCCCTGCAGGGGGCAGCACACAATTAGCTTTACGTCGCGAAAGGGATATGGGAGGGATTCAGTCAGCAGTGTTCATTGATGAGTACCCCTGTTGGCTATCCGGGCGTCCGTGGCTTGCTTTCTGTGTACACGTATGATTGGGTCTCCTCAGACCCGTTCTGTGGCTTGTGGCTGTGGTGTGAAAAGAGGCAGCTGGTCGGCACCACGAGTTGTTTTCACTCTCCTGAGCCAGCAGCAGAGGTCATACTGTATATGAGCATGCTTGTACATAGTTCTCAGTGTAGTACGTAGAATTGGACATTCCCAATTCAGGTGGGATTGGAGGTTTTTTTTTTATTAGAAAGAGAGAAAGCCACTTACGCTGATCAAAAAGAGATGTTAAATCCAATCCTCTCTCCTACAGTGATGGGAGTCTGGCCACCAAGCAGATCGTTTTCCTCCAGAGACCCTCCCTGCCTCGCAAGAAGAGGGATTCCAAGGTACTTGACCTAGCATTCCTTTGCCTGTTTCTCTTGGCACGTTTGGGATCCCTTTTCAGCCTTCTCACTGCACAGCGATGCTCTCTGACCTCCACAGAACTTGTTATTGTTAGCACAAATGTAGATGACCAAACACATCCACCCCCCCACACATGGTGCATGCTGGGAAACATATCATTAGTCTGGCTTTCTGTTCCCTGATTCAACCACTATAGAGCTGATAACCTCCCTTGACCTCTCACCCCTAAGTATTAAATCTTCATTAGTGTGCGGAGCTCCCCTCAGCCTAGGCCCAGATTTAAACTGTGACATTGCCGCCGGCAACCAAACACCAAACTGACCTCCAGCAGAAAAGAATGTATGGAATGTAATGTTGCACCACTCTGCACAATAGTTAAATAACAAAACACAGAGGCACAGGGGCACATTTATGTTTTTATATTGCAATTGTTTTGTCTTTAAAAATGCTATTTATTGAGATTCTCCTGACGGACACATATAGTATATGATATACTGTACACAGTGTCCCAGTGGAAGCAAACATATCCGTTGAGCTTACCTCAATGGAGTAATTTTATCACTACTTAATGCTACTGAAAATGTCAGAGAGGAAGAGGAACAATGGATTTTCTTTTTTTTAAGACAAAAATTCTCCCCCTCCCCAAACACATAGCAAAAACAGAAAACATACCATCTATATATTACCAGCCTCTCAATCTCCACCGACTAACATACCATTGCATCATTGAATCTTCTTCTATATTCTTCTCTATCTCCCTTGTTTAACCTCAGAAACTGGGCTTCAAAACACGGAGCAAGTCCAATAAGAACTCTGTGAAAGATGCTCCAAAGAACAAGAAGAAGAAAAACGGTCCCTCGGTGCCAGAGAAAGAGACTGAGGAGCAGAAGATATGCGAGGATGAGGAGCGGATGTGCAAAGAAGAAAGTGAGAATGTGGTGAAGAAGAACAATGAAAACAAGGAGAGCAAGAGGCAGAGCACACTGGGTAATGGCGAAAAAGAGGCCGTGCTAGAGGAAGAGAGTAAGGACAGAGAGGGTGGGACAGTGGTAGAGGCTGAAGAGAAAAGAGCGACAGGGACTGAAGGAAAGACTGAGGAGAGAGGAGATGATGGGGCAACGACTGTAGAGCTGAGGGACACAGATATTGTAGAGGGGTATGAGGGCAAGGAACTGGTTGAAGAGGAGGGAGAGGATACTGTAGAGGGTGGGGTAGAAGTTAAGACTGAGAAGGAAGAAGTTGCCCTGGACCCAAAGAATCAGGAGGAGCAGAGCAGAAGTACTGATGGACAGGCTAGAGGAGCTACAAAACAGGAAGGGGGAGGGGCAGAAGATCAACAGGAAATGGCAGCCAATGGGAAAGGACAAATGAAGGATAGAGTAGAGAGTGAGGGTGCCGTGCACAGGAGTGAAGTGACTGACCTTACTGCAGAGGCCACAAGTTCCAATTCTCATCCAGAACTTAGCAGCACTGATGGCCCTGCCCCCGGCACTGACTGAGGTACAGCCAAACTCTGAATACTGGCTGTGAAGACTGTGTGTGGGGGGTTGTGTGTGGGGGGGGGGGGGGGGGGGGGTAAAGCTGCAGCCATGACTGAGTGGCCAAATGCCCTATGTGAAAGTATTGAGCCCACAAAATTTCCCCTTCCACAGTCCATCACGAATGCACATGAAAAAATGTGTATAAAGTCAGATTTATAGAAAAAAAATAATTCAATATGTAGAACAAGAACTAAGATACTTTCAGAAAAGAGCAATTGCAGGCGAAGGACTTACTCGCAGGACTGGAGTCTGAATTAACCCATGTGAGGAGTAATGGTGGTGACATAAATACCTGGGTCATGTTCACACTGCGCCCTCCCTGTAGTTCCTGTGCGGAAATGATGAATATATATATTGGACTGTCAACAGAGAAAAGAGTGTTCTCAGTGTAGGCCTTTATTGCGACATCGGATATGTAACTTTGTAATTTTGTTTATGCTGAATTTTCATATATTATTGCAAGAGCGGAAGACAATTCTTCAAATGTATAATATAATTTAGTTACTGCTGAACTCTGTAGAGAAAAGTGTGTGAACCTTGAATTCACTTAAGGCAGTAAAAAGTGTGTTTGATATTGCAATATTATTTAAAATGTTTTGGCCTATAAAAAATGAAAACACATTTCTCTTTTCAACAATGTTTTGAAAAAACAAATGCTTTTCGCAGCTCTTTGGTCTACACAGACACTCTTCTCAACCTCAAGAACATCTTTTAACAAGGGCCTTGAGATGAGCAAATTTAAAAATAGAGCCATGACTGAGACAGATAATTGGCCTCAATGGTAAGACATGCTAGCCATCTTTTAAGTGTTTTCCCAAATGTCTCCCCTAGAGCTGGGAGTCCAGTTATTTCCATCACCACATACACAGAGTTACATGAAAAAAGGAACAGATTGAGTTCAACAACCTCTGTGATCAGTTATGTCCGCCCTATCACTTAAGGGCCATTTTATGACTAGCCTATCATTGAGATTACTAGTTTATCATGTTCAACGGAAGATTGAGTCCACAGTTGCCCTTCTCACATTCAGGACAGAGGCTTATAGCATGAAATAAGTAAATAACCCAGACCTTTGGTATCTTAGAGGGGTGTCACTTGTGTGCTAATGTGCTTATGATGTTTAAGGACTGTAAGTCCAATATCATCAGATTTTACTGAATGAAGGACAAATATGAATTAATATTACCCTCCTCATGAACCTTGCTTTATACTTGAAGCCAAATACATATATTAGGGGCAGAAATAACAGAAAGCCAAAACATTAGTGGTAATAGCTTGGCATGTATATAGGTATGCTCACATGATTTCTAAAGGTAAGCTACATATTTAACAACAGGGTTGCCAAACTTCTGTTTGAGTTCATGGAGAGACATGGTCCTTTTGGTAATGTACGTATGTAAGTTCCTTCCTAAATGTTTGAGGGCGATAACCCCTTGGATATGAGATCTGTTTCATCAGCCAGGGGGTCCTGTTCAACTATATTATGGATTTTCCACTGTCCAGCGCAGATGGAAGTCATTTCACTGTTTGTACACTGTAGTTTTCCAAAGCCATGTCAAATTACTTTTTTTTTTTTATAGTTTCAGGATGTCTTCTCCCTTAATTTCTTCAGTGGAAACGCACTACCGTTTAGAAGATCTATTTTATGTTAATATCCTGTCTCAGTAATAAAATAATGTGTCTATTGGAACAGCAATAGACACATTGTTTTAATTTAGCATAAAACATTTAGGAATGTGAAAACTAATGTTTTGCCATTCTTCTATAATATTTCAGGTTAATATGTGATTTGGATTTTCAAGAGTGGGGTGTGGCTTGGGAACTGTGCAATGTAAATCTGCAATTAGATGTTTAACAGATTCTGTGTCTGTGATAAGTAAAGTGATAAGTTATCAATAAGTGAAGTACACAAGTACTCCTTTAGAAATCGCCATTTGAATTTAACAGTAATATGATTTTTTGTGATTTTTTGTGAGAAAAGATTTAAAAAAACATGCCTTTTCTTGTCTATTGAAGAAAAATGAAAGACTGTCACCCTTTGTCTTACAAAAGTGAACCTTCAACAATACATTTGTGTTTGCTTTGACACAGTACATTTATGAACTATATTGATGACTACAAACATGCATTTCTGTGATGTCCAGCCATTACTGGGTTTCTTGGTGATTTTCAGAGATAAACAACATAATGTTGGTTGGTCTAGGGTCAAGGTACTCATCCAGTGATGTCATGCTATACAGTATTATGTCGCTACACGTTGAAAGATCCATTGTGTTGTGAGCTGATTCCTGATTATACCAGCCATAGGTGTAGTGTGATGTGATAACCGGTGAACATCATGACATGCCGTCTAACCAAGGAAAGTTGAATTAGAAACAAAGAGGATGTACTGGGTCTCCGTGTGACAGTTTATCCGTTAAATTAGATTGAACACTGCTTTCTGGTGCTAAGCTGACAAAGGAAACTGACTAATTTGGACTTCAACTGTGTTTTTGACTGCGCATCATAGCCACTTGTGTAAAGCACAAAGAAAGCAAGTACACCATGTCCTGTCTTATGTAACCCGCAATACCGCAAAGACGTCTGGCACAGGCATTCATATGTCTTTGTGGCCTGTAAAAATGTATGTCAAGATAAAGTAGATTTTTGCGCAAACGAGTAAGGTGTTGTTGTAGATGTATAAGTGTAAACACCTTCAGTAAAGGCATAACACTCACCCTAGAAATGAATGCTTTGTTATATGTACTTTATTTCTGATGGAGGCTGCCAAGGTTGATAAATATCATGGATTAAGTTTAGTACAATAATGTATTTGTCTTCTAGAGTGTCCTGCCTGTGCTGAAATTAACTCTGTACCAATGAAATTACACTTGCTGACTCAACAGTTCAGCTAACATTAGATGACTTTAGAGAAAGAAAAGACTGCTATATCTCAGGTCATTTTTGCCTGTGTGTGGCATTTTTGAGGATACAGAAATGGTGTTTTAATCAAATACAGGTGTAAATGCTGTCATCACCACATTAAATGCTTTACGGCCATTCTCTTGATAGTCTTTATTAAGCTATTTTCTCATTGGCGCTCGCATTTTCCACATCTGTAAAAAAGTGTATATTATAAATCTGCTTTATATTTAATTTTCATTTGCCTTTGTAACATGAATATATTTGTTTTACAAAATGATAAATTATGTCACCATGTATTTGACTCAATAAATGGAAGTTAAATTCTCCAATTGAATTGTGATTAAAAAACTGTCATTTCACTCTGTGTTTACCAATGAAATTTGTTCAAGTCACTAATACAATCTACAATCCCATGGGACAAGTGGGTGCAAGCAGTTCTCAGTGGGGTGAGTTCCCTGCTCGGTGATAGACCATTTCATGTCGCATACAGTCTGGTGAAAGAATGTAAGTGGAGAAAAAATATTAACCTCAAATCCACAAGTGCGTACCATGGCAGGGTCAATGTACTTCTCAAAGCTGGAAGGGCTGGGGGGGGGGTACCAGACGGTTAGTTACTCTGGTGATGTGAACACTGTGAGTTAACATCTGGAACCAGGAGTCCTTCAGTTGACTTGTTATGGTTGTTACCTTCAACATTGACCGTGTGTGCAATCATGTGCTCCTTTCATTAAAGGTGTTAATGGCACTTAAATCAGCGAGAGAATTGTGTGCACTCACGAATCCAAGTTCACCCCCAGTGTAAAGACATTAACGGCAATTTTCCAGAAGTGTGTAACAACAGTGACAATTTTAACATTTCGCAAAAGATCAGACCGCCGTACATTTCCGCAGAAGACTTCCTGGGTCAATACTGTTACTTTTTGCTTTGGGTGAAAAGATTTATAATGAAGAGAGAGCTCAGCATTAACCCTCTGCTGTGCTCTTTTGCTACACCAACCACATCTAAGTACTCAATGTCCCTCTCCCATTCAGGTAATGTAAACTGTCCAGGGCTACCGAGGGCATGGGTAGCCAGGGGGTCTTCAGAAAAACGGACTAAAAAAAAAAAAAAAAGGTTTTCCCTTTAAAGACTATTTAGCTTATATTTCCATATTTAAGCAATTAAAATTTTAGAGTTAATGTAAGATAATTCTTGTCTGGTAGATACATCTTTACTAACATGGTATGTGTATTTTGCTCAGTGTCTGCATATCTTAAACAGACATTCTTCCATGTACTCATGTGTTAAAGAGCAGCTGTATTACAACCTGTAGTGGGAACTGAGACGTTTTATTGAGGTGAGGGTCCTCATCCAGTGGGCAGTTATTTTAGGCAGTTTTGAGATTCAACAGTTTGGGAACCGTCATCTTAACTTGACCGTTAATCTCTATTCTGGGTAGGTTGTTGGTGGTCCTCTCATATATCTAATATTCAAGCACACAAATCTGATTCCTAGGGGCAATCAGGGGTGGTGTATAGGCTTTATAACCAGTTTCCTGCTAATATTTGCATAGAATGTAAACCATACTTCAAAAAAAAAACAGTACAGCAACAATCCTTTGTAGTACAGTAACAAAACAAATGACAGTTTACACTGATTTTCTGTCCCAATGGTTAAATACCATTCCTGCCACTATATATTCCATCACTGGCAGTCTTCATTTGAGTGAACAAAGAAGTGTGCAACAGTCTGTAACTATATACTGTCCAGCCTCTTATTCCAGCAAGAAGGCTTTTGTCTGGTCATTCAAATAGTCTCCGTTCAAAGCAGAGGGCCTGATTTAGTAAACCTTTAGCATCTGCAAAACATTTTAGCACACACAAAACCAATAACACGACCAATGATTGGTCAAGGTGTGTGTTTTGCACCAATCATTGGTTGTGTTATTATCTTTATGCGTGTTCGTTCTAAAAAGATTTTGCACATGCTAAAGGTCTTAGTAAATCAGGCCCAGAGTATCTCATGGGTCATAGTGCCATCTAGTGGCTACAGCAAGAACATTTATACCAGGGGATTTTGCAGACAGAGCTCATTTGGAAAACTGATCACAGATATGTGTCAATATATTATTTGTAGGGGCTTTCAGTCAGATGACTCTATGTTATTTTTGTTTTATTATTGCTTGAGCATAAAAATGCATGTAAATTAAACTATTGTAATACCCAATAATCATTATTTTTAGATATCTCATTATTTTTAGCAAAACGTATTGCTCATAGATTTTGTGGTTTTTAAACAGCATTAATTGTATGCTATATTGGCTATTCCTATTTTCAGAAAGACAAAATTGATCATAATTTTACATTTTGGGCATTTAGTTTAGACTCTCTTATCCAGAGGGACTTGCACAGCTTATATTCTTTTACATACACTCAATTTATACAGCTGTATATTTTATTGAAGAACTTGGGTTAAGTATCCTGTTCAAACGTACAATGGCAGTGCCTCCTGTGGTAATGAAATCTACAGCTTCAGGATTATAAGACCAGGTCCCTAACTATTATGTTACACTGTGCGAGCCCATTTTCATTAACACTTCATTAGGCATGTGTTTGCATGTTAAAAGTGAATAAATTGTTTATTAGCACTTTGTTTGTGTCCAATGGTGAGTACAAACTCTCAAAAGACCCTTTGTTAATCAATTAATTACACATTATTCATTTATAGACCAAATTTACTATCCTAAAAATAAATCTGCAAGTCTGTTAATATGTTCAGGCCAAAGAGATTAGCCTGGGCCCAGAGCAGAGATCCATCTCTTTTTGCTGCATGTAAACAGCATAAACAGATTATCCACTCACCAATTAATTAACACATTTACCTCAGCACCCTCCCCGTTGCCTTCTTATCTGCATCTTTCAGGCCCCAACCCCCACGCTACAATTACTGTTCCATCTTGGAATTTCTTAATCAGCTTTTTCTCAGCTCTATGAAATGAAATATGCATACACCAGCATCCCAGTCTTCATTTCTGTTTTGATGATTCTGCGCTTTCACAACATGACATAACAATGACATAACACAGCAGAGGATGTCTCTATATTTTAAATTCAGGTCTTTGTGGCATCTATAGCACATTGAGAATCTGAAGTCCTCAGGTGCAAGATAAAGCCCCGTCAGTTTGTGGTTCACCTTGTTTGCACATTACAAACTCCTGCGGTGGATGTACAGGCTACTGTGAGGACAATGTTTAACACCTGTCAGATGTCAAGAAGGCCTCGCGATAATAATTTGATTGTTGTTTCATCCATCACGCTGACATGTATCACTTCATCACATGATCTTATAGTTGTGAACTGGAAATGAATTTGTAAGATCTAGACCACGAGATAATGACTTCAGATACTGTATATTTTATGACTATTAAATCATACACCTCTGTCTATAAGTTGGAACAGCACAAGTGAGATGTATAAATGTCCAAATGGAATAGTCAGTGGCAAATGTCGTACAACAAGACTCGAAAGCCCAGGAATTGAATTTGAGTATTGCGTAGATACATGTAAGGGCAATTAAGTGGTAGTAATTACCTTTTCATGTGGTTTAGCAAATGTTCAATATAGTTTAATAGTTGTGTAGCATCACATACAATTATGGTGTGTTTTACAGTCCAGAAAAGTAGTGGGTCTTATGTGGAATCCTAATCTCAATTCTACTTGAACCTCCGTGCTGTAAATTAATTTTCCGACTGTGATTATGCATAATGTTCATTCACATGTCTCGCATGTGTGACGTTAAACCAAGTTCCAGACCGTGGTCATTAAAGATCCTATCGCATTGATTTTAAAGAGTAGGCTACAGAGATTCCAGGAGACCTCAAAATACGGCTCTCTCAATTTGACCAATTACAAATCCCGTACTTTTACTGTAAAAGGCTTTGAGATCCTGCAATGAAAGATGGTAAATAAATTCAATCCTGTACTGCATGCACATTTTACCATGAAACTTAGCTTTGTGCAACAGATGTCTTTATTAATTTTTGATATTATAAACATCACATTTTCACCAAATCTCCAAATCACCTGGTGTTTGGAGGTGTGTGCACAGTCTGCTTCAGATGTGTGTCTCTCTTCTGGCAGCTGTGAGAATGAGAAAAGGCACAAAGACATGATGTCTTTCTATTGTGGTGGCTATAAGAATGCCATTTAATCAGCAACAGCAAAAGAATAAGGCAAGCTAATGAGAGGAATTCAGGTTTCAGGTTTTTGTGCATGCTTTTAGTTCTTCAGAACTATTTATATAATTTTATTCAGGCTATAACCCATCATTTGTCTCGTCCTGTGTTACCGTACACAAAGGACCTTTAGTGAAAATAAGCGCAAGATGGAAAGGGCATGACTGCCATTTTTGGGCGATAGCAACAGAGATGCTATTTCCCAGACAAACTAGTTGAAATTCTAGTTTTTGTTCACAAAATTATTCTTTCTAATTTACATTCAATGTGGGGTCTCTTTGTGTTCCAGTTCCTTTCCATTTCCTATTCCAGAATTACAACTGAGAATTCAATTCAATTTAGTGGAAATGACTCCATGAATTTAGAAAACTGACATTATCTCTGGGTGTTAGCTACTGCTACTTATCTAGGTGATTGATGCATCCACTCCGTTATTTCAATTGGTTGTGAGGTGCATTTTCAAGAGAGACCTTAATGTGAATTGCAGAAATGTAATGACACCACATTTATATGGAATCGCATGCTGATGGGTAAATCTTATTTAAATCAGAACACTTGACAATCACTCAAAATAATCAAAAGGGCATCTAATGCATCAGTTTCATGAAAAGATAGGCTTTTAGTTTCTCCTAAATTAAGTCTCCATTGATTTTTACTCAGCTGACAGAAGAGTTCCTCACCGTTAGATCATTATGTCATCTCTAAGTACAACAATGGAAACGCACATCGTTGAGAGAGGAGTCATCTAGCCCATCCTGGTAAGGCTCCATCTTGGTCTCAATGCCACAGATGCCCGTGCCTGAGCACGTCCGGCTCCAGTGCCCGTACTCGCCCCAGTCCATACCAGGGCCTTCCAGGGTTGGGTTACTGGTGCAGCGGAACCGGATGTTGTTGGCTGCCGTGTCATCCCCGAACAAGCCTCGGTGGGGCTCGACGCGAAGCTGGAAGGAGTTAAGGACGCCCGAGGGACACCACTGGGGGTCGGACCAATCTCCGTAACTGGGAAGGGACAGGGATAAAAATATCAGTGCACAGCGGGGTCCGGTCTCATTCTTAGGTACTGTGATTCTGCATGTTTTGCCATTTAAAATGGGCATGTGTCTGGGTTTCAGGTTTGTCATTTTGTTTTTGTCTGAGCAATAATGTTCTGAATAAGTGTAGGCTTTTCTGAATAAAGGTCATGAGAAGGATGAGATTTTGTCCTTAGCTCATACTTACTATCCAATATGAGACTCCACCGAGTACAGGAAGGTCCTGTCATTAGGTTTAGAGCAGTACAGACGGATACCATTCAGCGCTGTGTCATCCAGAGCATATTGTTTGGGCTCTACCTGAGAGAATCACAAATCATACCACGCACGCACGCACACGCGCACACACACACACACACACACACACACACACACACACACACACACACATCAATTACACTCAAATTCAATCTGAGACTTAATTCTAAATATGTAAGGGTGTGTAAAGTATAGAAGGGTGTAGGAGAGTGTGGATATAATGTAAAACAAGTGATGTGTAAAAATATGTGCACATATGTTGCATAGTTGTATGTGAGAATGTGTTGACGTGTACAGATGTGTGCGAAAGGGTGTAGATGTGTATATGCATGTGTGGTCATACATATGCATGAGAGAATATCTAGATATACGTTGGACTGTATTTTACCCGCAGACTGAATCCTTCAGCGTAGAATCCTTCGGGACACATCTCTGGCCATGTCCAGTTTCCAAATTGTTCCCCGTTCGGCACAGTGAGGTAGCTTTGGTAGTTTCGCTCATTGAATCTGGTACCCGGCATGCACTACAAATGGCTTTGCCTCTGTGTTGCATGAACCAGGGTCAATACTGGCTAGGACAGAGATGGCAGCAAAGAATAACCACATCATGTTGACCTGACACGCACGCAGAGAGACAGAGAGCAGTCAAACTAGGCTGGGCATATATACACATTGCATTTTTATATTCACTACACACTGCCAGAACAGGGAACAAACAAGTCCCAAACTTGTTATCAGCATTAATAATTTACAGTGCAGAGAACTGCTATGGGAAGAAACAGCTGCCTTGGTATGACAACAAATAACTTCAAAGAGCTGCATGAAAATATATGGCCTTGTCACTAAATTGTAGAATTAAAATGTCCCATGTTCTTTTTGTGGCTGTCTTTAATTTCAGTATTCAAATACAACTGTTATTTTTCTGCATGTGTTTAGTATTTGAATGCAGCTATTCATTCACAAGCTTCATCACTACCAATACCTTGACTACTTTTGATAATGTAATAAGTAATAATACGTAATCTCTACCTATTAAATAGTTAATAATGTATGGAATAATGTAATGTAATGTAATCAAAGGCACTGTTGTCATGAGTGATTTACTATAGAGAATTAAAGATTAAAGAGTAGTATAATAAATGTACACATACTTTATGATTTGTAGAATGTCTCAGAAAAACACAGCATTTTTAATAAAAAACCTTAAGGGCAGAAACTCATATACTGCATATTTGAGTGAGTCTGGATGAGTCAGTCAAAGGTAAGCACATACAAATGTCATGAGGAAAATTATATACAGTATATCCATATATATGTAAGATATAAACCACAACATGCCACAAGAATATATGGCATGACAGGGGTGGTGATTGGCCAATCAGAATCGAGTATTTATCCAAGCCATGGTATATATATATATATATATATAGAGAGAGAGAGAGAGAGAGAGAGAGAGAGAGAGAGAGAGAGAGAGAGGGGGAGAGGGAGAGAGGGAGAACCTTAGAGGAGGCTTTTTTAAGAAGCTAGTGATTAATAAGCTAATGATTTCCAGGTAAACACTATGTTGTTTTTTCCACTGTTAGATGCCGTTAGATTTTTTCCATGCAGCTGTTTAAATTCATGGCCCTGCTGTTCAAGGCTAACACTGCAGCACCCATCTCTACAGAAATAAATGATGTGTCAATATATAATTTGTCTGAAAGCAAGACATCTTTGCTTGAGAGAACCTCATATATTCACAGGATATTTGGTATTGAACACTTTTGTAAGAACTACTGCGTATGTTGACAATATAAGTACGTATATACTATATACAAACCCCAGTTCCAAAAAAGTTGGGACAGTATGTAAAATGCACATGAAAGCAGTGATTTGTAAATTCTCTTTTACATATATTTAATTGAAAACAGTACAAAGAAAATATATTTAATGTTTTACCTTGTTACGACCCTCAGTGGCCTAGGGGTGGGGGGGGGGGGGGGGTAACAATTTATTTGTAGATGTTATAATGTGACCGGGGTTTGAGCGTGATGGGAGCAAATGATAGAGAACAGACAACATTGAGGTGCAACGTGTATATTATAACAAGTGCCAGTGAAAGTACTATTTACATATTTACAAGAACACAATAAAACAAACAAAGACACAAATAGTTCACACGGCCCAATGACCCAGGTGTTGCCAAAGAAAAGAAATAAACAAAACTCAAACAGAGCTAGAAACCAAAAGATAAGCTGACTAACTAACTATTCAATAAAACAAAAGCCTGCCTATCTAACTACTCTGTCCAAGACCAACTACCAAAAATACACAATTGGCAACCACCCCTTTCCTAGTGTGTCTATACATAAACTTACCTACATGTAACACAAGTGTATAGAGGCCTCTGTCTTACCTGCCCCAGGGCCTGGACTACACACATAAACAACCATACACACAGGTAGGTAACACGAAATGAGACAGAGCAAGGGAGAGCTGCAGTAGACAGAGCTTTTATCTTCCAGAGGAGGGATGTGATTGGTGGAGGTGGGACCAGTACAACGATGATTGACAGCGGGGACAGCGAATGGAATGGTGAATGGCCTCCTGCAGACTTAGAGGGAAAACCGGGCAGGACAACACAGAACACAGTAACGTAGAACGTAACATACCTTATCAACTTTATTGATTTTTGTAAATTGCTAATTCCGAATTTGATGCCTGCAAAACATTCCAAAAAAGTTGGGACAGGGGGAAAAAAAGACTGGGAAGTTAAAAAACACCTGTTTGGAACTTTCCACAGGTAAACAGGTGATGCCATCACGACTATATATAAAACTTGAAGGGTTGTTTCTCCTGACTTATTTTTCCATGGAGTTCAATAGGAAAATGAGTCAGGAGAAACAACCCTTAAAGTGACCCATCCATATCTACTGCATATCTGACTGGCAGCAGAGTGATGGTTTGAGGCTCGTTTGATACCTCAAACCCTTCATGACTTACAGCCATTTAACCAACCATGGGTTCCATACTATTCTCGCGTAATTTACAGCTTAATCTAGTCCCACCCCCCATTACCATAGAGATCCATTAAAATGCAGAGAGGTTATAGTATCGCTTGTAAGAGTACCTGAAAATAAGATATCAAGAGTATTTTGATATCCTTTTATACCCAGTCATGATAGCATCATCTGTTTACAAGTGGAATGTTCCAAACAGGTGTTTTTTTTTTGCCCCTGTCCCAACTTCTTTGGAACGTGTTGCAGGCATCAAATTTGGAATTAGCGCGTATTTACAAAAATCAATAAAGTTGATAGGGTAAAACATTAAATATCTTTTCTTTGTACTGTTTTCAATTATATATATGTAAAAGAGAATTTACAAATCATTGCTTTCTGCTTTTATGTGCATTTTACATACTGCACATATATATAATTAGTACTAGTATTACTATAGGTAATGCACTATATTGCTAAAAACATGTGAAAATTATATTCTTTAAGTAATCATTTTCTTTCCCAGAAACATATAGGTACCATACCAAACTGATTGGTACTCCTGTTTTCACTGCATTTTGCACCTTTCATTTGTACGGATAACACAACTGCGTCCTCTTCTATAGTGATTTATGAGATTGGTATTGGGGGGACCTTTGATAATTTCTCCATACAAAATCCTTCAAAATCCCTCAGTCTGCGTTCGACTCCTTCTTCAATTCAAACTCCAAACTTTCAATCAGTTTGAAGTCCGCGGAGACCTGAAGGCAGGGAATCGTGCGGCTCTCGCTGAAAGTGTGTATCGGACTCATTGGTTTCCTGATCACGATTTCAGTCTTACTCCGATTAGAACGTTAGGGGGCGGTATTGCGTCGGTTCCATGTGCGCAGTCTCCGATAGGGAAAAAACAACCAATAGCAGTTCGGCAGGAGGAACTTCCTGTTATGAGACGGTAGGCTACATTCCACAGGACTGTGGGTACAATCATACCAATGCGTTAAGGACAGGCCTTTGTTGGATAGCTCGATATGCTTTTTCATGTGCATATGTTTAGTCTCTCAAAGAGATTTTCGCCAAAAATATTTATTCAAGATGTCATGAACGCGAACCTCAGATATTTTAAAATTCCACGGATAAACTTAGAATTTCAACACAGTATCGTTCGTGTGTGTCAGAACCATAGACCGTATAAAAATAGTCGCTACACATGGTTTGCCTCGCGGAGAAATCATCAGTTGTACACTTCACATGTGAGGTTTTACACAGATATGTATCGTAACACAAGTGATATAACGGAACACAGTGCCAGCACGATGGAAGAGCAAAAACACGCGGACTATGAGACAGAGAAAGCCACGAGACAAAGTGAGTTAACGTAGCTAGTTATGTGGCTAACTTTACTCATCTTGACATTGAGTCACGTTATTCACCACGGCATCTAACGGTGGTATAAATTAGCTAAATTACCTAAACTAGCGTTACACAATCGTAGTTTTTTCATATGCATTTGTATGTAATTACCCCAAATTATGATTGGATTTACGAAAACCAACTGATACAGCGTAGCCTACACTGATATAGCCTTTGTATGTCCTTGTTAGTGCAGGTAACGTTAATCTACCATAGTAGTAAGAAAAGACGTGCTCTACTCACAACAGACTTATAAATATACTTTGAACGCTAGTATAGCCCAACATGAATTTCACGCAATGTAAGTTGTTTACCAGCTCTTCCCAATTTAACTAATCAGCGTGTTTTTTTTTTTTTTTTTTTTTTCTCATAGGTACCCAGCATGTGTTTAACATTGACGTCCTGGTGTCACTTCTCCGTCAGGAAAATGCTGCGGATATCTGTGTTATCAAAGTGCCGAATGACATGAAGTACACCGACTACTTTGTTGTTGTCAGCGGATTTTCATCACGACATATCCGTGCAATGGCATTCTACGCGATCAAAGTGGTAGATATAGCTATTGGCTTGTTTCAAGGCATCATATTTTACTTGAACTCAATACACGTAGTTAGCAATTTACCTAGGCTGTACCAAATCGCACTCTTCAAAATCTTGACTTGCAAAATTGCACAAATCTCAGTGACACAAGAAAATGTATGCAAGTCAGTGAAATATGGAGGATTTTAAAAAGAAGTATTGGGACTTTTTGAAAATCACAAGAATATCAATATTTTCTGCAACAATTGGAAGAGTTTAATATTGTGAAAATGGTAGTTAAGGCTTACTAGCTTTTTCACCTGGGAGGACCAACATTTTAAATGGGCAGTTCCCAACCCCTGGTCTTGATACCTTTGCAGAGTATGCAGTTCAGTGTGCGTTCTACCTTTAAGTGGAAGCTTTTTGAAAATAAATAAAATGCATCAGCATTTATGGTGTAATGTATAGATGTGCAGATATTTTTTCATGGACTGTTTCTCTGTTTTGCAGTACAAATACCTCAGGCAAGACAGCGACCCACATGTCCGAATTGAGGGCAAGGATGCAGAGGATTGGATGTGCATCGATTTTGGTAAACTAAGCTACTTCACACCAATTAATTTTAAGGAGTACGTGTACCTATAATAGTAAAGATTACCTTTTCTAATAGAATAAATTGATTGGTGGGTTCATCATTTAAATTTCTCCTGTTGGTTGGGGAACAATTTGGACTGAGGGGAGTAGTGGGTTGTGACAAACACTGTCCATTGTGTCCCTCATCCCTTCCCTAGGTGATATTGTGGTTCATTTCATGCTGCCAGAAACCAGGGAGGTCTATGAGCTTGAGAAGTTGTGGACTCTGCGGTCCTTCGATGAACAACTGAGTGCCATCCCACCAGAAAAGCTTCCCAAGGATTTCATCTACGAAGAACTCCCAAAGTGACACAACAACCTCCGTGGGGGTGTTGTGTACAACAGTTAAAGACAGTTAAAGTGCCATGTTGGGATTGGCCTTGGATGTGAATCACTTCAGACAAAACTAATTTTTGTACAATCATCCCTTGATTGTGTTGAGAGAACAGTTGTAAATCAGTGTGGGTGTTTCCCTTTAGCAGGTTTTGAACTTGATGTACAGCATTTATCTGCCGTTTTGTTGTCTGTCCATTTCTGCACACGGGAGACAAAAGGTGAATTGGGTGACTTGTCACAGTTGAGTATTTTGTGACAGTTTAAGAAAAAATGTACTTAGTAAGGTAGGAGCAGGGTTTTGATTTGATTTTATGCTCTAGTTGTTGGTTTGTAGATAAGAGTAAAATGTGAATGTGAAGCATTTTGTATTAAATGACTCCTTGTCCTCATCAATGTTTTGTATTTAATTATAAATCTTCGGTAAGTCGTGAAGGGTCCAACTCATTTTCCTATTGAACTCTATGGAAAAATAAGTCAGGACAAACAACTCAAGTGATCCATCCATAGCTACTGCATATCTGGCGGCAGAGTGACGGTTTGAGGCTTGTTTGATACCACAGTCCCTTGATGACTTAGCCATTTAGCCAAACGTGTTCCATACTATTCCCGTACAGCTTAATCTAGTCCCACCCTCCAATTCCCAGAGAACCATTCAAATGCAGAGGTTATAGTATCACTTGTAGGAGTACCAGAAAATAAGATATCAAGTCTTTGATATCCTTTTATACCCAGTCATGATAGCATCACCCATTTACCTGTGGAATGTTCCAAACAGGTGTTTTTTGAACCTCCCTGTCTTTTTGCCACTGTCCCAACTTTTTTGGAACGTGTTGCAGGCATCAAATTCGGAATTGGCATATATTTACGAAAATCTATAAAGTTGACATGGTAAAACATATGTAAAACAATTTACAAATCACTGCTTTCTGCTTTTACGTGCATTTTACATACTGTCCCAACTTTTTTGAAATTGGGGTTTGTATACGAAAACTCAGCAGTGACCATAAAGGGACTAATTTAGCTCAGTTATAACTTCACTCATACTTGCAAATATGCTGGCTAGTTCTCTGGTGCAATGTTGGGCATTATACATTTTCATTGAAAATTTTCCTGAAGAAAAGTACCTTGGCTCAATGGTAAAACAGATCCCTGTCTAAATTGAACCTGCAACATCTGGGTTCCATATCCACAACACTGCAGTACCATCATTCGCCCCCTCAAAATAAAACTAAAACACACAATTTAAAATTTAGTAAGTACAGAGGCAACATCTGGAGGACATCTGTCTTTATTCGGAGGCATTTGACAAGTGGAGATGCATTAGGGCCACAAGTAGTCTGAAGGAATGATTCATGCTTAACAGGATCATGATCATCACTGCTTCCTAACCATTCCCCAAATCCAGTCATTAAATAAAGATTCATCACACCTTACAGCCAAGTTATGCAAAAAGAACAATTTCAATTGAAAGAAATGCAGCAACCCAAAAAAAAAAGAAAAAATCAACAATAAAGCGGGAAACAAAAGGCAGACCTTTGTCTGTTCCAAAAGCATACTTCAGAGTTAAACAAATGAACATTTATTTGTCCAAGTACAAGTCAGTCTACCCTTATGTGAAAGCCACAGCCAATTATAAAAGTATGCTAAAACTACGACATTTAAAAAATCGGTTACTAAATGCAGGCAAACATCAGATAATTGTCATTACTGTCCTTTCAGTTCTGATCTGTAAAACAAGACTTTTTGGGAAGTTATCCTAAACCTTGAGTAGAAATACGCCTCTAAATCGACACGTGACTAAGAGGTAGATCAAAAATAACACGCGTGCCCCTCCTGTCTGTGCAACACGATGCACGTTTTTCTCATGCAGAGGCATCCCGAAGGACAGAGGTATCCAGGGGGCGAGAGGCGCCACCATGTGGACAACTACGCCGCTACAACTGAGGTAGATCAACTTCCGCCATTTAAAAAGGGAGAAAAAAAAAAGCATGAATGCACAATCTTCACTAATCAGATGATTCTCCATGAAACAAGTTGGTTAGAATTTCATTTCTTAAGTTATATTCTTGCCTTTTGGATTCAAATAAGAATTTAAACGACTTTGCAAGTATCCAGACACGACTGACGCAGAGAGCAAACCTATAAGAGAAGGCTTGCCTGCCTGCCTTTTACAATAGCTGGGAGCATACACTTATCATGCAGTAGACACACCTTTCAATCATATGTGATCAAAAAAAATCAGATCTTTCCCCCCAATATAGCAAGTAAAAACTGAAATTAAACTATGAAGCTGTGTACTTGCGGTAGCCTAACATCTAAAAAGTTGGAATTTTTTTAATTTACTTTTTTAAACGCATAATCGGGCAGAGTCCAAATAAACAAATGTTCTCCCTGTCAAACTGATCATGTTAGAAAGGAGGCAGAGGTGGGCAATGGTCCAGAAGTTCACAAGACCACCACCAACCAACCTAAACCCTGACCTCTTATCACCACCATCTCATCCCCTCTCAAAAACAACAAACATTAAACGCTTCTAATTGATGTCACAATCCCCAAACTAAACCCCAAAAAAACAGCACTTGGGCAAAATGCAATGTTAATCTTGGGCATGTTTAACCTTTGCAATATGTATTGTCCAGAAAAGAGAGAACCATAGGAAAATGGAAGCAATTTAATACAACACTCAAAGGTGCTGCAACTTTTCATCCCTGCTAAATATTTCATGTACTCACACTTATCTATACATGTTCATTACATGTACATGTGTGTGTAAAACAGGAGTTGAGCTGATCAAATTTATAATTTTCTTATAAAAATAAAACGCTCAAGAAATATTAGCTTTATAAAGTATATAAAAATACCACAACGCAAATCAAAACAAACATTTCTCATATACACATATATTTTTTTCTTGTTCTGAGGTATTAAGCCTGAGGTAGTTTAGTAAAAAGTATATTAAATGTATTCCCTGGCCAACACCATTCAACACATCCCTCTAGGTTAACTCTGATGGTGGTCGTATGCACATATAAAATCCACCTGAATTTATAAAATGCCACTATCAATACTGGGACAAGATACTTCCCATTTCATCTAACGTCTTTGCTATAGCGAGTACTCTATGCCCCCCCCCCCCCCCCCAACCACTTTACAAACCCCCCCTCCTTTTCCCACCCTGACACAAGGAGCTATGAGAGAAATGTTTTTTTTGTTTTTTTTCCCCACAATCCACAGAGATCAAAAGAGAAAGCGTCATTAACCTATAACACACCATTCAGAAGAACAAATCCTGTTGGGGGAGTGAGGTGGCAATTAAAGAACAGCAGTAGGGCAGCAAAGAGGTCTTTCATGTTTGTGCCCCACCCCCCCTCCCCCTCATTTCCTGAAGTTCATTGGGGCCGAGCCCAGCCCAGCAGGGTACTTGAACCCACCACTAAGGGGCAGCACCATGGGTGGAAAGGAGGAGGAGAAAGATCCTTCGTCATCGTCGCTGCGGTTAAAAGCCACCCTTCCTTCCTCTTTGGTCTGCTGTCCATCTACTTGATGAGCCTAGGTATTGCCTCAAATCCCTGCTACTTCCTCCTTTGCGGGGGCTGGCCCCCAGGCATGGGTTTTTGCTGCTGTTGCCGTTGTACCTGGCACAAGATTTCCTGAATTTTTCGCTGAGCAAGCTGGAAGAGTGCGAGTAAAAAACAAAATGTGTTAAATGCCATCCGCTATTTTACTGTGCACTTATCACACATGACATTTATAAAAGCATCAGCATCGTAGATATATATATATAGAATAAATAAAACAAACTACCTGACTGGCATAGAAGTGACCAGTGATTTTGACAACGACTTGATCATTCTCATCAGGCGTCTGCTCTCTGGGGACAACCACCTCTGCACTAGATAGGTTTTGCAGCTCGTTCACCTGGAAGAATACACTTGTGGTTATTATTCTACTTTACTATATGAACAGACAGCTTAAACATTTTGAAATACTGTAGCAAAAGTATATTTGCTGAAAACGGGAACTAAAACAGGAACTATACATTCAAATTATGCATTTAAAGGGGGGAAACAAAAAAATGTAACAAATATCAAAACACAGTGCCCACCAGAATGATTGGCAACCCTGGAAAATATCTTTAAAAATTTTTATTTTATCAGTGTGACCTTTCACTGAAAATATGAAAAATGTGTAATCTTTAATTTAGGTAAAATTATTCAAAGAAAAAAATAATTTATAAAAAAATAAATTTAATCTCAAATATATTATCTAATGTATCTCAAAAATACATGATCACAATTATTGGCAACGCTCGGAATAGTTGCAAATAAAACCTAATTGAAGTATATTCCATTCATATTTTACTTTTTTTAAGCACACCTGAGTCTTTAGGAATTACTATGTGGTCACAACTTCCTGTTTCACTGGGGTATAAATATGAGGTGATAGAGGCCAGAACCCCTTAGTCATCCATCAACATGGGAGAGATCAGAGAATACACAAATTAAATGACAAAAGGTTGTTGTCCTTCATAAATCAGGCAATGGCTGTAGAAAAATAGCTTCATAGCTGAAACCATTTCTACTGTTAGGGCAATAATTAAGAAGTTTAAAGCAACTGGAGCTGCATTAAACCTGCCTGGAAGAGGACGCAAGTATAGTTTGCCCCCACGCACAGTGAGGATAGTTTGAGAGGAAAAAAATTTCTCCAAGGATCAGTTTCAGAATTTCAGACGTTGGTTGCATCCAGGGGTCACCATGTCTCCAAAAATACAATTACATTCCACCTCTATGCCAACAAGCTATTTAGAAGGCTGCCAGAAGAAAGCCTCTGCTATCACCATACCATTAATGTAAACACCTGGAATTTATACCCGTGTGCTATGCTCAGACAAGACGAAAATTGAGCTTTTTGGCAATAAATACCAAAGGTGGGTTTGGCGTAATAAGAGGCATAGTATAATGCCTGCAGAAAAGAGCCTTATGGTGGAATGGTCTCCAATCCCTTGCTATGTGTTCTCCAACTTCATCAAACTTTACAGGAGAAGGCTCAGTGCTGTTATCTTGGCAAAGGGAGGGTGCACAAAGTACTAAATTCAGGGATGCCAATAACTGTGACATCTTCAGGATAAAAAATATTTAGCATTGAAGATTTATTTTTCCTTGATCAATGGCATCTGAGCATATACGACATTTGATAAACAATAAACTGAATTTAATCCTGCACTTTTTGCTCATATTAATTGAGGTTACCAATAATTCTGGTGGGAAATGTATAGTCAAGACATGCTACAGTTGAAATGGAAATTGTGATTTCTGCATGAAGCATGAAATTCAGAAAAATTAGCAAAAACAACCTTAACTTTCCCATTTTATAGATAATGCACGATCTGCATGATCAATACAACACAAGTTATAAATTATGTAAAATATTATAGGCTATTGCTAATTACGCTACAATTAACTGTAGCCTATATGCGGTAAACAAAATGCCATGCAATCGAGTTGAGCACTTGGGTATGTTCTCCCCATTGCTTCCATACTCACATCCGTCATAAATAGGGGCCCAACAACCTGATTTAAACATGAGCTAAATGCACAAAAATTAGCTGAAAGGCCTGTGGTGGTCACAAAACATTTTGATGTTCCAAGTCCAAATCTGGCACATGGAACATTTCCTAATTAATGATGGGACCTCACTCACCCCCTCCACCCATTGGATCATGAAATAGGCAGACTTACCGTTTTCCCACCTTTGCCTATTACCCTGCCTGCAGCACATGATGGCACTTTTATTTGGGCCTCCAGCTTCACTTCCTCCTTGGGTCCAAAGAAGTTCTCCTCTTTCAGCTTTCCAAAAATCCTTCCCTGAGCCTGCAGAGCGGTTGGAAATAGTTTCAATGGAATGCAACTTCTTTTTTCCCCCAGACCCATTAGTATTGTTAAAAATATGGATAAGTATTAGGATCTACTATCATGCTGAAGATCGATCGTCATTTTTACAGTTTTATTTCTACAGTTTTTCCAACATTTTGCCTGTTTGCTATTGTAAATTCTTCTTGCTGCTTCCATGATGCATTTTACATCATGTTATCAGGACAGTTGCTCTGGAAGCATTAAACAAATGCATACATGAGGTAAATAAATACATGAGCATCTTCAGAAACAGCACAGATGGTCCAGAGGAGATGTATAGAGCATTCAATAGAAGTAACAGAGAGAAAAGGGTATCAATGGGCCACCGGTCACACCTTGAACTGGGCCTCTGCGGGGCCTGTAATGATCACCATTCTCTGGTTGGTATCAGGTCCATCAGCAGGAGCAATCTGGAACCACACATTACATTCATTAAATCTATTAAATAAAAAGCATTTTTATTTATATAAATATCAGTGTTTCCTTTTTTAAATGGCAAAATAACAGCAAATACCCATTAAATCTGAAATAAATAACAATTTGAGCTTGGGAGCCTCTGCGCGGTGCTGTTCCGAAATGTGAGTCAACCTCTGTGTTGTTGCCAGGGAAACATGACACGATTACAATTCCACTACAATCATGTCATGTTTCCATGTTGCCAGGGAAACATGACACGATTACAATTCCACTACACTCGTGTCACGTTTCCATGTTGCCAGGGAAACATGACACGATTACAATTCCACTACAATAGACTGTAAAAAAATATGGACAAAGTGACCGTGACGTCAGCCGTTGACTTTCCACGGGCTTGCGGAAAGTGTTTTGGAGCTGCAGAAGTGCAGTTTTTCTGCCCTGTTGTAAAAATGGGAGATTGCGTCATAGGGAAAAGGAGGGATCCTTATATAGTCATGAAGTCCAGGCCGAGTCCGGGTCGTCCACTAAGTGCATGATACTGCCCCGCTCGTGTGATGCACGTTGACTCGTCCACAAAATATTACAATATTGTCCAAATGACACAATTACTTAAAATTGGCAGACGGGGAAACATTAGACGAAGAAAATGCACCCATTGCGACTACATATTCTCGTGGGGAAAAAAATCATCGTAATCAATCGTATTTTGACCACATTGGTACCATTGACTTACATTGGGCTGTTGGATGGCTCATTCAGTTAAGGCACCATGTTGTAGTGTATGGATGAACCTCACGGCCTCAGATCAAATCCTGACCATGCCAGTGACGACTATGGGGGGTGATTAATGCCTTTATTAGGATGCTCATTTGGAAGGAAGACCTGCTTGCGGAAGGAATGTGATCATTCGGAGTGAAGGCGTCACAGGCGTGCTTGAGAAATGAGGGTTTGCTTGCGGAACACGCACACGTGGAATGAGGACGTGTTAATTCGGCATGAAGACTTGCGCACATTAAATGCTCATGCGTAATGAAGTCGTCCATGAGATCATTTCATACGCAGAATCGAGAACCGCAGTAAAGATAGCATTATGCTCGATATTCGTTTCATAGCCTATTCACTTTCAACTTCGAACTCCTTTGACATTTCAATATATTTGCGTTTAACATAGCATGATTTCTGAAACTTTGTTCTTATTGGTTTTCCTCATATATTTATTTTTTTATTCGATATATATTAAATTTCAAAACGCATTAGGTTGACAAGAACGCAACAGAGACGTCACACCAAATGCATATTGTTCAAATGATTTATGATTCTTTTTTCCAGTGATTTGCCTGTCAGTTCCCTACAGAGCGAGTAGTTAGTTCATAAAAACTGGTGCATCAGTTAGTCTGCAACAAGATGGTGGATTCACATAATTTAGGAAATTCGAAGGTCCAATATACAGACATCATATTACTTCTGCACTGGTGCATACAACCTGAACATTAAAGGGATAGTTCGGAATTTTGGACATAATGTGATGTAGTTGATTGATGGAAACCATTTTCAGCTAATTCCATGCTGTTCCTTCTTTTGGACATACACACGTTGCTAATGCTAGCGCAACTCTAAGGTAACCGGTAGCATCCACTACCAACCGCACTTAAACACTCCACAAACGAACGTGGCCGTTGCAACTTGTTGCTCCTCTTTGTTGTTGTAGTCGACCAGTGCCGGCACTACATTCGTAGGTAACGTAAAGTATTGCTCCGCCGCCGTACATCCACAGAGAATATAGGTCAGCACAAAGTAAAGGATTCAACGATAGTTTGACTTAAAAAATGATGGTATAAACACTCAAAATAACCCCGATAGACTGTCGTCGTATTTTATTTGCTTTGGGTGTACTGTGGAGTGTTTAAGTGCATTTGGTAGTGGATGCTACCGGTTACCTTAGAGTTACGCTAGCATTAGCAATGTGTGTATGTCCAAAAGAAGGGACAGCATGGAATTAGCTGAAAATGGTTTTTATCAATCAACTACATCATGGGTAAGTCGTAATTGAGACATTATGTCCAAAATTCCAAGTTATCCCTTTAATAGAAACGTGGTAAAAAACTTCTTATTGTATTCATATGAAAAAATTGTTTTAGGCTACTTCAAAAGGGTTGATTTCACAGTTTTTCCCCCCTGCTCTATAAACCACATAACACCATATCAAAATAAATAAAAAAAAGATTTAAAAAAAAAAACTGCTCTACCTAGACTGGTAAAACCTGGACTAGATTAACATTAAGAGTTACCAATCGTGAACCAATCAAGGATAAGATTTATGGGGGTTATACTACAAAACAGGATTACTGAATTTGCTGGATAACTGCACTAAGTAAAACCCCAGAACCCTCCTAAATCTGGAACATGGACTGAAGTAAAAAGAGCTGTTCTGGGTTTTACAACTTGCTAAGCCTACTTTGTAGTATATTCTTTTTTTTTGTTACTGTGCGTTTCTATTGATGCTATTCAGCTCTTATGCAGCATTGCGACAGTTATATGATGTCTGTATTGGACATTCAAAATTCACGTGAACGCTCCATATTGTCGCAGACAAATTGATGCGCCAGTTAACTAATTACTCGCTCTATAGGGAACTGACAGTATTTGTGAAAAAAAATTCACAAATCATTCTGAACAATGTGCATTTGTTGCGAAAGCTCTACATTGCGTTCATGTCAATCTAATGCGTTTTTAAATTGAATAGGCTGCATTAAAAAAGCTAATCATGAGGAAAACCCAGGGACAAAATTTCACAAATGTCGTCGTCACAAACGCAAGAATTTTGAAACTTTCAACGGCTAATAACTTCTAACTCTTTTGACAAGTAGCCTATTTATGTCAAAGGAGTTAGATGTTATCAGCCGTTCAAAGTTTCTAAATTCTTGCATTTTTGACAACATCAACATTCACTTTCAGCCGATGAAATATCTTTACCGCGGTTCTCTAGTCCACGTATGCAATTATCTCATGGATGACTTCATTACGCATGAGCATTTAATGTGTGCAAGTCTTCATGCCGAATTCCGCGTGTGCATGCTCCGCAAACAAACCATCATTTCGAGAGTACGCCTTCACTCCGAATGATCACATTCTGCAAGCAGGTCTTCCTTCCGAATGAGGATCTTAATAAAGGCATTATTCACCCCCCATAGACGACTGTGGCCGGTAGCTCCACAGGACGACGCAGAAGTGGCGCCTGCGTCGCCCAGGGTATGGGAGGCTGCCGTTGGACAGTGGTCCGCGTTTCATCGCTCTTGGGCAACGTCGATATAGGGTGCTCGTAGCACCATGTCAAAGCCGCATATTAAAGGTCCCTCCTCCGACACCGCTCTGCGTGAGCTAAGCTGTAGTCTGTGACACGAAAAGAGGCAGCTGTAGGACGGCACGTTTTTCTGAGGAGAACCGTGGATGTCCCAGCTCCCCCAAATTGGCAGTGTGGTTTGCACATAGAATGCGGCTGAGGCTGCAGACAGTTGGACATTCCAGAACGGGGTGGGAACAGCCCAGGGTTTGGCGCCAAATTTAATGAAAAATTAACAAAACAAAAAAAAAAACCTATAATGGAGCTAACCGCACTTGTGCGAGAGAGCAACACTCATCAAGATCAGGAAGTGAGCTTCAAATACGAAAATTGAAATACGTTTTGGACCCTTGGTGCCACTGCTGTCGGTCCCTTTGCTATTATGGAGCTTGAGCACGAGCGTATGGGATGCGGGTAATGATGGAGTGGACTCCATTTTTATTTTATTTTATTTTTTTAATCTTCATTGATTCTTTTCCAAGGCTTCTCAAAGTTTCTGATATTTAATATTTTCCACAATGTCACTGTCTCGTTTGCACTGTCAATAGTTCAATCCAACCTTACTTTCATGATCATTGTATCGATATGGTAGAACAATGTTATTGCATCAACTCCATTTAAATAATCAACTAGCTGGCGAGTGTTACACAGATAGTGGCTCTCATAGCTAGCTAACGAATGTTAGCTATCATTGTTGTGAATGTGATTGAGAAGTTTGAACGAGTTTACGCGCCCAAAGACGTCTACGTCACATAAAATGCACATTTATATACAAGAAACTTAATTTAATACATATGACTAAATGTATACTACAAGTTTTTTTATTCTATGAAACACTTAAATGATAAAAACCATCAAATAAAACCACTAAATTTAAACATTTATGTTATCTTACAGTACATCACTTTGGGACAGCATAATTCTGGTTTAGACTGATAATTCTAAGCCTCATAAATATAGGTAAATGTACCTTGATTGACGCTCCTGTAAGTCGTGAGAGTTGCTTGATGTGCTGGCCCTGTTTTCCTATTATGGCTCCTACGGCCAGTGCCGGGATGAACAGGTGTACAGTCTCTGATTCTGGTGGCTGTAGAGAGGCAATAGAAGGTTCAGAAACAGGAGGGAGGAGCAGTTTTCAGATTGCAGCGTGAAACATAACCAAGCCGTTCTAATTCACCAGAGACGAGCCCAAACCTATACTATCCAATACATTACAATCACTTGGCAAATTCTCTCATCCAGAGTGACTTACAAAAGTGGAGAACATCAGTGTCGGTCACAGGGATACAAAATGCGATGTCACCATAGAGAAAACAGCTTGGCAGGCATTTAAAATCAATAAGTGTAAAGTTAACCAAACAAACAATTAATACCACAATACAGCCAACCCATCTTTGCACAGCTATATTTATGACATTATTCCAAAAGGAAATCCAAAGGAAAGAAGGGGATAGCTAAAGAGGGTCAGGGGAGTCATGGTGCAGTCTGAAGAGGTGGGTCTTTGGTCTGCATTGGAATATGGGTCATTTCTGCTGTCCTGACTGCAGTGGGGAGCTCATTCCACCACCAGGGGTCCAGAACAGACAGGAGACATAACTGCAGTGTTTCCCCTATATGCACCTAGCAGCGGCGCTACGCCGCTGCTGAAATATGACCGCCGCAGCTGAATCTTTTTGTAAACAAAACCAAACAATCCACTCTCTACCCCTTCAAAATGCTGGAGTATACGGCCTTGTAAACGTTTTAGAGTAATGTAAAAACGTTTTAAACGTAAAGCGCTTTCATGGAAAAGTTGCTGTCAAACTCATTTGAAATGCGATTGTGTCCAAACTTTCTAAGCAAAGCTAACTTTCAGCAAGGTCGTATATGGCCAGTGCTAGCTAGCAAATGCAGCTGTTCTGGCGAGAGAAGGCCATAGATGTACAACATTTTGAAGTGCTGGACTGCGTTTGGATCCAAAATTTATGCTTTCTTCCTGTCATTCCCTTCCCTTGCTTCAATGTGAATTCCCTTGAATCAAGGGAAGGGAACGACAGGAAGAAATAATTAAATTCGGATCTGAACGCAGCCCTGTAGTCATGGGCGTAGGATTATGGGGGCCAATGTTGGAAAGTGTCGAATTGTCCCCCCCCAACCATAATTGATCCCTCTCCCATGTAAAGCTTACAGTCTGCAACAACGGTAAAAAATGACTTAAATGTATGTGGAAAGATATGCAACGCCCATAAACATAGTATGAATTATTGACCCACCCCCTCGCTACTTCAAACAGTAGCAATGGTTTATCTCATGGCCACGACAAGTTCGAGTTTATGAAAGCACAAATGTGATATGTAGTCAACAATTAGGGGTGATTGCTCAAGCCGATAATACTATGGACTTCAATTCCCATAACCCAGTGTTTTAGCCAGTGTTTTGTGTAACGTTATGGATATGTTATAATCAGGTTGGTTGTAATGGAGAAGTTAGACCGCAAAAAAAGACGAGAAATTTCACGGAGTATGACATCGAGACGCTCGTTACGGGGGTAGAGCAGATGGTTTGTTGGTGTATAGGCGGCCTTTGCTACGTTTCACCTGAAACAGTCCTCTCAACTGAAAATCAAATCAAAATCCCCACAGTGAATAAAAGAACCACCGACCCAGAAGTTTCCCCATTCAGGTAGGCTAGGCTACTGTATGCGCTGTTCCTAACCTAGCTAACTACTCCTTATTTTTCTACAGTCTATGCCTTATATATACGTTAAAAAAAGTACATGTTTTTTCATAACAAGCAATGTATTACAGCCGCGAGTGCGATAACGTTAGGTAGCACTGTGGAAATGTCGACGTTGCTGGACAATTGAATAGAGAATTTCTTCAGGGTTCATCAGAAAACAGTTGTAGCTTCTTAAATGTAGGCTATTTGGTTCCTTAAAATGTTTATTGCCCTGCAGTGCAACATGAGAGGCTGATGTATTCGCAAGCGGCGACACTGTAATTAGCCTAATTTAGAAGTTCAGAGAAATGTGAATACCATAATTGGGATGTAGACGACTACCACTAAAGGCAGTGGTTCTTAAACTCGGTCCTGGGGCCCCCTGCATATGCTGGTTTTCGTTCCAATCACAATTGCAATCCCAGAATTTCAACAGGTAGTTGATTTTTCTTAATTAGGTGTTTTTCATGTTTAGAGGGATTATTTCCCTTCTGAAGCCACATTATGTTAGAAATAGCTATGCATGTCATGAATAATACAAGTCAAATATTCACATTGTGCTATATTGCAAACAATTACAAAAAGAGAGGTAAAAATGTTTTAACTGATCAAATTAAACAAATTAAAGACTGAGGTGAATCAATAGGCTCCGAATTGGTGAAATTGTGGACACATTGGCAACTAAAACTAGAGACTTGGTAAATAATGAACAATTCAAAAGACAAAGCAAATGATAATGAGCCAAACCTGCGTTGTGTTACTAAGTTTAAGGAAAAATTAAGGAACTTAAAACACAAGTGTTCAACTGCTGAATTAGGAGCCTATTGATTCACCTCAGTCTTTAAATTGATCAGTTTAAAAAAATGTTACCTTGTATTATAGTTTGCAAGATAGCACTGTAAGCACAATATGAACATGGCATAGTCTTCATGGTATGCATAACTATTTCTGACATAATTTGTCTTAAGAGGGTAAATAATCCCTCTAAACATGAAAAACACCTAATTAAGAAAAATTAACAGCCTGTTAAAATTATGGGATTGCAATTGTGGTTGGAACGGAAACCAGCATACACAGGGGACCCCCAGGACCGAGTTTGAGAACCACAGAGTTTAAAATGTTATAAACTTATCTTATCCACTAATGTACTGATTAGCCTACCATGGCTTTAGATTTATATGAAAGCATCTCAAATCTCGCCTAGTGCTTTGAAAAAAAAAATGAAAAAAAATAAAAACTTCTCAAGTGTCATGGTTCGCTACTGTTGGATGCTACACTGTCTGGCCAAAAAAAAAGTCACAGTTGCACCAGTCATGCATAGTGCCCACTGTACAAGCCTCTGGAGGCAGTGTTATGATCTGGGGTTGCTTCAATTGGTCAAGTCTAGGCTCAGCAACGTTATGCAGCAATAAAATTAAGTCAGCTGAGTACCTGAATGTACTGAATGACCAGGTTATCCCATCAATGGGCATATTCCAGGACAACAATGCCAAGATTCATCGGGCTCAAATTGTGAAAGAGTGGTTCAGGGAGCATGAGGAATCATTTTCACACATGAATTGGCCACCAGAGTCCTGACCTTAACCCCATTGAAAGTCTTTGGGATGTGCTGGAGAAGACTTCACGGAGTGGTTCGACTCTCCCGTTGTCAATACAAGATCTCGGCCAAAAATTAATGCAAGTCTGGACGGAAATAAATGTTGTGACGTTGCATTTAGCCATACCACTATGCAATCTGCGCCTGCTGAATGGCTGAAGCTAAGCAGGTTGTGGGCTTGGTTAGTACTTGGATGGGAGACCTCTGGGGAAAACTAAGTTGCTGCTGGAAGTGGTGTTGGTGGGCCAGTAGGGGGCAATCTTCCCTCTGGTCAAATAAAGCCCAATGCCCCAGTGCAGTAATGGGGACACTGTGCTGTAGGAGATGCCGTCTTTCGGATGAGACATTAAACCGAGGTCCTGACTCACTGTGGTCATTAAAGATCCCATGACACTTATCGTAAAGAGTAGGGGTTTCCCCGGTGTCCTGGCTAAACTCCCAACCCAGGCTCATTCAATCTGCCACCTAATCATCCCCCAGTATAATTGGCTAAAAAAAAAAATTATTCTCTCTCTCTCTCCACCTCAGCTGATGTGTGGTGAGCATACTGGCACAAAATGGCTGCCGTTGCATCACCCAGGTGGGTGCTACACATTGGTGGTGGTAGAGGTGAGTTTCCCCCCTCATCATTGTAAAGCGCTTTGAGTATCGAGAAAGGCGCTATATAAGTGCCATGCACTATTATTATAAGGTTGTCGAAACAATGCCACGACGAATGCGCGCCATAATCAAAGCTAAAGGCGGTCCAACAAAATATTACAGTGTGCGACTTTTTTTTTGGCCGGGCAGTGTATATTGTTAGTGTCCCCCTCCATTATCATCACAAAGAACATTTACTGTTTGTGGTCCCCCCCCCCCCCCCCCCCCCCCCCCCCCCCCCCAATGTTCAAATGAAACCTACACCCCTGCCTGTAGTTGTCCTTGTACTGTATGTACTTAGGCCTCGAGAGCCCTTCTGGTGCCGGCAGACACAAAGAAACCTCCCGGCAGGGTGTGCTTTGTGAGCGCACAATTTTTTTATAGGAATTTTTCAAATTTTTTTATTATATATATATATGAATAACTTGAAGGGTTTCTTCTCCTGACTTATTTTTCCATAGAGTTCAATAGGAAAATTTGTCAGGAGAAACAACCCTTAAAGTGATCCATCCATATCTACTGCATATCTGGCAGCAGAGTGATTGTTTAAGGCTTGTTTGATACCTCAGACCCTTGTTGACTTACAGCCATTTTACCAACCATGTATTCCATACTGTTCCAGCATAATTTACAGCTAAATCTAGTCCCACCCCCCCAATTCCCATAGAGATCCATTCAAATGCAGAGATGTTATAGTATCGCTTGTAAGAGTACCAGAAAATAAGATATCAAGAGTCTTTTGATGTTGTTGGGTCACAGACATCAGGAAGTCATGGCATGCAAAGGATATGTGACCAAATATTAAAAATTATTACTTTATTCTATATATAAATGCAGGGGGCCAATAATTGTGGCCAATGTGGTTTTGTTAAAAATAATTATTTCTTGATGAGGGATTTTTTTTTTCTCATAATAAATTAACGTCAATTAAAGGTTGGATTCTTCTTGTTTTTTCAGTGTGAGATTAAGCTAATTCACCAAAC